>VWZO01006469.1:558417-615656 GCA_013396975.1 Bucco capensis | reverse complement strand
GATAGATGGAGGATAGATGGAGGATAGATGGAGGAGAGATGGAGGTGGGGAGAGGTGAGATGCAGGTGAGATGGAGGTGAGATGGAGGAGAGATGGAGGTGGGTTGAGGTGGATGGAGGAGAGCTGGAGGTGTGTCGGGGTGGGTGGAAGTGGGTGGGGGTAAGAAGGAGGTGGGGCTAGAGGTGGCTCAAGTGTCACTTGCCCTCCAAAGAGCATTTTCAAGCCCTCTCTGCTCTGCAGCACTCAAGGGGAGCAGTGCCACTGTGGCCCAGCAGCCCTGGCACGGGGCTGGCAGAGCTGTGTCCATCCAGCTCCCAGGCAGGTTTGTGGTGGGGCAGGAGCAGCTGTGGGCACTGCCAAGGGAATCAGGAGCTGCTCTCTCTCTCTGGCAGGAACTCACTGCATGGTTGAGCAAAGAGCAGGCAGGTGCCTGGGCTGCTGAGGGGATGCTCTGCACTGCTGTGTGGCCATCATCCTCAGCCCAGCACAGGGCTGTGGGGTGGCAGCAGTGGGCACAGGGCTGTGGGGTGGCAGCAGTGGGCACAGGGCTGTGGGGTGGCAGCAGTGGGCACAGGGCTGTGGGGTGGCAGCAGTGGGCACAGGGCTGTGGGGCTGCCAGTGCTGGCAGCAGCTGAGGTGGCAGCAAGGGCTGCTGATCCCTGCCATGGCAAGGCCAGGCCATGGCAGCCCAGGGGAGCTGGGCTGGGCACAGATGCTGCACATTAGCAAGAGAAGAGCTGGGAGGTTTCTGCTGAAGATGTTTTTCCATTCGTGAGGCCATGGGTGGAGCGAGGGGGGGGGGGGCAGCAGCAACAAAAGGCAGAAGGGGAGAGGAGCATGAGGGAGAGATTTTTGAGTCCTGCTCAAAAATTACCCACACTGGATTGCCAAAGTGTCTACATTTTTATGTGCTTAAGCAGAGTGAGTTATGGAAAGCTTAAAACAATGGAATGATCTCCTTGCCTGCCCTCGATGTGCTCGAAGTCACCACCCCTGTGCAGCCAGCGAGTCTCTGCTCTCTTGCATTGGCTCAGCAAGCTCTCAGCAGCCTCTGCTGCAGCTCCTGCATTCCAGGGTGGGACACGGGGCTGGGCTGCCTCTTAGTCACAGAGCCACCTCTGCCCCAGCCCTTCCTCTGCATCTGCTGCTTAGGTTTGGGGTTTTTTTGATGGTGTTAGGTAGATTTGGCAAATTGTCTGTTAGAGCCTGCCTGGACAAGAGGAGCTGCACATTCCTGGACTGCAATCCAAGCACAGAGCTCCCTGTGCTCTGGGGAGTCCCTGAGCTGATCAATCCTGTGCAGCAGGAGGTGAGAGCATTGCAGCCTGTGCCTTACACACTCCATCTGCCAGGGAAGGACCACAGGTGCTCCACAGCCTTGGACATGGAGAAGGAAGCAGGAATGCTAGGGGTTTGGCCTGCTGTGGCAGGTTGGGAGCAGGCCCATTCCCATCAGAGCACAAGAGGAGCTGAGAGCAGGGGATGCTCTTGCAGCTCCCTCCTGCAGGACATGCACAGCTATCTGCAGAGGCTGCAGGTGATGCTGTGAGCTGGCAGTGCCCAGGGCATGGATGCTCTGCTGCAGGGAAATAATGCTCCATGCAGCAGCTGTGCCTGTGTGGGCAAGTGGCACTGAGCTTTGTGCAAGAGCAGCAGCACCCAAAGGGCTGGATCCTTCCCAACCATCCCTGAGAACCTTGGCCTCAGGTGCCCTGGCTGCCAGAGCCTGACACTCTGGCTCTGATTTACAGCCTGGACACTGACAGAGAGACAGGCACAGAAGTGCTGGGGAGAGGAGAGAGGGCTGAGAGCAGGGCAGGGGCACCCAGCCCCAGCCACGAGCCATCCCACCCCCAGGGGTGCCCATGGCAGAGCTTTGGGATGACTTTGGGCACTGAGGGAAGCTCTCCACTCATCCCATATTTCCCAGGCCATACCCTACCATGGGGAGAGGAGAGGAGGGAGAGAGAGGAGAGGAGCTGGGAGAGCTGCAGGGAAAGGGCTGCAGCCCTATAAACTGCCAGAGTTGTTTATAATATTCCTAAGTGCCATTGCCTGATGACAGCAACTCTCTGACAGGGAAAATTTACTTTTTTCCTTTCTTTTTTAAATAAAGCTAGAAAGCTGCAAGTCCCACAGAAGATGTTTTGGCTATTGTTCAGGGCTTGTTTGTTTTTCTGCTTCCTATAAGTGACACACTGAGGGCTATTTGCTGCTGGTAATGTTACAGCCTTGCTGCAGGGCTGGGAGCACAGGGAAGGGCAAACTGGAGCTGGGAACATGGATTGACGAAGCATGGAACACAGATGGAGTGATGGAGCAGCAGGACAGTGGAGCATGGAGTGGGGAGCAGGGAGTATGGAAAATGGGGAATAGAGAAGGGAGCAGGGAGCATAGAGCATGGAGTGATGGAGAGCCATGGAACATGGAGCAGGGAGCATGGAAAATCAATGGAGCATGAGGCAGCCTCCCACAGCTCCTTGGCCCAAGTGCCTGCAGCCTCCTGAGCCATCCATGGCTGAACTTCCTGGGAAAATGGCTTGGATTTGGACAGCTGAAAGTTAGAAGTTGTTGACCTTCTGGATAAAAGTGATCTGTGTGGATTTCACA
This sequence comes from Bucco capensis, assembly GCA_013396975.1. NCBI lineage: Eukaryota > Metazoa > Chordata > Aves > Piciformes > Bucconidae > Bucco > Bucco capensis. The sequence continues at coordinate 613,046 of VWZO01006469.1, read as the reverse complement.
TCCCAGGGAAGGAAGCCATTCCTTTGTCATTACTTCTTGTGTGGAAAAGCTCCTCCAGCCGAGCCAGGCTCTTCGCTGAGGATGCTGCAAGCTCCACTTTGCTTACATTGTGCTGGAAACAAACAAACCAACCCCAAAAGGCACTGGAGAGCTGCAGGAATCTGCTAAGCCAAAACCCAAAAAGGAGCAGGGAGCAGAGCATCAGCACAGGACATAGCACAACTCCTGCAAGGAAAAGCACTCAAGGATCCAGTGACACCTCTGCAGCTCACAGGGCTGTGTCTCTGGAAAACAGGCACTGAGAGAATCTTCTTACTTCATCATCCCATCTCCCAGAGCCTGTCCTGCCCCAGGGAAGCCCAGCTCAGCTCTGAGCCCAGCAGAGCAGCCCCAGCTCAGCCCTGAGCCCAGCAGAGCAGCCCCAGCTCAGCCCTGAGCCAAGCAGAGCAGCCCCAGCTCAGCTCTGAGCCCAGCAGAGCAGCCCCAGCTCAGCTCTGAGCCCGGCAGAGCAGCCCCAGCCCAGCTCTGCCCTGGCTGGTGCTGCCCCAGGTAGCAGAGCCATGGCCCTGCAGCCTTTGCTGGGAGAGCCAGGAAACATGAGATGGGAAGTTTATAAACATGTCCTGGATGGTTTATGGGAAGAGGTTATGAAATGCAATTAAATGTTTTATAAAGTGTCCTGATTGCTCTCCTTGGTCACTGGATGATCTTGGTCATAAATCAGAGCACAAGCTGAGGGACAAGGGACAGCCAGCAGGGACAGAGCCACGGGGCCAGCAGCAGGTTCCCTGCAGCACTTGCTCACCTCTCAGCTCCTGCACTCGTGACACTGCTGCTTTGGCCCCACAGGTGACAATTAGTGCCAAGTGGGAGGGAATTGCTCCTGATGTTCCCCATGGCTTGGCAGCTCCATGCCCACGCCAGCACCAGGCCCTGGCCCTGCCTGATGCTGCTTGTCTGGGTGCTGGAGCTGGGGTCCCCACCCCCAGGAGCACACAGCAGCTCCAAGAAGGAGTTTCTCACAGCCAAACAACTCAGAACTGGGAAAAAAGCTGATTAACCCCCCCTGTCCCCTCGAGTGCAGTACAGGCATTGTGTCTGACTCTTGGCTTCCCAGCCCTGAGCTGCTGGTCCAACAGCTCCTGAGCCAGAGGCTCTGTTGGATCTGCAGCATTCCCATTTTTCCATGTTGTTGGACACACAGGAAGAAAAAATCCCTCTGAATTAAGGTTAGACTCTAACTGCCCTCCCAGCAACTCCCTGAGCCAGGCCCAGGGACCTGCACATCCTGCCCAGCCCAGGAGCTCAGCAGGTGGGACAAGAGTCACAGACAGGCTGGGCTGGGAGGGAAGGGACCTCTCCAGCTCCTCGGGTGCAATTCCCCTGCAGCAAGCAGGGACATCTCCAACTAGATCCTTTACTCAGAGCCCCACACAACCTGACCTGGGATGGTTCCAGGGATGGGGCACCCACCAGCTCTCTGGGCAACCTGGGCCAGAAGAAGAGAAGCAGCAGTGCTGCACTTGAGGGTAGATAAGAGACAGCAAAGTGCAGCTGGGAAGGCTCTGAGCAGCACTGCCATGCCCACAGCCATGGGGGATGCTCCCAGCCAGACGTGGCTCCACGTGCCTGGGCAGACAGCTTGCTGTCCATTACCAGCTCATGCAGAGGAACTGGCTGACAATGGGCTCAGAGGCTGCCAAAATCCAACATGAGGCTCGCAGATGTCCCTGGGAGCAGCAGAGCCTGCAGGGAGAGCCATGGGGAGAGAGAGGTTACCTTCCATCTGCCTCAGATGCTGCTCACCCCACTCAGCAGCCAGCCTTGCAGGAGGGGGATCCAGCATCAATCCAGCTCCACATCCAGCCTGTGATTATCTCCTCTGGTTCAAATTAAGAGACTTGGGTCATTATTTTTATATCTTGCAATTTGTCTTTTACCTGAGGGCACTGTGGAGAGGAAAGAAAGAAAAAGGTGAATGTGGCACGCAAGCAGGGAAGGAGCAGAGTCCTGAGCAGGCAATTAGCTGAACTAACATCAGGCTCTCCCTAAAAACATCCCCATGGAGATTAAGCTCACTCCTTGCCAGTGGCTCTGGTGCTAGCTCAGCTCCTGTGGCAGCAGGGAGGAGCTGACAGCCCTGGGCCTGGGTGATGGGAGAGACACAACCAGGGAGGGAGAGATCCCAGCAGCCTCCCAGCAGCATACTCCAGTTTGCTCTCTAAGGCCAAGGAGCTAGCATGATGCAAACAGCCAGCACAGCATCCAGCCAGGCAGAGGAGGACACCAGAGCCACCACCAAAAGCCACTGAGCTCCTGTTGTGTCAGGCAGCCCAAGGATGTGATCCAGAAAGCCAAGTCTCAGCACAGCATCTGCTCCTTATTTCCACAGCCAGGGACAAAGAGCTTTGGGTGTGCTTGGGTCTGAGATGTGGGATGGCTTTGCTCAGCAAGGATTTCATCAACTACTGCAGGAAAGGCCAAGCTGGAAGGCTCAGGATAGGGAAGGAGCTGGCAGGGATGCCCACACAGGTAGTTCACACTGCCTCTGACCTCAGCTCTTCCTGACATTCCCATTAAGTCCTGCTGGGAGCTGTGTGTGCACCAAGGGCTTGCCACAGTATTCGTGCCCACAGAAGCCCCTCCAGTGGTCCATGAGGCCAGCAGTGAGGGCATCCCTTTCCTGGAGCCCAAACTTGACCCAGGCAACCTTCCCACTGCTTCTCCCTGCTTTAAGCAAACAACAAAGCCACAAGCAAACCTGCTGCTGGGAGCCTGTGGAGCAGGCAGGGTGGAGGCCCAGCAGGAGCATGCCTGACTGGAAATGTTTACTGTGAGCATCCACACAGAGTGCACTGGTAGGGCAAGCTGGGGTGGGTTCTGCTTCTGGCTTGGGAAGAGGGCACATCCCTGATGGAGAAACCACTTGGCAGAGGGGAAATGGAAGGGTATGGAGTGCTGACAGCAACCTGACCTGCCTCAACACCACTATTTGCTCTTCTGGAGGACTTTTATGAGCCTGCAGAAAGAAGCAAAGTTGGGTTAGTCCCAAATTCTCCTTCCAGAAGGCAGGGAGAGGCTGGGCAAGAGGCTGGGAGTCCCTCCACCCTGTCCTACCCCAGCCCCTCAGCACACTTGCTTCCAGCCCTGGGGAGGCTAAAGCCACCCAAGCTCCACACTGCCTGCAAGTGCCTTGGGCCAAGCAAGCTGAGCCCCAGGGTGCTGCAGCCTGGGCACAGAGGCACAGCCTTGGCCTGGACTTCCCACAGTAAATAAAACCAAACCAAGATAAAACAAACTTTCTTCAGTAGGAATTTAGAGCCCAAGCCTGTGATCTGTTGCACTGGGAGCACCACTCCAGCAGCCCCAGCCTGAAGCCTTTTCAATATACCTGGGGATGCAATGAAAGATCTGATTGCCTCTGTTAGACACAGATATGTTTCTTGTTGCTACTGAGTGAAAACATAGCCTTTTAGGAAAAAAACCCAACAATTGGCTGAGGACTTGTTAAACTCACCCTGAGTGCAGCAGCCAGGCAGAGCTCTGTCTCAGGCCTGGCTAACCACAAGCCACATGCATGCTTTGGGTCAGTATCTTCTTTTTTTTTTTTTCCCCAGCACTTTGATTATTTTTTCTCCTGAGGATGGGGCTGGGAAGGACTCAGCCTTCAGCACAACCCAAATCCTGCCCTTTCAGTAAAGTGTAATAAACTTCTTCCCCTGACACATAGGGAAATGTTTTAAGGCAAGACTTTATAGGGAGCATCAATCACCTCAGAGGTGATGGAATTGCTGCAGAATTATAAGCAAGTCTGAAGTGTCTACAGAGGACTCTAAACACTGTCTTCTATTTATTCTCTGTGTCCTTTGTAAATGTAAACTTCAGTGGAGTCCAGAGGCCCTTCCGTCTCCAGGGCTTGTCAATCCAGCACCTTTCACCACTGCTAAAATCACAATTAAGAGAAAGGAGGATTACAAAAACAAACAGAGAGCTCACGCTGGCCTGGGATGGCTGCAGAGTGTGGTGCAGCACTGGGAGCCTGCATCTTCCCACCAGCAGCAGCTCCAGAGCCACCTCCTCCAGCCCAGCCCTGCTGGGCACCATCTCCCGGGGGCAGGAGGAGCAGGGATGAGGCTGCAGGAGAGGAATTGTCCTGATCCTGAGCTCCCACCTATGAACCCATCCCAGAGAGGCAGGACTGGGCAGAAACAGAGCCAAACTCCATCCTGGACAAAGCAGGATGGAATCTTGGCTGGCCACACGTGCACCCTCGCTGTGCACAGGCAGCATTTATCTCGCACACACATTAGCCTACCAGTGAGGAAGAGTTAAGGGTGCAGTGCTGAATAAACACAGATTATGGCTCGGAGAGGCTCTGAGAAGATCAAGCAGAGGACAGTGCGCTGACAGCGGGATGGAGCTGGGTGTGGGAGAGCCTTCCCAGCTGGAACCATGCTTCCAGGACACAGGATGAGAGTGGGAATGACTTCTGCTTCCACTGAAAGGGAAAAAAAAACAACCCCAAACCAGAAAAGCTCTTGAATGTTTAGAAGGAAACCCCTCTACCACTGCCCTGGGCCAGGATGACTCCAGGATGATCTCTTTATGATGCAGGTCCTCTTCAAGCTCTGTGCTGGCCTCAGAGGGCCTGGCAGCAGGAGCTGGGCAGCATCCCCAGAAATGTGGGAATGTGCATCCAGGAGCCTGGGTGCCCAGGGGGTACATGTTCTGCACGTGCTTGACTCAGATTTCCATTGCTCCCTGGGTTCACCTCTTGCAATAAAGCTCCACACACTCTTATTAAGGATGATTTGTGGGAGCTGATGGATCGTTTCAATGACACAGCATCTTGCTGAGGAAACACCACTTAGCTCCAAGCCAAGGGCATCAATTCCATCACCACAGTCTCTTGCAGAGTGAGAGCCAGGTTAGCCAGGGGGGATTGGAGACTCTGATCTCTTCATAAAGCTATCAAATGTGGCTCAGTGCTGCCCTCAAAGCTTGTCCGTGGCACCAGCCCCAAGAGCTACAAGTGCCCATGCTCCTGCTACCCCTGCAAAGCTTGGAGCACAGCAGCACATCCTCAGCACAGCTCTGGCTGCTGAGCAGTGCCCAGGCATGCTCCGGTGAGAGCCCCGAGTCAGCCACGGACCAGGAGCCCTCTCACCCCCCCTGCCTGGCCCTTGGCAGGCTCCTGGGCCCTGCCCTGGCTCCACAGGCAGCTCCTCGGGGCCAGCTCCTGGAGCCAGCAAAGCTCCCTGCCCTGGAGCCTGGCACTGCACCCCAGCAGCCCTGCACTGGTGGAACATATGGGACCCGTTAGCTGGAAGCATATAAAATTCAGAGCTGTATTAGTCATTGGCTCCATCATGTTCATTCCACCCCGGGCAGACACCACTCTTGCAGAAGCGACCGACAACTGCTTGTGTTTCTACTGTCAGCTCCAATAAACAACTGTGTTTAATGCTGGGGAGAGAGGGCTCGGCAGCTCCATCCAAAAACAACAAGTTGGAAGCACGATATCGTCGCCGGCTCAGCGGCTCCGTCCCTGCCGCAGCTTGCCGGAGGGAAGAGGGGGCTGAGGCTGGGCTGACCCCCGGCGGAGGAATCAGCATCCAGCAGCCCTCGGCACGCAGCGTGCTCCCAGACACATCTCCACAAGGCTTCAGGGATGGAGCGGGTGCTGGCTGATTTGGGAAGCATGGAGGCAAAGGGATGAGGAGCGGAGTCCGGAGGTGGATCCCGCGGGGTCTGTGCTCTCAGGGCTCACCCCATGGCCCCACGGAGCTCAGCCTGGGTGCTGTGGGCACCCAGCTGGTGCCAGCTGGTAACCACGGCACAGCTCTCACCCCCACCAAGGGCTGAAGTGCCCTGGCACTGCCAGGACCCTGCTGAAGGCACACAGCAGCCTGGCAGAGGCTCTTCAGGCATCTCAGCATCTCCACAAGCTCTCGTGTGCCCTGCGAGGGACCCAGAGCCCAGCAAAACCAGCAGTGTGTTTTCTGAGCCAGCAACAGCTCTTGTCCCAGATTAATCATAGGGGAAAGCAAAAATGCTTTGCCCTGCTGTGGGTTGTGTCCCAGAACTGGAAAGGGTTTTGGGTAGGATAGCACATTCCCACCAGCATCCTCCCAAGAGGTCAGCTCAGGATGGTCAGGAACACTCTACATGTCCTTTATCACCTTCTCTCATCGTTGCACTCTCATTTCTCATCGGCATTTCCAGCTCAAGCTCCAGCTCAGCTCTGTGCAGACTGTGGCTCCCTTAGATCTTGTGTTCCAGCAGAAGAAAGAAGTGAAATTCCCCAACAGAGCATGGCCACTCACTCCGAGCTCCCTCGTGCAGCAGCTCCATCACCTCCAGCCTGCCCAGGGAAGCCATCGGAGCCATTCCCACTCTTCTCACCTCTCCATGTGGAAACCCAAGCTGTCTGGCCAAGGAGCCAGGACCAGGGCACAGGGATGTGGAGTGTGAGGTCCCTGCAGAGCCATACTGGAAGAGACAAGAAGAAATAAACAGGGCAGGGACATGCACCCAGCCCATGGCAGAGAGGCAGATCCAGGAGATAACAGGAGATCCCAGGGAGGAACCTGCAGAGCTCAGGGCATCTGCCCCTCATCACCAGCACTGCCAGAGCCCACAGGTCACCCCAGGTGGGAAAAGAGCCAAGGATACTCCTGCTCAGTTAGCTCAGGAAAGAGAGTGTCTCTCTCCATGACATGCTGGGGGTGAGGTGGAGTTCTGAGCTGCTGGAGGGCTGGGCAGCTGCTGCTGGAAAACCTGAGCTAGGCAGAGAAATGTCACCCCAAATTTATTGTATTTACTTTCTCCAGTGTTTTCAGAATTTTTTACTCTTCAATAGTTTATGTTATACACATTTATCAGCTTTCCTTCAGGCTTTTAACCCCAGATTCACTGTCTCAGGTTAGAGCAGAGTGATGAAATGGGTATTCCTGGGGCTGAATGCTGGCATCTGCTCAGGGGATGGGTTGTGGCCAACACTGAAAGAGTCCAGTGGCCAAAATGAACCCAAAAGAGGGGCAGCTGCACACCCACACCCTCTGCACCCCAGGGCTGGACTCCAGGGTCTCCTTGCCTCCTCTCAGAGGTACAGGAAGCACCCAGACCTTCTGCTACTGACTCTATCAATATGTTCTTTACTCATCAGCTCTGGGGTTTTAGCTCTCTTCAGGGGAGAGGGAGGCAAAGCCACATTTATCCAAAGAGGTCTGCACATAAAATGGCCTGGCTTGTAGAAATTTCACTTTTAAAGAGCACTTGGAATCCTCCAAGGGAGCCTGCAGGGACACCAAGCCCAGCAAGAGATGGCAGGAGGGGAGAGAAGTGGAAATCACAGAGGAGAAGGAAGGACATGAGCAAAGCCAGCACACAGAGCCTGGCAGAGGAAGAGGTAAGGAGTAAAATTAACTCCCTGGCTGTGAAGCACTGAACACTGCATCCCCAGAAGTGGACAATGGGATCAAAGTGGGATTTCCCTGCCCTGCAGCCAGCCTCAATGGAGCAACCCCCAGGGGCCAGGCTGGTGCCCCCAGGGCCATAAGCTGCTCAGGAAGGTTCAAAGGAGCCCAGGAAGCCTCCTGTACACAATTGTGCACAATTCCCAGTCTTTCCAGGGGCTTGCTTCCCAAAGGGAGGGGAGCAGGGCCAGGCAGGAGCTGGTGGCTGCCTGCAGGGAGGGTGAAGGGGCCAGAGACCCCCCCAGTGAGCCCAGTGCCTGGAGGGGCTGCAGAAGCTCCCCCAGCAATGGGATAATGCAGGCTCCTGCTGGCAGGATTAGCCATCTAGCAGGAGAGCTGAAGCAGATGCTCAGCTCCTAACAGGATTAGGCTCCCAGGAACTCCAGTGCCTGCAGTACAGCTCCCAAGGGGAATATTTCTATAGCCTCTAGTGGCTCTGAATCAAACCCTGAGGGGTCACACAGAAGGGTCTTCTCCACATCCCTCCAGGGAGCCTGGATGCTCCTCATCCCCCAGGATTAACTGAATAACCAAATGCCAAGCCCAGCTCAGCGAGGTGCTGCTCTCCTGACATCTCCATTTCCTCCAGCAGTGGATTTGCACCAGAGCACACATCTTCTAGGCATGGGCAAGCACAGAGCACAAGGGAGCTGCACCATTTCCAGGCTAACAAGGATTCTCACCTGCTCCAGCTCACAGCAATCTCTCCTGGCACAGCAGCATGCAGCTTGTCAGAGCAAAAGCTCTGTTCCTGGCACACCAGGCCTGAATGCACAGCTTGCTGCCCCAACTCCTTGTTGGATTTCAGAGAGGCTGGCAACTGAAAAGCTGATCCAATTTAGCCACAGTTCATTATCTGACATAGCATGACATGGGGACACTTGCAGACATAATCCAGCTTCCTCCTGCCTCACAAGATGTATTGACCAAAGGCAAGAAACCAGAGCATTAATAGCTCTCTGCTGTGCAGTTGAATCCAGGCAGCAGCAATGAGATTCTTTGGGCTATTTCTATCCAGCCTCACACAAGAATAAATCAGAAGCTTCTACAGACTTCCATTAAATTCCTCTCCATTAATACCAATGTCACAGAGACCAGGATTTGTCCTCTCTTTTGATACTTTTCAGGTATTTTTACAAAATGCTGAAACTCCTCAGGTTCTAGCTGAGCTTAAGATAAAAGTTAACCTCTGAACCATGCCAGCATCTTTCATGTAAGGCACAATGCAGAGAGAGCTGCTCACGGTGATTTAGATCACTAACATGTATTCCAGCCTCTCTCTCTCTGCCTCCATCCTCACCTGACTCCAGGAGCCAGGCTACAAGGAACCACCAAAACTCACAACCTGCTTCTGATGGTGCTGAGAGCCAGAGCTGCCAGCTCTGCCCTTCCAGCTCAGGTCACACTGTGCCAACCAGACTGGATCCCATGGAATGGGACTGGCCAGCACTGGGGACAAACGAGGAGAAAGAGGCTCCTGTGTCCCCTGCCCACAAGAATGTTCTTCTCACAGCAATGAAGAGATGCTTAGGGCTCACAAATCTCATGCTAGAGAGGCTTTGGTACCTGTGCATCTCACACCTGTGCACAGCCACACAGCAGGAGAGGAGCTGGAACCAGCATGGCCTCCCTGGGCCTGAAACCATCTCCACACAACACCTGGTCCAGGGCAGACAAAGCTTGTGACTACTGCTCCCCATCAGCTTGATGGGACTGAGCCTTCTCCAGCCCCTGCCCATCCAGAAGCACACTGGAGGAATCATATCCCATCCCTCCCATCCCCACGGGCCCTGGATGGTGTCCTGAGAGGAGCATGGTGTGCAGGCTTTGTACTAAGCTGATATCTGATCTGGAGTCCTCTGGCCTGTCCTCTCACTGGACTGTCCTCCAAGCCCATTCAGGGACTGTGAGTCACAGAAGAAGCACTTCAAAGCCATCCTGGTTGATAAGGGTAGAGCTGTGTGGTGCATTTCCTGCCCTAGTTTGGAGTTGTGCTCAGGCTCTCTGCACCTCCTCACTTATCCTACCTTCTCCTTCCCAATTCCCTGCCAACATTGAGCTGCAAAGCTGCGAGCAGTTCAGTGGAGATCCATCCTGACCTGCTGACTACACCAGGGCTGCAACAGGGAGCATCCAGCTGGGAAAGCCCAGGTCTGAGCAGCCCTGGGGAGGGAGGGCAGAACAAGGTGGGAGCTTGGATCACAAAAGCTGCTGAGATGCTGCTGCCACCAGCCCACGAGCAGCTCCTCTGCTCCCATCAGGACCTGGCAGCTTGCTCCTGGGAGGCTTGATGGCAGCAGAATGGGCTCACAAGCTAACAGAAAAGGCAGCTCAGGAGAGCTTGGAGCAGAAACCCTGCTGAGGGGAGCAGGCATGGTGCAGTCAGGCTCTGGTCCCTCGTGGTGAGCTGGGCTCCCAGCTCCAGGTCAGCTGTGAAGCAGAGGGTTCCTCACCTCTGAGCATGAAGCCTGTGTGCAGAGCTGGGAGCAGCGAGCCCAGGGTCAGGGCAGCAGCAGTAAATCCAGCGCTGCCGGGCACTGATCCCAACTGCCCCACTGCAGCCCCCTCCCTGTCAGCTGGGCAGGAGAAGGAATTTGCCTTACATTAGTGAAATGATTATTCTTAATACTCAGACACCTCTCCTATTCCCAAGGAAAAGGAAACATAAATCCTTGGCTGCCCTGACAGCGACAGCCACATCCCCAGATAGGAGGCAGCTAATGAAGCCTGATGGTTCCAGCCCCAGCCCCAGCAGTGTTTGTACAAGCTCTGCAGTCAAACTATGTGCAGGATTTGGCCCCATTTCCCCACTTCTATTAATCACAGGAAAAATTCTCCCTTTAGAAACAATGCTAGAGATATACCTGATAGGTTTTTGGGTTGTTGTTTTTTTTCCCCTTGGCCACTTACCACTTGGCAACAGAGATGAAGTTTTGCCTTTGCAAAACAGTCTGAAAGCAGTTTCTGTTCCAGTTCAGAATCACCAAAGCCCAGCATTTCCAGGTTATCTGCAAAAGAAAACCCAGAGAAATGGATGGCCTGAAATGCTTCAACTGATAAACCCCAAATATATTATTTTAACTGTAATTTAGTTTTGCATTCTAAAGTAGAATGAAAACGTTAATGACCTCAGAACAAAAAGTCACTGGAAATGGAAAAGGTTGTTTTGAATGGAGAATTTTGGTGCCCTGGGGACCACCTTCCCTTTCGCCAAAGCTTGACAGAGTTCCACGAAACATTTCAAGCTTGATGTGCTGTATTTTTAGGGGAGCCAAGCTGTCCTTGCTGGGAGGGCAAGGAAAAGCTTCAGGAGCAAAGAAACATCTGGAAACCAGGACAGAGCCCACCAGTCCCAGTCCCTCCAGCTGAGCCCTGGTGCTCCCATCCCCGTTTCAGCCACTCCACAGCATCTGCAGGAGGCAGAGATGTCCCCACCAGCACAGGGAGGTGGCTCTGGGGATGTGGGGCAGGCACCCCACACTGCTCCAGCCCCAGGAGACCTCTCTGCAGATGGAGCTGGCAGGGCTGAGCTGGCCATGGCTCAGTGGCTGCTGTCTCTGCGGGATGTCACCCCGTGTTTTTCCACAGGCCTGTCGAGTCTCAGCCCTGGCTGATCCCCCGATGACAGGCAGGGCTTGTGCCTGCCAGACAGCACCGGGGCGGGCGCAGGGAGGGAGGGAGAAGCCCAGGCACGATTTATGGCTGCTCTGTCCCCGGCATGCTCTGCCGTGCTCCCCACCACACACAAACACCCAGGTGCCTCTGGAGGATGGGGGGAAAGGAGCCTGCTCGGCTGTTTTCAGGTGGTACTGCACCCTTTCTGGCCTTGGGTGGCTTTTATGGCTGAGGCAGATGGATTTGGGACAATTGAACCTAGTGTCTTGTGCACACCGAGCCGAGAGGAGCCTGGCAGGTAGAGAAGGGAGGGATGGAACTGCAGGCAGGCTGATGCTGCCATGCAGGATGGGTCCTGAGATGGGAAAACAGCTCTTCCGGGGCAGTGCACCTGGCAAATTCCTCTGGGAAGGCACAAAACCTCCTGGCTGGAAAGCTGGGTCAGGCAGGGCTGTTATTTCCCTCTTCCAGCATTACCCCTGCCTGCAGCTGGAGCCACTGCCCAGACAGCTCCTCTCATCTGCCAGGCAGGAGCTGCCCACCTCCAGCTGGGCACCGGTGGGCACACACACGGGAGGGGGGGCTGTCCCCACGCTGTATGTGCCCAGATGCCAAGGGAGGCCACAGGCTTACCAAGCCCACGTGGCTGCAAAGCCTGGTGCTGCGTGTCCACACAGCAATCCATCAATTAATGTGAGAAGGAACAAAGCAATTAACAGGGGAAGCAGGGGATAGACTAACAAAGCATGTGCCCTGGCTCTGCAGAAAGGGCTGGCTCGTGCCTGTTTGTTTGGCTCCTGTTTCTATGGTGGTGGAGGACTTAGGAAGGGTCAATTCATTGCTCTGGTTATTTGTAGCTGTCCAAAATGTATTCTTAGCATCTCAGACCTTGGAGAGATAGCCAGGGGCTAACTGGGAACTGCTCCACTGGCAGTTGTCATTCTTTTCTGGGGTAAAAAGAGCTACCTTTCATAAGCAGCATCTGTGCCTGCACAGTCCAAGCAGGAATCCAGTGCCATATCCAGGGAGACAGCTGGGAGGGAGAGCAGCCTCTGGAGCAAATCCTGCTCATGGGGCAGAGCACCCTCAGCCACGGGAAGATGGCCATGCTCCCTTCACCTCCCTGGAAAGATGGGGAGCCTTCTGCAGAGCAGGCATGGGGCTGGTACCTGTCCCTGGCTTGCCAGCCCTGCCCGAGGGTGCCTTGAGCATACTGCAGGCTGGATGCCACCTATGGAGCAGCTCCTCAGGGATTGTCCTCACCTGCATCTTTCCTCATCCTGCTTCCTTCCCCAGGGCTATCACCATCATGGGCTGTCCCTCTGGCCCTCACCTTGGCTCCGTGCTGCTCAGGACATGACACCTTGCCCTGCACTAGCTGCCCCACCACCTTCAGCACCCAGAGAGTCTCTGCAGCCACCAACCTGCTAAGAAAATAGAGAGCTCGCTCCTTTGAAGTTAATGAATCGTGAAAGCCTTTGAAAGCAGAGCCTTGTTTGTTTACTGACTGCAGCTCATGTGGATGAAGCACCCAGACACCCTGAGCGCCTCGCTGATCTGAACCAAAGATCAAATGGAGCCTCTGCCCTGCCGAGCTGCAGCTGGAGGAGCCAGGACTGCCCCTGCCTCCCTCACCCTGAACGCAGGCAGACAAGGGAGAGCCTGGCACAGACCCAGGGAAGTCCAGGGGACAGTCCATGGGCTGCCAGTCTGTTCTCACGGAGGAGAACATCAAAATAAGCAACCAGGTTGGCAGGGAAATTCAGCACAGTGACTGCAAAGTTTTGTGAAACCAACACCAAGGTGTTGCCACTTCAACACCTAAACTCAGCTGCCACCTCCCTGCAGATATTCAGTGCCCTCCCCAGGCTGGCACCATTGCCTGCACTAACTGCCTCTTGCCCTCATCCTGAGACCTGCACACCCAGAGCAACTCTTGTCACCTCCTCCCTTTCCTTTCCCATCAGAGCAGGACAGGGAGAGCTCAGTCTCCTCTCTTTGAATGAAAACAATCCAGTATCAGAGAGGAGCCCATGATCCAGGAGCAGCAGAGCCCCCAGGGCACAACCCACTGTGCTGGGACTTCCAAAGGAATGCTCATCCTTCCACAAGGGTCTCTAAATCCTGCTTTTTGATTGCCATCACTCTCTGAACAAGCTGCAGTACAATACTGCATGTGGGCTCTCAGACAAAAGGACAGCATCCAACCAGCAGCAGCTCCCTGTCCCTGCAGCTTTCCCAGGTATAATTGGATTATCACCAAGTGTGAGTTCCTAGCCCCTGTTTTCTCTCAGGGAAGCCACACTTTGATCTGCAACAAGAGGAATGGGAAGGAAGGAGCAGAATGAGCAGAGCTGGGCAGAGGGGAGGGGGCAGTGAGGGCTCCAGCAACATGCAAAGGCCTTTGGTGGATAACAAGGTTTACAGTGCCAGTAAATAATTAGGGATTTGGGGAAGTGCCAGCAGTGAGAGGTTGCCCGTTGCAGCCTGATGCCTGCTCACCTCCAGGCTGTGGTAGGACCAGCCAAGCAGGGACCACACAGGGAAGAGGGAGCTCCCAGGCAAGGCTGGTCTTCACCAGCTACCAGCCAACTGTTGTAGGGTGATGAATGGAAGGAGAGCTTAGAGCCAAGGGCAGCTCATCCACCAGCTCTCCCTGTCCCACAGCCACAGGCACAGCAGAGCTGGGAGACCTCTCACCTAACCGGGGAGGGAGAACCACAGAATCATGGAATCACAATGGTTTGGGTCAAAGGGTCCTTCAAAAGTCATCTAGTCCAACCCCCTGCAGTGAGCAGGGACACCTCCAACCAGATCATTTGCCCAGAGCCCCAGACAACCTGACCTGGAATGGATCCAGGGATGGGACATCTCCCACCTCTCTGGGCAACCTGTTGGGCATCTCTTCCCCAGGGAGCGTGTGTCCCAAAGACAGTTGCTGTGCTCCACGTCTCCGTGCAGCTGCTGAGGACATCACCATCCCCAAGACCCACTGACACCCTCCCGGCCCGGGCCGCGGGAGCGCTGCCGGTACCGGACCGGCGGGAAGCGGCGGAGGGGAGCGGCCCGACCCCGCCGAGCCCCTCCGGTTTCCCACCCTGCAGTGACACCTGGCGGGGGCGAGCGCGGCAGGAGCCAGCCCCGGTGCGCGGCCCCGAGCATCCCTCTGCGCCGCTCAGCCAGCTCCTGCCCCGGGCGGAGCCCGACGGGACGGTCGCGGCCGGTAGCGGCTCCGCTCCGTGTTCCTGCGGCTGCGGGAACGGATGTGGAGGTGCGAGCGGCCCCGGGGGAAGGGTCCTGGAGGGGGAGGATCCCAGAGGGAGAAAAATCCTGGTGAGGGGCAGGATCCCGGAGGGAGAAGAATCCTAGCGGGGGCAGGATCCCGGAGGGGGCTGTCCGCCGTGCCCTCGGGTGGAGGGGGGGGGGGGGGGGGCGGGGGGGGGGGGGGGGGGGTCGGTCCGGTCGGAGCGGCGGCTCCGCGCCTCTGACTCTGCCCAATGAGATCCCGGAGCACTGCGAGCGCTGGCAGTATTTGGCCACGGCCCCCACGCTCCCACCCCCAGAGCGTCCTCACTCTCCGCACAAGGACCTCCATGGCCCGGCACGGCCCCGCCGCCAGCCCCGCACCTCCCGGGGGGTGTCGCCCCCGCTGAGCGCCTCGCACTGGGAACCCTGCTCCGGGACACCCCCACGCCTCCCATCCCGGCCCATCCCGGCCCGGCCCCGCCGCCCCCCGCCCAGCAGCATGCTCCTGGCCGCGGGGTCCCAGGCGGGGCTCGCTCAGCAGCACGGAGCCGGTTAACCGAGCGGCAGGACCGGTGACGGGCAGTGCCCACCGAGGGGAGCGCGGGCAGGACCTCCCCTCCCTCCCCGGTCGTTTCTCCATCTGGAGCCTACCCCGGAGAGATATGCTCAGCCCAAACCTCCTGGAAGCGTCTCCTGGGATTGCCTTGGCCCCCGGGCGTGCGGAGTGCGGAGCCTTCCCTCGGACGGCGGCTGCGGCCCCGCGGCTTTGCCTGCCCCTCGTCCTCCTCCTGCTCGCCCTGACGCCCCGCGCGGACTGCTCCTGGTGGTGAGTGCCCGCGGCGGGACCGGGATAGGGACGGGGATGGAGATAGGGATGAAGGCGGCCCGGGGCTGGGGCATCGCCGGCGGGAGCGCAACGAGCCCGAGCCCGACGTGAGCCACCGGGAGTCCAATTAGGGACAGTGGGAACCACTGGGCACCAGCCAGGGCTGCGAGTGTCCTTGGTTCCCCCCGCGCCCCTGGGAGCATCGAGGCTCCCGGTTCCGCTCCCGGTTCTTACCGAAAGCCCCGCGGCAGAACGGGCTCGTGGCTACGCCCGGTTCCACCTGCGCGGCTCCGGGGAAGCGGCGGAAAAGGAACTGCCTCCGCCCCCAGCCTGCCCCGGGGCCGGTACCAGAGCTTGCCCCAGGGCGCAGCCACCGTTGTGCTCCCCGCGCCTCGAAAACGCCGTCCCTGCCCGTTTGCCCACGGGAGCTCCCGCCGGTGCCCCACACGCCACGAACACCCCAAAATCGTCCCGCCCCGGCAGCGGCAGGGAGCAGGATTAGCCCCTCGGTGCCGTTTGGAGCTGGGAAGCGGCAGCAGCAGCAAGCAGCATCGCGGATCCAGCCGCTGCTATCCCGGCGGAGCTGCCCGGGTCCCTGCGGGATCGCTCCGTGCACTTGTGTTTCGGCTTCTCGTGAGCTAGGAAATTGCTGCTCTCCTGCACTGGGATAGGAGGAGGCTCTGTAACAGGTAGAAATGATGCCATAGAAAATAGGAGCTCTCTAGAAATTAATCTCCTCCTGTCCCGATTCCTGTAACAATGGAAATTGATGTGTGCAGAATGAGAGGAATTAGGAAAACAACAACTGTGGAGTTTTCCAAGCAACCCTGAGCTGCTGCAGTAACACTGGAGGAAAAAAAACAGTTTGCTGCAGAAAAATTCTCAGTGAAAGTCCTGTCTAATCTCGTGGAAAGCAGAGTTTTCCACCCCAATCTCATCATCATTAGCACATTGCAGTGGGTGAAGCACAACTTCACCAAATTCAACCCAACTACCAGCCAAAGGGAGAGGTGGTTTGGGGAATTCCTCAGCTGCCATGGGGCACATTGTGAGAGGGCCCAGGAGCACTTAATAGTCTTGCTGATAACAGAAGTATTCCTAGTGTTTGAGAGCACGTCTGGGCACGTGGTGGTGGTGGTGGCCAGGCTGGCATCCCCGGGAGAGCCATTCCAGGGTGAGGAAGGAGAACGGGAAAGCTTTTCCATGCTGGGAAGGAGCATGGAGCCCAGGGGATGTGTTGCTCATGCAGCAGGTTGCAACCAGGCACGAAAAGTGGAGAGTGTGAGGATTGACTTCTTCCAGAGAGCAGCACGGGCTTCGGGGGGGCACAGATAACACGAATGAGCACTAGCAATGCTGATCCCAGCCATGGCCAGAGGAGATCTCCCGCAGCCGGATCAGCCCACAGGGAACTGGGATTACTGGCGAGAAAATGAGTCAGGCAAGTGTCAGGTTGATAGAGACATTGGCCTGGCTTCAGCCCCAGATGTGCCCCCACCCATCAGAGCAGGGCTGTATCTGTGGGGAGGCTGATGTGGCTGATACGCTGAAAGCCAAGGAAGGAAGGGAGAGTGTTAGGGCAGGGGAGAAATTGGATTATTTCACTTCATTATCAAGGAGACTCATTAGAGCCAAGGAGTGGGTGCGTGGGGTAAAGGAGCTGGAAAAGAGAAGGTATTGAGTATTGAATCACAGATGAGGGATTGGAAGGGACCTTAGAGATCACCTAGTTCAAACGCCCCTGCCATGTATTCACAGCATCATCTGCCCAGAGCTGGGCACTTCTGGTAACAGACTCAGCTGCTGGCTGAAGGGTGACAACGCTTTCTTTAGGAGGAGTATGAAAAACACCTCTTTCCCTTGCTGCTGTACCCCACTTCTCCCCACGATGACTCCGCTGCGGTCTCTGCCCTAATTCCAAGCGCACACCTCTTCCCTGGAAGTGGGAGGCAAAGCAGCCACAGTCTGAGCCTCGGGAGCTGTGGCTTGTGTGGAGGGAGCTGAATTTAGCTCCCGTGGTGGTTTGTGTTCTCGGCTCCCCGTTGGCAGCTCCTCTGTGGAGGGAGAGTAGGGTTCCTCAGCCTTGGGGCAGCCAGGCATGATCCCTCTGAATGTTTTCAGCAAGCAGAATTGTTCTCAGGGACCTGAAGTACCTGACTTTAATTAAAATCAATTAGAAACCAAAGCTGCTCCAGTCCCAGGTTGCCATTTTCAGTCGCACTCCTTTCTGTAGCCCAGAACATTCCTCAGCAGAGGCTGCAGCGGAGCGAGCGCCGTTCTGCTGGCCGTGTCAGCCCTGATAAAAGAGCATGTTTAGATGAAATTGTGTTTTACTGAAAATGGTTTCAGCCAGCTGTGGTTTGGGAAAAAGTTATTCAGTGATTTAGAGAGGTTTCCAAGTCCATCCTCAGCACCACTGATATCACAGTAAATACATTTGGTGGTGCATCATCGCTCCTTATTTTTATTATTATTGCCAAATTCTTCTAGGGATTCACACACAATAAACTTGTGGAAATAGAGGAAATGCTTCTCATTTTCAGAGCTGACTTTTAAAGTCGATTAATAGGGAAAAAAACTGGGTCACTTCTGATCAGAGTACATGGAAAGGAAATATCAACCAAATGTTTCTTCTAAACAACTGCAAATTATTAATTTTCAGTGACGTCAGGCGCTGCCTCCCAAAAATGCCAGGAATTGGTGAACTTTGGTGCTTGGAGAAGTGTCCCTGGGTGCATGTGTGTGTGTGTGTGCTGGGAGCATGTAGCTTGGCACAGCAGAGGGGATGGGGATGGGCAGCACTGTCTGGGCTCCGAGGCCACGGTGAGCAGCAGTGGGATGGTGTGGTGTGGGGAGCAGCATCCCTGCAGCAATGCTCCCAAATGGTGAGGTGTTCCTTAGCAACAAAATGCCAGCTGAAACACAGATGGAAGGGAAGAAGGAATGTGATGGGAAGATCCCTAAATGCCGTTGACACTGGCGTAGGGAGAGCAGCATGGCCCAGG
Source organism: Bucco capensis (assembly GCA_013396975.1). NCBI lineage: Eukaryota > Metazoa > Chordata > Aves > Piciformes > Bucconidae > Bucco > Bucco capensis. The sequence continues at coordinate 594,876 of VWZO01006469.1, read as the reverse complement.
GCCGGGCGGGCGAGCCCCGAGAGCGGCCTCCCGAATTCCTGCCCAAAGATGGGGAAGATTAGACAAATGTTGCTTATAAACATCAACTGTGCAATAAACAAACTTGGTGTAAATAACCAAAAGAAGAGTTTCCTCGCTGTGGAGAGCCAGGCTAGCTGCTCTGGTGTGGAAAACCATTCTGAAATGGAAGGTTTGGTCAAAGAAAAATGTACACAGAGCTGGCTGCACACACTCCTGCTCCCCACTCTCACCCCTCGCCTGTGAGCCCACACCAGCTCCCCCTGCCCCCCAGCACACCAAATCCTCGTTAGCTAACTTGTTTATTGCTAACCACAGCCCTTGGAAACTGCAAATATTTAATTTCATCTGGCATTGGAACAGATGGGAGGCATCAGGCTCCCAAAGAGATAAAACAAATCTGTGGAAGGAAGGCTAGCAGAGGCTTGGAGGGTTGGGGAGCTGCAGGAGCCTGGGAGCCACGGGAGGCTCCTCAAGGCATCAGTGGGCTACAAGGGAGCTGCTGCACCCTAGGGCCTGGCCTCTGGATGGGCATTCTCTTAAGGATGCTCTAGTCCAGAGTAAAGCAGCCACCATGCTCCAGCTCCTTTCCTTAGCCAGGCAAAGAGCTCTGTGTTCAATGCAGGACTAGAAGGCCTTTAAAGATCCCTTCCAACCCAAACCATTCCATGTTTCCTGGGCAGGGAAGACACATCGAGGGCAAATCACAAAGCAGGAGCACCCATGCACCATGTTGGAGCAACCCAGGAGCTGGTGTTGGGCTCTTCCCAAGGGCTCAGTGAGGACCTCGCTTTGGAGGTGGAGGAGGGTAGGAAGGAGCAGTGCTCCTGCAACTGGTCCTCTCCAGGCTTTATGGTATCTTCCCATCGTGACACCAGTGCTGTGTCCTGGTCTAGGTGCAGTGGATGGGCACACAGATTGATGGCAAAACCAAGCCACACTCATGGGTGGCTCTAGGAGAGGGGAGAGAGGAGCTCATTGAAGCAGGCATCACACTGAGGTGTGTGGGAGGGGAAATAGCATCAATAGGAATGTTTGACATTAAGCCAAGGGAAAGACAGCTGCATGGAGGAGCTCCACAGCTAGCCCCTGTAACCCTTCAGGGCTCAGGGGTGCCTCTGCCTCCCCTCAGTGGGCAGAGCCTCCAGCAGCTCCCAAGGTGTCTCCAAGGGCTGTGTCCACAGCTCCCGAGGCCATCCTGGACTATTCCCTCCTCGTGTGCCCCTGCTGCAGAGCAGCTCCTCAGCCCAGAGCTGTGGCAGGTAGCAGGAGGGGAGCTCCCCCCCGGCAGGGGAGGTGAGGACACACAGTGCTGGGGGCTTGGAGCACCCCCAGGGGTTCAGGCTTGCTGCCAGGTGCTTGTTGCAGAGCCCTTGGCATGGCAATAAAAGCAGGAGGTCAGCGACCAGGAAGTCTTTATCCCGAGGAGCTCGGCAGCTCCGGCAGGGCCAGGCAGCCACGAGGTGAAAAATCCCTTTAGAAGGAAGCNACCAGATGGGTTCCCTCATCGCTCAGCACCGTTACAATCATCCTGATTGTGTTTCCTAGTCCATTTGTCATTAGGGTCACTTTCACCTAGAGCCAATCTTTCTTACAAAGAAATGCAGAGGGGGGGGGGAATCCTGCTGCTCTTCCAAGCTCACTATCTCTTACAATTGCTGATAATGATGCCAGCAGTGCCTGCAGCCCCCCACGAGGAGCTGTGGGCTGGCTCCTGTGTGAACACGCAGCACACGAGATGTGCCATGGGCAAGAGGAGGCTCATCCATCCTCCTTCACCACCAGAAACTCTCTTACCTCCCCACCTCTTAGCAAAGTGCTTTGAGGATTTGGGAGGAAAAAAAAGATCCTTGAGGATAAAGCATGTTTTTGCTGAGCCATTTGTTATGGTGTCATACAATGTCCCCAGGGAATAGCTCTCCCTGGCGCTGAGAGAGATTTTGGGCACTACTGCAGAGGAACCAAAGTCCTTTTCTCCCTGACGTTTCAGTCCTTCCCACAGAAACCACATCCCTCACACGGCACACAGGTGCTGGAAAACCATGGAGAGGGAACTCAGACAAGGAGCCAAAGGCACCCAACTGGACAAAGGGTGAGACACAAGAAGCAGACAGAAACACACACATGAAAGCTAAGCCCCGTGAGTGGCACTGCTAGTGGCTCAGCATCATGATGCTGAATTGTTCAAGTGAGACCAACACTCTCAGCATAGAGAGCAGTGGCTCTAAGTGAGGAAATTAGGACTATTAATCATTCCAAGGTGTTAACAATCCCAGCAGCCAGGATGGCCCCGTTCCCAGCGGGGCTTACAGCGAAATACTTGGGGTTTAGAATAATCAAATAGTACCTCAAGTGCCTGTAGCACACCTTGCAATCCAAAGGGCTTTGCAGCTGGCTGTAACTGGTCTACCCACAGCCAGGGAGAGCAGAGGAAGGAAGGTGCAGCATCCTTGGGAAGTATGCAAAGAACTCGAGGAGGTGAAACGCTGCCAGGCGCGATGGAATGTGCTTTTATCAGGCAGGGAGCTTGGATTGGGTCCTATCTGCCCGAGGTGTCTCTAATAGCTGCTTGGGGCTTTCCAGCCTCCCACCAAAGAAAAGCAGATTTTGTGTTGGCTCAGTGGGATTGGGAAGAGCACAGGGAGGTGAGTCCGTTTTCCCAGGGGAAGGACTCCAGCAGCCTGTGGTAGCATCAAGGAGCCAGACCACACTCACCTCACCCTCAGTAGAGCTCTTGCAGCAGTTTCACAGCAAAAAGACCTAGAAGAATCTCCACCAGTGGAAGTGACAGTTGAGCCTCAAGCAGTGCCAGGTCAGCCCCCCCAGGGCTGTTCTGGGGAGCAGGCAGCACTCAGGTGACCACGGCATGGGATGCTCAGGGGCTCGAGCAGAACCAGTGCCAAGGGGAATGTCCTGAGGCAGGACTGAGCCCAGTTACAGCTCAGCTCGTGGGCATCTGAAGGCACTGACTGGAGCTCTGGAGGGGCTTGAAGCTCAGCCTGTCTTCTAGATGGTGCTGAGGTTATTTACCTGAGTCACATTAGGGGGAAGATCTGCACATGGCAGCAGTTGGTGGCCATCCAGGGATAGGAGCTGAGAGGCAGCTTGAGCTGGGAGCTGCCCATACTTTCACCAGAGACACGACACGGGCCAGCTGGGTCTGTGAGAGCACCTGGAGGAGGCTGGAAGGCCCTGGGGAAGGCAGGCAGGCTCTGTTGGGATGCACAGGAGCAGGACAGGCAGCCGCGAGGCAGGCGCTGGCAGGGACTTAGCACAGAGCACATGCTGCCAAGTCCATAGATGTGTCTGCCTCTGATTTGCATGTTTATCTTAGAAGCAATTTAGGTTTCTCCTTGTTTACAAGAGTCGAAGTCAGCAGACTCTTAGAACAAGAACAACAACTGGAAGCCAACATGTGACAGTTGTCTCCTGTTTCCCTGAGCTGTTGGGAAAGAGCTTCGGCTGCATCCCTGCGATGGGCAATGGGCTGAGGAGGAGGAAGAGAGGAGGAAGGCTCACGGGAGAGCTTGGCCTCTGGAAGGACTTGCCTTTGTAAGGTGATGTCTCCAGCCTCTGCTGCTGTGGCTGCACGAGGCACTCAGTGCAGGGAGCAGGAGGGGAGGGTGGGAAGCAGGGTCCTGGTGCCAGTGTGGTAGCACAGGGATTGCCACAGCACTGAGGCTCACACCCATCTCCTGGCAGCTGAACTCTGGGAGCAAACAGACATTTAGCAAGTTTGTGACTGCACGTGGGTTTGCAAGGAGTAACTGATGCAGCATCCCACAGCCAGGAGCTGTCGGAGGGGTTGGTGCCAGCTGCTGTGCCTGGCTCAGCTTGGTGCCCAGCAAGGGGTGATGCACAGGCAGGAGGGAGCATCCCATGGAATTCCATTTGTCAGGGCAGGGACCATTATTCCCACACGCTATGAAGGATTAATTCCCTCCCAGCTCCTCCTCACCACACGCTGCTTCTGCCCATGCAGAAGTCCAGACTGCAGCAGCCTCCAGCATCAGGAGCAGTTCCCTCTCCCAGACTTTGCTGATCCACAGGCTTGGGTTGGGATGATTTTCTTTCTGCTGTAAAAATGCAGATTCCCCAAGAGCAAAGCCTTTCACAGAAATCTGCCACTTCCAGCACAGCTCCATCTTCTAAACTGAAGTTCTGATAGGGCCACTGGGGACTCCTCAGCAATCCATTGTCCTTCCCAGTGCAGGGCTTGTGAAATGCCATAGGCTTTTAGGAATCACATCGGAAGGGATGCTTGAACCAATCCAAAACAAATGTTTGGGTTTCTTCCCTCCCAACAATTCTGCTTGGCAGAATGTTCTAATGTTCCCTGTCTCACTCCATTTCAGAGGAGCTGAACCCAACTGGAGCATTGCTCATCAAATGGAAGATTCCCCACAGCCTTCTTGTGCCATGCCACTTGCCAAGGGCACAGCACTGGTGGCATGGGTTTCAGCACACAATCCCTGTAGGTACCACACAGATCCATTGCTGGTTTGCAGCTCCAAGCAAAGGGAGATGCAGCCACTGAGCCCAGAGGGGTCTGGGAGCCTGTGAGGTGTTCCCTCAGCCGTCGGTGCCCTTCACCCTGCTCTCCTTCCACTTTCTCCTGCTGATAAGGTTTGCTCTGATCTGGCAGGAGAATTAACGAGGAGTAATTAGCTCACAGTGTATAAAAGGGAGTGCCTGGTGTTTATCTTGTCTGGAGGGTTTGCCTTGATCTCCTTCTCCCAGAGATGGGGTTAGGCAGTGCTTTATCTGCCAGCTCTCTGTCGTGTCTCCTCAAAGCCTTACAGCCCAGCACCAGACCACAGCCCAGTGCCCCAGCTCAGCACAGGACAGGGTCCCTGCAAGGTGAGCTGGCCATCAAAGTCCACTTTACCTTTTCCAGCCTTCCCAGCAGCTCTTTCCTCCAGGAAGTGGACCTTTGGCTACTGCTGTGACCTGCATCCTGCAGCATCCCTGGCTCCCAGCAGCCTCATCCCAGCTCCTGGCAGCACAGGCAGGGACACGTTGCTGGGATCAGGCTGGGCAGAATGAATCTGGGGTCAAATTCAGGAACCAGGGAGGCAGTTCAACAGCCACACTCAGAACTGCTCACTGGGCTCCTGCTGGCTTTTCTGTCCTAAGCAGCTTGCTCCGTCTCCCTCAGCCCCTGCTGCAGGATGAAAGGCTGCTGAGCAAGCCTGGGAATTCATGCTCACTGGCCCCCAGCATCAGGCCTTGCAGAGCCATGGGGAGCTGGCTTTATTATCCTCAGCTCCAGCCTGAGATGACCTTGTGCTTCTGCCAGCATTTAAACAAAGTGTTTTAAAAGAAGGGAACAGATCCCAGTGCTCACAGAACCTTCCTGAGCCTGCGAGCGAGCTCCAGGGCTGATAGAACTCACAGAGACAATGAAATATTGCCCAAGCTTATTGCTTTTGATTATTATTAAAGGAAGGTTCTTACTTCCAGTCTGGGAGGTTGAACCATTTGAATCCCACCCAAACCTCATCCCTTGCAGGCAGAATCACAGCTCTGTGAGCTGTGGCAAACCTCCTCCTGGGGTGAGCTGGTGGAGCAGGGATGGAAAATTCCCTCTGCCATTGTCCAGCTGGAGGCTGCAGGGCAGAGCTCAGGGTCCCTCCCCCATGTCCCTGGGGCTTGGCCAGGCTCTGGTTTGTGCATTGTCTGTCTATTCCCAGCTCCCACCATCCCTGCACTGCTGCAGGGAGGGGACAGGGATGCAGGCAGAGCACAGGCAGGACAGGAGGGAGGCACAGCATTGTTTTCCCAGTTACCCAGTGTCAGGGACTGGCCACGAACGTTCACTAGTGCAAGAGCTGCACAGAGAGGAGGAGAGAGCTGAGGGCTAACAGTGTAAATGAGGACTGCAGCAACAAGAGGTGAAGCCTGCTCCTCTCTCTCCCTCACCTGAGCATCACACAGGTACCTGTGCCATGGGCTGCTGTCCCCACAGTGTGCCCCAGGCAGTGCACAGGCAGGAGACATCACAGACTCTGCCCTGGCCATGCTGCTCTCCATCCTGCTGTGCTCAGCAGGGCTGGGCTGGGCTGGAGGGAAGTTTTGCACAGCAGCAGGTTTCTCCACTGCTGCCCCGGGAGCTCACAGAGAGCTCAGGCTCTTAGGGACATGGATCCTATGACCTGCAGCACCCATAGCTGCGTGTCCCTAGGGGGTAGGTGTGCTCCCCAGGGCCCCTCACTCCCTGCCTCGGCGATGCACAAGCAGAGCAGAGCTTCACCCTGAGCTGCTGCACTCGGGATTAGTTGTTCAGCACAAAGAGCAAAGCCCAGCAGGGGTGATGGCTCAGCAGTGCCCTGTCCCTGTGTCCTGCCTGTCTGACCTCCAGCACAGGGCAGGATTCACCGTGCTCCATGGTCCTCCAGCTCGCCCACACCGAGGGGATGCTGCAAGGAGGGCAGGTCACTGCAGGGCATGTCCTCAGCAGAGCCCAGAGGAGCTGTGACACAGCTAGAAGGAGAAGAAGGAAAGGTGGCTTCAGCATAAGGCCCTCCCCGGCAGGGTGGGGTCTGGGGAGCCCCAGCCCTGCAGCTTGCCCGCGGGTGGGCAGCGCGGTGACGCGGCACCGCTCGCTCTCTCTCCCGCAGGTACATCGGGGCGCTGGGCGCCAGGGTCATCTGCGACAACATCCCCGGGCTGGTGAACAAGCAGCGGCAGCTGTGCCAGAGGTACCCTGACATCATGCAGTCGGTCGGGGAGGGAGCCAAGGAGTGGATCCGGGAATGCCAGCACCAGTTCCGGCACCACCGCTGGAACTGCAGCACCCTGGACCGGGACCACACCGTCTTCGGCCGGGTCATGCTGCGAAGTAGGTCCTGCCCCGTCCCGTCCCCAGCGCCACGCGCCTCATCTCCCTGGGAGAGTCTCTCCTCTGGCTGGGCTGCTGTGCCCGTGGCTTGGATTACTCCCTTGGGAGAGCTTTGCCTTTCCCTGTAAATTAATCAAGCAGTAATGGGAGCGGAGCACCGCGTTTGGAATAGCTGCAGCAGACGAGATGGAGCAGGGGGAGCACTGGGGGAGAAGGGGGAAGGAGGAGACACCTCCAGAGAACAGGCTCGTATGTAAACAGTAATGGGATATATAAATATTTGGAGAGCAGGGTTGGCCAGGACTCAGCAATTCACGTGGGAACTGGCTGTTCCCTAGCATGGCAAGGGAGGCAAGGCAGAGCCACAGCTCCGCTCCTCGCTCCGGGCTCGCAGGTGGAGGAGGAGCACAGGTACGGGGCAGACACCAGCCCTGCAACCAACTGCTGGGCTCAGACCCTGCCCAGGAGGGAAATTCCTGCTCCAGCTGAGGGATGGATACACGACAGGCAGGGATGGACCCAAGGAAAGGTGCAATGGGGACAAGGACAGAGGTAGTTCCAGAGCAGGAGCAGCATCGAGGGCTCCATCAGTGAGCAGACTCTGTGAGCCCTGGAACTGGCACTGTGGGACAGATGCTGCTGCTGCACCCCGTGATGTGCCGGGACGCATCCAGCCATGCAGCCTCCAAATCAAAGGCGGCTGGGAAGAGCCAGGAGCAGCTCATATGGAGGACATGTGAGCAGGGAGGGAGCCGGGGAGCGGGGGGCTTGTTCCCAGCTGGCAGGGGGATGGGGCAGCTGCCTGCGGGGTGTTCAAGCCACAGAGCCTGTGAGCCAGAGCCCTGGAGAGGAGCTGGCTGGAGGGAAGGGGGCTGGAAGCTCTGGGGTGCAGCACTTACCCTGCTGTGCTGCAACCTGCCTGGTCTCAGCCTCTCCATCCCGTGACGGCACCTTTACTCCTGACTGCCTCCTCTCCTGGCAAAGGATGGGGAATGATGAAAGCTCCTTGCCACAGCCCCATCCTGCGAGGCCCAAAGAGAGCTCTGCTGCCTTTGAAGTTGCTTTCAAAGGCTCTGGGAATGAAGAGGAAGATGGTTTTGATTTGCAGCTTCTTTTACAGCATTATAAAAGCAGCTGTGAACTCGAAGCAGAGACATCAAATAGCAGTGGGGAGGCTGTGCCATGCGGGGAGAGCCCAGCCTGGCCGGAGCCAGCTCCCGCACTCGCCATCGGCCCTGGACAAAGGGTGCTGGCTGCTCCTGCAGCCTCAGCACCAACAGGCACCCACCCTGGCCCCAGAGCTGCAGATCAGCCAGGTGACCAGGTTGGGCATCCCTGAGAGCATCCCAACACCCTGAGCTGCTGAGCCCTGTAGCTCAGTGTGAAATTCCCCTTAGTCTGAAAGGTGCCAAGGGAGCCAAGGCTGGACTCAGCAGCCAGCAGAGAGGGCTGGACTTGGCTTGGCTTACCCACCTGTGGGATGGTCTCACTCCTAGCTGTGAAGGTGCAGTGCCCTGCCCCTCGGGGGGCTGTGGGCCTCTGGCACAGCCTGGCACACTCACTCCCCCCTTTCTCTTTCAGGCAGCAGGGAGGCAGCCTTTGTCTATGCCATCTCCTCGGCCGGGGTGGTCTATGCCATCACACGGGCGTGCAGCCAAGGGGACCTGAAGGCCTGCAGCTGTGACCCCCTCAAGAGAGGTCGCTCCAAGGATGAGCGTGGCGAGTTCGACTGGGGAGGCTGCAGCGACAACATCAACTATGGCATCCGCTTCGCCAAAGCCTTCGTGGATGCCAAGGAGAAGAAGGTGAAGGATGCTCGGGCACTGATGAACCTGCACAACAACCGCTGCGGGAGGATGGTGAGTGCAGCCCTCACAGCTGAGCCTGCTCCCTGCCCACCCACCCCAGCAGGACCTCTGCAGGGCAATGGGGTGTGGGAGCAGCTCAGGCATAGGGCTAGGGACCCTAGGTGTCCACAGAGGGTTCTGGGCTGATGAGGATGGGAGCAGGATGCTGCTCTGCCTTCCTAGTGCCCCCCCAGCATGCTCTGCCTGGGGAATAGCCTTGTGGGGATAGCAGGACACTGCTTTACTTTGCCCCCACCACGTGTCCTCACTGATGCTGGGATCAGTGACTATGGAAACACATCCTCCCCAGGCAGCCCCCCTCCCATGAGGAGCCCTGTCCCACACAGACACAGGCTGAGAGGCTGCCCCAGGGAGTGGTGTCCGATGCCCAGGTGACCATGATCCTCACAGCATCCCTCTTCCCACAGGCTGTGAAGCGTTTCCTGAAGCTGGAGTGCAAGTGCCACGGGGTCAGTGGCTCCTGCACACTAAGGACTTGTTGGCTGGCAATGTCAGACTTCCGGAAAACAGGGGATTACCTAAGGAAGAAATACAATGGAGCCATCCAGGTGACCATGAACCAGGATGGCACAGGCTTCACCGTGGCCAACAAGAACTTCAGGAAGCCCACCAAAACAGATCTGGTGTATTTTGAGAACTCACCTGATTACTGCGTGATGGACAAGTCAGCAGGTAAGAAACAAAGCTGCAGCTCTACATGGAGCTAGACAGGCATAGAGCCTGGCCCTGTGCCCCTGCTCTTGGGCTCTGGGCAGCAGCAGGTGCTGGATCTGGAAGCAGGTGTGGGGAAGGACCATGTAGGGGATCACCAAAGCTGCCAGGCTCCCTGCAAGCACAGGCTCCACAGCCTCTTCCCCACAGCCTGTGCCCAGCTGTTGGAGGGCAGGTGGTGGCATGTGCTGAGAGCGAAACAATGAGATCTTACTGCTGCTAAGGCAGTTGTATCCAAGGTCTCCACTACAGATGCTAGATCCCCGAATCCCAGCAGGGTGGAGGGGTTGGAAGGGACCTCTGGGGATCATCAAAGTGCAGCCCCCCTCCTCCAGCAGGGTCACCCAGAGCAGGTTGCTCAGGATGACGTCTAGGTGGGGTTTAGAGTCTCTCCAGATCTTACCCAAACCTTAGCAGAGCTGCAGAGCAGGGGGGAGGTGGCCGAGCCCCGGGAGCAGGTGTGGAGCAGGCAGGCCCTGACGTGCTGTCTCTGCTGGGCAGGCTCCCTGGGCACGGCAGGCCGCGTGTGCAGCAAGGCTTCCCGCGGCACGGACGGCTGCGAGGTGATGTGCTGCGGCAGAGGCTACGACACGACGCGCGTCACGCGCGTCACCAAGTGCGAGTGCAAGTTCCACTGGTGCTGCGCCGTGCGCTGCAAGGAGTGCCAGGACACTGTGGATGTGCACACCTGCAAAGCACCCAAACGGGCCGAGTGGCTGGACCAGACCTGAGCAGAAGGGAGCACAGAGGGAAGAGTTCACTGCCACCCTCCCCATTGCCGCCTTCTTCTTGTTTTGTCCTCTTTTTCACCCTCCCCGTGCCCCGAGGGCTGTGAGACTCTGGGAGCTGTAGTTCAACTGCATGGCTTTTATTTAATGCACTCTGCAAAGCACTAAGGAAAGGACTACACTTCCCAGGAGGTACTGTGGACCCTTCTCTTTGCTCAGCAAAACTAATCCCCTGGCCTAGGAGGAGTCTGCAAATCCTTGCTTAAACTGTGAAAGTGCCCTTGCCTGTTGTCCTCTCTGCCAAGGGATGGTGCAGCCCATGGGGCTGGGGGAGCGATGGGGATGCCATGGCTGAGGACACCTGCACCTCCTCCAGAGAACTGACGTTGCAGTGAAGCTTCACCAGCAAAAAACACTAGTTCAGAATAATCCACTCTTCTTGCTTTGACCTCTTTGCCGGGCCAGAGGAAGGGTGTTGTGAAGCAGGGAGGCAGCTCCCCAACGTTCCCCTCGAGCAGAGCTGGCCCAGGCACTGCTGACCCTGCTCAGCAAGAGCAGCCTCTGCCCCAGCCTCCCCACTCCCTGCCAAGGTGAGGAGCAGAGCTGCAAATTGGGACTGGAAGCTGAGGGACTGCACAAAGGCCAGGGCCAGCCCCAGATGCTGGCAGAGGGCTAGAGAGAGCAAACAGAATCTGTGAACTGACCGGTAGGTTCTGAGGTCTCTGTAAAACCACCTGTATGTTGTGTACACTGCTTATGATTTTAAGTCAAAATTCATTATAAACCTGTATCAGAAAATGATGTTCTTTGCTTTCTGAATTCCTACATTGCCCAGAGCAGCAATCAGCCCATGGCATTCCTTCTGCCTGCTCACCTGCTGCTCTGCAGTGCTAAAGGCCAGAGCCCCTCGCCCAGGGCATCCAATGGCACAGCATTGCTTGAGCAGGAGATGCCTGCTTAGCTTCCAAACCTTTCCTGTGAGGGAAAAACAAAACAACACAAACAAACAAACAGAAACCAAAACAACAAAACCACCCAAAACTTAATCAATGGAAGCTGAGGAGAAGAGAGGCAGTGGCCACAGAGCTGCCAGTAGAAGCCTCACCGAGATCAACCCCACTCATCTCTAGAGTTGTCCTCAGTTGTTTTTCTCCTCACCTTGGCCAAGCAGTGGTTACAAAGATGCTTTATGTTAGTGTACAGATATTTCAGTACCAACCCACACAAGCAGACCTAATGCCCAAGTCAGACTCTTGAACCTGCAAACTGAACTGACTCAAATAAAAATGACCTTAGCCACTGCAGCTGCTGAGCATGTGCTGACCCTGCCAGGCTGCTCCTGCACTCCAGGGCTCAGCTGCTCACTGCCCCAGGCAGCCTCTGCCCTCTCCCAACCCAGGAGCAATGGTGTTAGCTTTCCTGGTGTTGAGCATCACTGTGCTGATGGGCAGGTGAGGACCTTGCACACACTCAAAGCAAGTTTGGATGGAAGTTACAAGGAAAGGACAAGTCCCCAGGAATACTCACCTGTAAATCCTTCTCAGTGGCATCTGCTCCCCCCCCACTGCTGCTGCTGCAGGGGCTGGCAAAGCTCCTCCAGAGTCAGGCTTGGCCCCTGGCAGCAGCAAGATGTGTGGGCAGAGGGAACTGAGCAGCCACAGCAGTGATGTGTGAGGGAAGGTCAAAGCAGCAGGATGGGATTAAGGCAAAGAAGATTATTCTGCTCCTAAGCCACCCCTTGGCTACTGCACCAAGAGCACCTCTGAATGGGGATTTCATCCAGTGGCCCTAGGAAATACTAGTTAAGTGGTGAGGGAAAACCACTTTGAGAACTGCTTTGATGGGAAGTGCTCAAAGAATCTAAAGAGTTTGCCATGGGCCAGATGAGAGCATCTCACCCCAGGCCAGAGCATCTCGCCCCAGGCCAGGGCATCTCGCCCCAGGCCAGGGCATCTCGCCCCAGGCTGCTGATGCAGAAGGAGCTTCAGCAGAGCTGCTGCAGAGCCACAGACAAGAGCCAAGGTGATGTTTTAACAGAGCTCTTCAGCCAGGCACAGGAATCTCACCTCTCCCCTGCCCAACCCCTTCCTTAGGGAATTAAACCATCTCCCTTCTGAGTCCCACACTGAGAGCACCAGAGGGCTGAGCTGCACTCCTCACCTCTCTGCCCTTGCAGAACTTGCACTCAGGCTGATCTTTGCTTGGGAGGCTACCAGGTCTCATCCCAGGCCCTTCAGAGCCCTCTGGATCTCAAGGAGAGGCCATTTCTCCAAAGCTTTGCTCTGTCTGGGCTGTGCTGAGGAATGCTGGCAGGTGAGAGGAGGTCTGAGACAGGCCAAAGGCATCTCGAGCCTGGGAGGCACAGCCTCAGCACTCAGCCTCATCCAGGGGAAGAGCTCCCTCATTTATCTTCATTACTGCTCCACCTCCATCAGCTCCCAGCAGACTCTAAAGCAATCAACCCAAACCTCCCTCTGTGGCTGGGAGGGACCCAGGGCCTGGGGAGCTGGGGTCAGCTGTCAGTAAACATTTCTTCCTCTCCAGAGGACTCCTGGGAGCTGTGTGCCAGCAGCACTGCTGCTCCCTGGCAGAGCTCTAGGCTCTCCTGCTGACTGAGGTTCAACCTTTCAAAACAAAGGAGAAAGCTCCTGAGAAGAGGTTGTCTGGGGTTTATGGGCTTCTCCCTTCCCCTATCATCACTGGGACACTCCAACTGGACCCTGAGCCCTTCAGCACTCTGCAGAAGAGCCAAAGCCTCCCGAGCCCAGCCAGCTCCACAGCATTCCCAGCCCAGCTGCCTCCCCTGTCCCAGCACAGCAGAGGAGCCAGGATGCTCAGCAGCACTGCAGAAGCATCCCAAGGAGCAGTCATGGACACAGCCTGACAGAGGAGGGGAGAGCTTCCTCTGCAAGATTACACTTGCCTCTTGTTTATCAACAAGCAGGTAACAAAAAGCAGAATGCCTCGAGGCAGAAGTACACTGCTCTGCTAGTGTTTTGTGCAACTGACCCAGTGCAGGGTGAAGGAAACTCAGAGTGCTCTGTGCCTTCTCCCAGAGCCCCAGGCAGCTCCCCTGCAGCACACTCATCCTCAGCAGCAGGTGGTTTCCATCTCAGAAGGTTTCTGAAGGCTGCAGCCTCCCTGTTCCTCTCACAAGCTCCTCTCCAGTAACCTGCCTGAAATGGGCAGGGGGCCTGCAGTGCAAGAGCATCTCCTGATCATCCTCCAGCCAAAAGCATGCCTGAACTCAAGCACAAGGAGCAGAATTAAATGCTTAATGAGCTGCTGAATAAATTGCCTTCTCTGAAGAAGCTGCACAGGACACACAGGAGGAGAGAGAAGGCATTGGAAACATGGATCCACACAAGTTCAGGGTGTTTTCTCTACTAAACCATGGCAGGGAGAGTAGCCCTTAGCCCAGGTGTCAGCACCATCCCTGTTGTGAGCAGCTGGGGTACCTTTGTGAGCCTTGCAGAGTGTCCTCCCTGCTCAGCATCCTCATCACCATGGGCCCTTGCTGTTCACCATCACCTCCATGCAGCAGCTCCAGCTCTCAGCAGGTGTGCACGGCCTGGGAAGATCTGTGGGAAGCTTTCCCATCTCCTGTTGCTGCAGTGGAGGCAGGGATTGCTGCTCCAGGCAGCAGCAGGGGTTCCTGCTCTGCCATCCCAGCTGGTGAGTCAAGGCAGGAGAATGCAAGAGTGTGTCACACTGCTTCAGAACTGACCAGAGCCTCCAGCCAAAGCACAGCAGAGACCAAGAGGTTCTTCAGAACAGCCTCTGAGCTGAGGCAGCCACAGGACAATTGCACAATCCAGTGCATCCAGAGCAAAAGCAGAATGTCCTTGGCCAGGAATGACCAAAGGAAGAAGATCCCCTCTGGAGCACAGAGCCATGGAGCAGGATGCCCCTGTGCTGATGCAATCAGGGTGGGTGTGCTGTCCCCAGGGAGCAGCCTCAGCACAGAGCCTGCACCAAGCAGGCAAGTTTCAAGCACATGAGCAGCATCCCTGATCCCTGTGTCTGCTTCCCACAGAGCTGAGGGCTGGGGCTCACAGAGCACACCCCACTCCAGAGGCTCCAGAGGGGAGGAGGGAGCCAGGGAACCAGGGACAGAGCTGGGACAGGCTGCCCTTCTCTCCATCCACCTTGGTTACAAGCTGGGGGAGTTCAGAGCACAGAAGGCCACTGACTGCTGCTGTCAGCGTGGCCTGATGCTCAGAGTTTTGAGCCATAAGCAGAGGATCAGAAGAGGAGGAGTCTGTGTCCTTCAGAGCAAGGTGGGTACTGCTGAGAGACTGCAGAGCACAGACCCCATCTGCTCTCTGCCCTTGCTGCCAACACTGTCCTCTGCTGAGAACACAGCACCAGGGCACATCTGCTCCTGACCTCCACAGCTGGTCCTGTTCTGAGAGCTCAGCACAGCCTCACGTGGCTCCCAAGCACACAGCTCATAGATTAGAGTTTGGGAGGTGCATCTCCCTCTGCATGTCATCTCTGGGCAGGGGGAAGGGCAGCACTAACTCATGTCTGCACGAGCCCTCAACACACATCTCCTTCTCCCCCAGAGCCTTTGCTCTCCTCTTTAACCTCTCAGCCTGCTGGCACTGCAGGAGGAGGATGTGGTTTGTAGAGAGGTGCAGGCACTCTCCCCCTCCCCCTGGAATCCTCCTCTCACTTGTGGTCCTTGGGATTCACCCAATGTTTCTCAGCAAGCAAGCTAAAGAAGAGGACCTGCAGACAAGTATGCATTTAATAAGCAGAGAGACAAATAAGCTCCAGTTATCCCAGCAGAATTACAACACCAGAGAACAATTTTCTGCATTCCTCTGAAGGCCTGAAGGAACCCAATTGCCTGCTCTCAGCCTAAATAGGTACCAGACACCAAGTGCTCCATAAGCAAACAGAGCCCCAAAGTGCACAAATGAAATCAGGAGGAAGCCTCCCATTCCCTGTGAGGCAGGGTTTGCACCTTGTTATTGATGGGCCTGCCTCTGACCTCCCACCCCTGCCCTGCTCACAGAGCTGGGAGCCCTGGCACCCTCACAACAATCCCAGCACCAGGGGCCTGGCCAGGGCTGGAGATGTGGCCATGGAGCTGGCCTGGGCTGGGAATCACTGCAGAGCAGCAGCCAGGGCTCAGAGGGACCCCATCCACAGGAGTTTGTCAACACCATCTCACTGACCAGGTTTCCAAGGGCATGGAAACTGCTTTTGGCACACACCACAGAATCACAGAACCATTAGGGCTGGAAGAGAGCTCCAAGATCACCAAGTGCAGCCAGACCTCTCCATCCCCAGCTGCAGAGGATGAGGGCTCACAGCATGCTGAGCTCACTCCCCAGGGCAACCCCAGTGTGTGCTTCATGAGCCCAGAGCTGCCTGGGGCAGACTCTGCTACACAGAAACACTCACTAGCCCAAACTGCCTCACCACAGCCTGGAGTCTTGTTAGTGCAACAGCCAGGGGCAAAGTCTCAGCCCTGGAAGCTGCTCAGCACCAAACCACCACACCTGGAGGAGAGGACCTGGGGTACACTGGCTTGGAATAAATCCACATGTATCTCTAGACACTTGTCACTAAAACCAGTGGTGAAATCAGGAAATCCACAGAGGAGTTGAGCAATGGCCTCAAACAGAGTAGCTTTACAGTCTGGGATTGCCCTTGCTTCCCCTCCTGTCCTTTCTGGAGGTTAGGTCTGGAAGAGGAGAAGGTTGGCAGGAAGGGATGCAGCATGCTTCTTCCTGGACATCCTGATTCAAAGTGATCTGTTGTGACCTGGAGAGACAAGCAAACAAGCAACAAAAAAACCCAACAAGAGAACCCCAAATAACCCAAAGCCACCCCAAACCCAAACACTGCCAAAGCAACAGAGACTGCATGGCTCTGTCCCCGAGTGTCCCTGCTAGCAGCAGCTACCCAAAGGCTGACTGTCACCTCCCTTGAGCGGCACTGGGCCTGTGAATGAGGTGGAAACATCACAGAGAGCCTCAAGGAAAGGCTTTTGCCATTCCCATGGCTCAGGGCATGGCTCAGGCAAGCAGCAGCCATCAGGCTCTCTCCATCCTGAGACACAGTTGGCATCTTCTCATCTACAGAGTCATGCATGCAACTTCCTCACACGTGGGCTGCTATGGTATTGCCATGCTATGGATTGAGAGGCTGGCTCCCTGCTCCTGGGTGGCAAATGAGTGCTCCTCTAGGGACCATTGCTGCTAGGCAATGCCTGAGTGCAGGGCACTGCAGAGCCAGGCAGCTTCTCCCTGCACTGCCCCTTGCCAGCTCTGCTTTCAGCACAAGCCCATCCCCTCTGTGCTGCTGCTGTGTCAGGGGAGGACAGTGAGAGAAAGCAGCTCTGGGGATGATACATGGGAGGCAGCTCTTCATTTATAACCCCACACAACTGCTGGAAAAGGTTCAACTCTAAAAAGCATTAGGTTGGTTACCTTATGGGCCCCTGAGGACCACAAAGTGAAATGAGATGAGCACAACAGATCTATTAATCACCACAGTGATTCCACACCCAACTGGAGAGAAGGTGGAGAAAATGACCTACTAGTAGTTAGGCAACTGCAGAAAATTGGGTAGTACCTTTCTGCAGAAGTCCTGAATGAATTCAGCTATTTCCCTTGGATTCCAGCCCAGCCAAGAGCAGAGCAGCAATGGCATTTCTGCCTAAGCATGAGTGCCTCCTCCCAGCCACTTACACACAAGCTGCACCTACAAGAGATGCACAGAGGGCTGGCTGCCCCACGGCTCTGCTTACAGGGTAAAGAAGGATTGGGAAGAAAGGAGGAAACAAAAATCTCATTCTGAGCCTTGTGCATGAAGATCAAAGCTAGGCCAAGGCAAAGTGACCTGCAGTTGATTGCTCATGGGGTTGTTTGGAAAGAGAAAGGCTGCACCATTAAATGCAGAGCAGTCCCAGCAGACAAAAGAGGAGTTCACAGCACCACTGCCCTGCTCAGAGCAAACCCAGAGGGCACAGAAGAAACAAACCTCAGCCTGCACACCACCATCTATATTAAACAGACACTTCAGGCAAAAAATTCAGAGTTAAGAAGCAACCTTTTAATAAAGAAAGCAGAACCATACTTTGCTGTTAACAAACACTTTGAAAAAGGCTTATAAAACTCATCCCAGCCAGCTACCTGGAGCATCTGCAGCTGAGGAAGAAGTGTCAGGATCCAAACATCTGCTCCATTCCTGTCCTCTCCTTTCTTACAGAGGAAGCATTAGCTTCCAGTTGTACAAATGATTAAGAGAGCAATAAGGTATTGCTCAACCAAAGATGTTGGTACATGACTACAGACTAAGGCCAAAGAAGAAACTCCTAGATGAAGCACCATGAGCAGCACAGAAGCCTGTCAGAGAGAGCTCAGCTTTCTCCCTTGCCCCCTACACCTAGGGCTCAGCTAAGCACTGGGGCTGAGGCTGAGAACAGAACCAACTTGGCTCCAGTCACCCTGCAGTCAGCTGGTGCCAGAGACTGGGCTGCAGCAGGACCTCAGTGCTTTCCATAACGAAGCTGGAGGGTGAAGGAAGATCCCAAAGCACTGGAAGAAAGACAACAACAACAAATCAGCTCAGTTTCAAAACCAACCTCCTTTTACAGGCTCCAGGTATGAACAAACCACCACCCTGCCTCTTCCCCTTGAGGGCAGAGAGCTACAATCCCCTCAGTGCCCCTGGAGGCCATGGCTCCAGCCTTGTCCACTCACCCCTGGCTTGGTCCTTCAGCTGGAGGCCAGGACACTGGGAGCACTCACAGGCCACAGCAGCCGCAGCTGCTAGGCAATGCCTGAGTGCAGAGCATGGGCACAACAAGCACAGGGGACAGCAGGGGATCTGCCTGTGCTCCAGCAATGCCAGCTGCTCCAGTGCAGGACAGGCTAGGGAGGAGCAGAGTGCATCTCTTGGCTTTGCAGGCATGGATTGAGAGCTGAAGGGACCCTGCACCAAGGCTATGCTTCCAGGCAGGATGCACACTCTGGATGCCCTGTGAACGGCTCCAGAAATAGAGACTAGGCTACAAGAAAAGGTGCAAGCTGCCCTGCCCCCTCCCCAGGGCCTTCCCCTGGCACTGCTCCTGCCAGCCCTGTCTGCACCAGGCAGCAGTGACAGGGCTCATTTGCTTTCAGGGCTTTACTCTGGTCCTCCTGGCTTCTATCCTAACCTCCACTATTACATTTAAAAGGCTTTTAAAACATAACATTCTCAGCAGAGCAGGAGCTTTCCCCTGCAGTGAGACTCTTCCCTGCCTCTCTGCATGTGGCACCTTCCCATTAAGTGCCTGAGTTAAGATGGAGATTAGCAAGGCAAGGAACCTTTGCCCTTGGCATCCACACTCAGCTGGGACAGGAAACTCCAGGCTTTTTTTTCCCTATGAAGTGTAGAACCACTCATGACACATTGGCAGGGAAGTGCACATCTCCAAACTATACACATTTTCTCTTAGATAAGCAAAAGACTCAAGTGTTTATAAATATGAAAAGTTCAGCAGCTGGCTAGAAAAGTTAATTCTCCAGTCTCACTTAATGAGCTTGGGGAAAGTGGCAGGGGGATTTGCTCAGCAAGCAAAGCAGAGTGTCACAGAGAGCACGAGTTGCCAGACACAGCTCTCTCTAGTCCTAGTTTGTGTCTCTGGATGGCTGCTATCAGCAAACTAGCATGGGATCCTCCAACAGGGAGCTATGGAACAACCAGAAGAGAAAACCTTTCCTCATAATCTTGCAATCATAGGAATGGGCCAATTTTTAATTGAAGTCCCATGATTTCTCTCTGTGTTGTGAAAACATCAAGCCATCCACATTAAAATGCTGGGAAAGATGGATGCTCTTAGGATTTGGTCCAATTGCCTGAGCAAGGAGGATTCAGCAGGACACTGCTGCAATACTTCTCCCATACATTGGTATTAACCACCTCTGCTCTGTTCCAGTAGCATAAGGTTCAGGCTGCAAAGCCAGGATTGGCTTGCTTGGAGGTTAAGCATGTCAGTGGTGTTCAGGAGCTTGTGAGCACACTGTCACTCTGCATCTCTCCTCTTCCTGAAGGCACAATCCTCAGGGTCTTTCTAAGATCTGACAGAAGGAGCAGTGCCACCTTCCTCCTGCAGGATGATACAGAGCTCCCCAGTTCTCCACCTATCCAATGATTACCAAATCAAAGTCCATTCCAAATGGGAAGGCAGTCAGAGCCTTTTGTCTGCAGTTTCAACAGAAATTGCTTTATGTAAGAGCATTTTTCAGCTTGCTCACTGAGCTGTGAGGGATGACTGTCATCTCCTCTGCCACCAGGAGCATTCTGGACAGCAGCTACTTCAGAACCAGAGCTGTCTTAAGAGCAAGAGCACTGATTCTCCCTGAGATCAGAAAGCAAGGCTGAGCCCTGAGCCCCTGAAAGCAGCTGAACTCACCCTGTGGGTGCTGTGGAGCTCCAGCACCCAACAACCTTCCCTTCAGCACACAACAGAAAGCTGAGCTGCAAGAGCACCAAGCAGGCACAGCTGCCTCTGAGCTGCATTGGAGCTGCTCAGCGCTTCTGGCAGCAGCAGCAGCCCCAGGGCCTGCTAAGCCTTCCACCTGTGCCTGACACCCAAAGCCCTGCAGAGCCAGGCCGAGGGCACAGCTGGCTGCATGGGAGGGGGGGGGCACAGCTCGCTGCACCAGGGCGACAGCACTGCAGCCTCTGCTGAGGGGCTGAGCATGCTGTGTACATTGGAAGCACTAATGCCTGCAGTGTGACTTTTGGCCACTTGGAATATTTTTAGCAATTTGCCAAGGTTTATTCTGGGATTTATTATGGAGGAAACAAACTCAAGCACTAACAAATGGAAATATGTAAACTCAGACTTTTTCAAGTCAATAGAAAGGTATTCAGCTTCCCCAAGCCCTGAGAGGCATGCAGCTGGCTCTGCAGTCCACTGCTGGGCACGAGAGTTGGATGAAGAAGTGATTGAAATGCAGTCTGAGTGCTCATATTTAAGCTGCTTGGAGATGTATAGTGAAAAATTCCATATCCACAATAGCTTCTCTTTGTCATCCCTAAAAACCGTGTCCTAGATGGCTTGGGAATTCAACAAGCTCTTGGTAACACCAAAGCACCTCAGGTATCTACCAGCTAGAGCTTCACTGTCTCAAACTACAAATATCATGATAAAACACTTGAAATCATGAAACACACATAAAAAAATCATTTAGAAACCTTAAAGCACTGGAGCTCCCTACAGAGACAGCAAGTACTAGTTGTTTCATTCAAGTATTCCTGGGTGGGGAGGCAGGTGACAGGAAGGAGACAGTAAACTTCCATTTTCAGTAGGACAAGTGAAGCAGATGCTGCTGCCACACCTGCAGGAGCCAGGAGGCAATGGTTATCAAGTGCAGGAGCTACAGGGAAATGCTGAAGGAATCCATCAACCAAATCACAAGTGTTGGTTTGATCCTGGACATTGTTGTTTCAAGTGTTCTGAATGCTTCTAAGAACATTAGGAATGGGATCAAGGGTACAATAATCTATAACTGAAACAAGGAAGAGTATTAGTCATGATGATTGGGATATAATACTAATTCCATCTTCAATGGAACACTAGAGGATAGCATCTCCTTCTCAGCTGTCAATCTCAAGAGCTGAAGAGCCAAGTGGATTCTGTACTGATCTCAAAACAATTCCCACTTCTGCCAGCATTAAACCAGGACAGGGAGGGGCAAGAGCTGCTTTGGCTGTGCCTGCCACCACTGGGACTTGCTGCTGGAATGAGGAGGTGGCACTTGTGCTCCCTGATCATCTCTTCAGCTAACAGACACTCCCCATCCTGTCTACAGGAAAGCAGCAGAAGAAACACACAGCCAAAGGCCCAAAGCCTGGCAGCTCTCTCCCCACAGCTGGCCATGTCACTGGACTTGCAAAATGCCATTGTGCAAAGCCAACTCACTCCTGCACAACCTTGCTTTGCTTCAAGAAAGCCAGAAGAGAGAAGTTCACCAAGCAACTCTGTGTTAGCATAACATTTGACCTTGTATCTCTCTGGAAATCACACAACTTTGCTAATGCAGCCCTCACAGAATTCATCAAGCAGATAGTTAGACCTTAGCTGCTCTGAACCCAGCCAATTATGAGCAGCACTCAGATTTGTCACTGGCATGGCCAACTACATTTTCCAACATAAAGATCAACAGAACTTGTGGAAATGAGGCCCCATTCCCAGACCTGCATGGCTTGGACACTGCAGACCAGAGCCACTAGCAAAGCCAAGGCTTTTAAGCACAAAGTATGAAAAGGCTTACCTCCCAGGCTGAGCTAAAGCAGGGAGAAAGCCTCTCACCCTCTATTTTGACTAGCAAAGCTAGAAAAAATGATTCACTGAGAGCTCAGAGCTCTTTATTTGCTGCTCCACTCTACTGCAGGAGAGCCACAGCTCAGTGAAGGCCAAATACACTGCACAGCTTAGTGTGAGCAGTGCTGAAGGGAGACAACACAGCTTTCAGAGTCCAGGCAGAGGTGACAAGGCTACAGGCAGCAGCAAGGGTACAGGAAAGCAAGGAAAAGCAACCCTAAAAAGAGCAGGGCAGCCAGAGAGAGAAAGGAGGTGGGCCCAGCACGAGCAAACAGCTCAACAGCAGACACATGGAGGGAAATGTAAAGCCACACAACTCAGAAAGGTATGGAGCTAAAAGCCTGACTGCTCTTGTCCAGTCCCACTTGCAGCCTTGAACAGGCACTCAAGGGACAGAACTGTGGTCACCAGACAGCTCCAGCTAGCAGTGGGAAGCCCCAAGAGAGAGCCAATACTCACAGCTTTGGCAAAGACAACCATCAGCTCAGGGAACTGGTGAGTGAGCAGGGCCAGCATGGCTGAGAAGGAGCACAGGCCTGCTGTGAAATGGATGAAGAAGGGAAGCTCCTTCTGGGGGTAAACGGAGACCTCATGAAACGCTGCAGGGAAAACAAGGAGAGTATTGGCATGTGATAATGGAGCACAGCTTCCTGACCTAGGCACAGCCTTGGCCCCCAGCTCCAGACCTCCAGCAGGACCACGGGTGCACTCAGAACTGCTCTGCAGCACCCTAGGTGCCACTCCTTGTCCCTCTCCATTAAATGCTTGTCCTCACTAGTAACAGCCATCACATCTCCCTTTTCACTTGCACAGGCTTTGTTTTTGAAGCATTTCATCAGGCTTAGTGTTTGCTCCCTCCTCTTCTCACAGGAGGGAGTCAAGAACTGTCACACTCACAAGCTGCCAGCTAAGGCAAGAGTGAGGTGTGTTGAGCCTCTGCAGAGCACAGCACATCTCCCCAGGCTGCAGGCACTCAGCAAGCACAAAACCACCACCACAGGACACATTTGGAGACAGAAAGCAGCTCAGTACTTGTCAGAGATCTCAGGTTGAGTCTCCTGCAATGTTTTTCAGAGCAGCTGACTGAGCAGACCTCAAGGAAAACAGCGCCAGGACTGGGTTATAAATCCTGTACCTAGCAGCTCCTTTGGTAAGCAAGTCCAGAGAAGTGGAGTAGACAGGCCAGGGGCTGGCAGAGGGAGCTTTCAGCACTCAGCACTACTACTGCTTACCAGCTGAGGACCTCTGTGGTGAACCTGCAATTATTTAGTGGCTCTGAATACCTGCAGCTCTGACTTTTATCCAGTGATTGCCAAGGATTTTTTTGAATGAGGAAAAAAAACAGTTTCTATAGACACAAGTGATTGTGAAAGGGCTGCAGGCTGCTTTTAAATCTAACCAAAGCCTCAACATTTAACTAAGAAATTCACCTTTAATTCACTTTTAAACTGAATTCTGAGGCAGAAAAAGACACTTGGCCCTGCCAGTTCCTGCCTCTGCAGGCTCCAGTGTAAGAGCAAGCCCAGCACAAGTGCCTTGTGCTCCTGCAAAGTGCTTGGGCTTCATTCTGCTCTGAAGTATAGGATTTGGGAGCCCAATCTAGAACATTTGGAGTTCCATGTCCAACACTCACTAGAGATGTTGACCATTATCCCACAGATTGAATCAGTTCACTATCCTAACTAGACTAACACTCCCCTTCCCTGAGCAGCCAAAGGCACCACTTGTGCACCATGGAACACTCCTGTGCTCTCAGACTGGGGAGGAACTCATCTGATCCTTAAAACAGGAGCAGTGGAATTTAGGAAAAGCCCTATCTGAAGTTAGGAAAGGGAGAAAGACCAGGGAATAACAGAAGCTAACTCTCTGTGCTCCCAGTTGCTGGAGAACTGCGACTAGCCAAAGCAGCACAGGATTCCTGAAGCACTGATGTGGTTAATGTTGGTTTAAACAGGTATGAAGTGTCAAGATTTCTGGAGGAAATACTGCAATAAAAGTGTTAAGATGATTTTATTTATGGGTAGTTTGATATTTAAAGCCTAACAGGAATGTGTGAGTGATCCTGCTGAAATATCTGCATGTGCTGGGCTTTAATTATGCTGGGAAGCCTACAATTTAGGGCTAGTTGCTAACCAAGGAATTCCTTGTGCAATATCCTGCATAAGTGAGAAATGAGTAATTTAAAGCAGTCTGGGGGCAAATGTAAATTACACACTTTAAATATAACTGCAGGCTTTTAAATAGCAGCATGTATGTGTAGTTTTCCTTTCCACAGCTGTGGTCTCAGTGGCTCTGCTGGTGCTTTTGCAGTAGCCTTTTCCAGTCCCAGGGGACCTGAGTTTCTTGATGGTGTACAAGTTCACCTCCACAGGAATTCTATTACCATGGACAATTAACAGCCCAATTCTCATCTAAAGGAATGCTCTTTTCCTGCTCCATTTTGCTGTTTTCAGAGTTGGCCCAACTTAGCCTGCATGCAGCCACAGAGCTCACCTCACCTCACCTCTGCAGAGCTGCTGCTGCTGCAGCATCAAGCTAACATTCCCCACACACAGCAAATGCTCCAGGGGCACTGGGGGGGGACAAACCCAGAGCTGAATCCCCTCTGCAGCAAGCTCAAAACCTCACAGCAAGGTAGGCAGAGAACACCACAAACTGGACATGCCCTTAGCTTATGTTTGTTATCATGACTGCTCAGCAAGCACTTACTTGGCAGCAGCTCTCTGTCTGCTGTTTCTGTGCAGCTCGGGTAGGGGTAGAAGAGGTGACCTTTCTCTAGAGGGTATGGGATCATCCTAAAGGCTGCAAAGAGAGGGAGGGAGATCAGATCTGCATCTGAACCAGCTTCTCACAGGCAGCAAGCGAGTTGGGAGATAAAGGCAGAGAGGAGGCTACTGTAGAGAACAAGGAGAGATACTCACTGCCTTCCCACGTGCAGTGCAGCAGATTGAGAGCTCCTTCTATCCTCTTCCAGTGCTGGAGGTGGAAAAAAGCATATGCTACTGCCTCACTGTCCCCTCGCTTCAGAATGTGCTCTGGAGGAAGCACCAAGCTCTTCATCTCTAGTAAATACTGCAAGGAGCAGAGGAAAGCACAGCTGGTTACAGGGGAGAGCCCAGGATCTCCCTGCCTGTGAAAGATCACTTGAGGCACAGCTGAGCACAGCAAAGAGCAGCGGGCAGCCAGGGGCTGGGGAAAGCAGCACACACACAGCCAGCTACAAGACTCTCAACTTGGGCTTTGTGAGGAAACAAAATGCACAGCAAGGCAAAATAAAAATACCTTCCTGTGGAATATGCATGAAGTACAATGGCACAGGTATGCTCCCAGTGAGCTGCAAGCTTGGCCTAACAAAGAAACCCCCAGCAAAGCAAAGGTGTTTGTGCTCCTCATGAACCACTGCAAGGCTCAAGGTAGGAGGCTAGGCACTTGTTAACTGTCAAGTATGAGCAGCAAACCAGAAAGTGTCAGTGTGCTAACCAGAGGAAGAATAACAACCCAGAGCCAGGCAGCTCTGCCTGTGATGTGGTTTGGCTGGACTGCCACCAGCAATCTCCTTGCAGACTCTTCCAGGGGCAGCCTTCTCCCTGCCCCAGCACAAGAGCTGATGCACAGCAGGGTCAAAGCACACAAGGATTCATCATTCTCCATTTCCCCTGAGACACAGGACATCCAAAACAGACAGGGATTCATTTGAACTCAGCTTTGAAAAGCAGAGGAGCTCTTGACAAGAATGAAATGACAGTTTCAGCTCCAGCATTTACCTGTGAGGTGTTCTCTCCTGGCATAGAGTGTCTCAGTAACAGCCAAAGTTAATCCACATCTTTGATCAGTGTGGCTGGCAATTCCTTTGACTGTCTCCCAAAGTGTAAGAATGCAGCTAGCTCACTGATTTATTTCAGCAGATGCCACAAACTATGAGATTATTTACTAATCCAGTTTGAGGACTTAACTTTTCCCATTCAGCTTCTTGAAGGAATGCAGGAGGGGTTGTGCCCTGGCCAAATAAAGCACATTTACTGCCTGGCTAGGTTCTTCTCTGAGTGCCTTGGGCCTACACTCCACAGGGTAATATTCTTGCTAATCCCCTCTAATCCTCTTCAATATCTATTTTTTTTCTAACAGAGTGAAGGATCACTCACAGAGGGCTGCTGTGGGAAACTGGTCTCAAATATCTGACCCCTGACCTGACTCCTGCTGCTCTCTGCACAGTGCCCACTCCTCCCTTGCCCAGGCTGCACGGGGAGCAAGGCAGAGGTGGGGAGGAAGCCTCACTGCAGGCCCTGCCAGCACACAGCCTTGGGCTGCCTCTGGACACAAGGCACCACACACACAGAGAACCCCAAGGGCTGACAGGTACCAGAGAACAGGCACTGCAAACATCCTGGCTCCTGCACATCTGAGGAAGCCTTTCCACACAGGAAGAACCTGTGAGGCACTCAGAAGATGATGAGCAAAGGTTGTTTCAGCCAGGATCAAAATGCAGCTGCAGATCTCCACTTTGCAATGGCTTGTGAGGAGCATGGAAAATGCTCCCTAACTTTCCAAATAAGCCCCAGCCTTGTAAAAGCACAACTCTGAACAGAGAGAAACAAACAGGAGCTGATTTTCCTTGTGCAAAATGCTGTTCTGTGCAAAGACAACCACTTCCATCAGATGCAAGAGGAGAGGCATTTCTGCTTTACATACTCATGCACTCAGTCCCTGGGACAGAGCAGGCTGCAGAGGCTAGACCCAGGTTTTCTTCCCCACTACTCCACTGGGCAAGTTACTTCACTTGCTGGTGCCCCTGGGCACTTGTTTGCTTTGAGCATGAGCATTTCAGGGCTCCAGACAGCCAGCACCAAGAGTCCTGCCCTGCCACCTAATAAACTGCTGTTTCAAGGCAATATTGCAATTAAACAAACCATGAAGAAGATAAGATAGGTACACAATTAGAAGATCAAATTAGTGCAACCTGGCATCAGTTTCTGTGGCTGAATGTACAAGTCCAGGCCACCCTCGGTAAACAGCCTGTCTGAAATGCTCTCTAGCTCCTAAATGGTGCATGAGGCTCCTGCCACAACTGGAGGACACACAGCCTAAAAGAACTGTTAGGTACTGATAATGCTTTATAATCTTCTTCCCCTAAAGGCAGAGGCTAAAGAAAAATCTGTCTGAGACTGTCTGAAATGAACTTGCTAGGCTCTTGATCAGTCATGCAAAGAAGCAGCAATTTCTGCCAGCAATTAGCTCTCTCAGTGCACATTCTATTCGACTGGACAGGCAGACAGAGCTCACAGCAACAGGCACTGCCACTCCAGCAGCATCTGCAGGGGATTAGGCCCAGCACTGAGCCAAGCTGCTGCAGTCAAGGCTTCACACTGCCTGCAGCCCCAGCTCCAGCACTCAGAGCACCCCAGAGACTCTGTGCTCAGCCCCTGCTCCATGGCAGCCCCTGCCTGGCACCTGCAGCAGGGACAGCTCTGCACTGGGGGCACATGGGGACAGGGACAGTAAGTGGCTGTGCATCTCTCAGCAAGCAGAGACAAGCATTTGGTTATTGTTTGGAGAACTTGATTTGGCTTCAGGAATTTTACATCTCTCAATTCCTGTTTTGCAGGGCAAGGGCTTCCAGGAACACACTGCTGGCTTTCCCAGTCAGCTAGAGAAAGACTGAGTGTAAATCCTCTGCTTGATCATCCCCTAATCAGAGCCTAACACTCCTAGTGCTGTTCAACAGAGCAAGAGCTGCCCTCTGAGCAGCTGTGGCCAAGGCTCCCCAGCAGCATGACAATGCACCAGGCCTGCTCTCAGGAGACAACAAAGCCTGTCACTGGAGGAAGGGAAATACTCTTACCTTTGGAACATGAGGGTTGAATTCCACAGCTCTGTGAATTGCTTCCACAGCATTAATCTCTGCTGTACTAAGCCCTCTTTTGGAAGCAGTTTCTGGGGAGAACCTGAAGGGAAAAACCCACACTGAACAAAGGTAATAAATAATAAACACTAAGCAGGTGTTTGTTTGCACTGTGAGCTTGGAGTTCATTAGGGATGGGCAGATTTAGCAAGAGAGATAAATAGCCCTTCCAGGAGATGAGTGCTCATGGGAATTGCACTTGGGCTCTTGAGAGTATCCTCACCCTTAAAAGAAACTTTAAATCACATTTAACTGCACACACACATTCGTGTGTACATCTAAACACACTTAACCTACTCTCAGAAATGTAACTGCTCCATGTTGGATTTAGGCCTTTTTAATTGCTATTTCACAGCAGAAGCCAAGATCAGCAACAAGGCACTGTTCTCCCCAATGTGCTTGCTTACCTTTCTGAAACAGCTCTGGCTTTTAACAGGGCTGCTGTGTAACATATTGCTGCTGATTTTGGAAGGCTGATATCTAGGATAAAATAAAACAATTAAGATGTAAGATTCTAAGGCAAGGCAAACACCTTCAACCCCCATCCTTTGAGCTTCAAGATTTGTGCTTGGGTCTCTCAGGCAGTGAAGGTAACATCTGGAACATCTCAGCTCTGATCAGACACTGAGTTGCTCTGCAGTCTTCTTTCTCATCCCCAGCCAGTCTCACACTAAAAAGTCACTGTTGCACTTAGGTGCTAGAGAGGAGTTTTCTCTTACCAAGACACAAACTGAACTCAGGAGCAATGCCTGCATAAATGCACCTGAAGGGCAGTGTCCTTTCTCTAGGAGCACCTAAGAGAACTGGGACTGTGCATTTCCACACCAAACACAGAGGCAGACTGACTAGAAGCTGACCAAAACAAATTCCATTGCAGACAGGTAGACACATCTGAAGGAAAATGCAATTTCCATTCTTTTCCAGTTCCACGGGGGAAGAATTCTTTTCCTTGTAGGTTCTGTCGAGCTCTGAGGCCAAGTCTGAGCTGACAATTACAGATTAGCAGGTTAGCACTCCACAGCACAAGTTTACTTTAAAAGCAGACAAAGTCTGGGGTCTAATTCCCAAGGACCATGCTGTGTATAGTCAGATGGCTCTTGCTTGCTTTGTAAATCCCATCCTGGGCTTGTCCATCACTTAGCAGAAGTCTGGCTGTCGTGTCAAGCCAAACACAGGGGTGCTACAGACAGAGGGAAGCTCACACTCATTTTTTCCAGATGCTTAGGAAAAAAAAAATCAGCAAGCCTGTTCTTCAGAAAGTGTCCCAATTTGTGAGGTGAACACAAAGAAGCACCAAGGGGCCTGTACCATCAGTAAGACTCTAGAGAGCACAAAGTGGGCAGTCAGGGAACAGGAGCAGGCCTGGGGCAAGAATCTCACCCTTGCTGTCCCCTGGAGCACTAAAGAACAGAGACTCAGCAGCTCCTCAAGAGCAGGGAATGCTTGTCACAAAATGCAGTGTCTGAGGGGATTCAGGAGGCAGCTCTGACAGCAGCACTCTGCACACTAAGGAGGTGGCAAAGCTCTGAGGACAATAAGAAAGGAAGAATATATTGTATTAACCTTTATCTAGACTTGCACGACACCTGAAACCTGTTAGCTGAGCTGGAGAGGGAAAGCAAACAAGTGCCATGGAGTGGCTGGAAGCTGGCAGAGCACAGGTCCCTGGGGAGCAGGGTGGCTGCATGCTGCTGCTCTCTGGCAAGCTCTGACTTACAGAGCCACGAGGCCAAGGCTGGCAGATGACAGAGGGAAAGCACCTTGTCCAGCTGATTTACATCAATTGCTGAGGGGCCTCTGTGCCAGCTGGAAAAGGCTGATCAATTTAGGCATAACCAGGGATGTAGAAGAGATTAAAACATTAAAATGATCCTTGGAGTGAAGCAAAGCCAGCTCCAAGATTTCTGTACAGATTAGAAGGAACTTCAACACATAACAAGTAATTTGTATGCAATTTAGCTTGCCTCAATTTGACCTCATCAGTCAGGAAAAGAGCCCAGCTTGCACTCTGCAAGTGCCTGGCTGCTGCCAGTGCTGGGATGTGCTCAGCTAGCTGAGCTGCTGGGACACAGCCAGCCCTTGCCCTGCTCTCTTACCCAGAGGCACCACTCACCATCATACTTTGCTAGCACTGCCTGCACATCTGCATAGGCCTGCAGCTCCAGAAGTGCCTCCAGCAGGTTCTCATGGATATTCAGCATGCTGAGCAGGGGAAACTCTTTCATCAGCTGCAGAGCAGTAAGGAGAAATAAATGCAGAGTTGCACCTGAATCCTTTAAATACTGACCAGTGAGCAGCACAATCATCTAACCTTTCTCAATACTCTTCCAGTTTTACCACTGGCATGTGAGCAGCATCAGAAGAATCAAATCATTTCTGCCTGGCTGTTTTCCTCTAGTCACTTAGTGGAAAGTAAGTGTATTGAGGTTCATACCTCATGCTCTTAGCCCAAATGTGCACAACTCCCACACTGAGTTGCTCTGCTCAATAATAGCTTCCTCTGAGAAGAGAATTTACAATACACCTTGGGCAAGAGAAAGGAAAGTGATAGTGAAATCTCAAGTTGGCTATTTTGCCAAGCATGCAGCAAACTGGACACCAGAACTGTGAGCACATGGCATTAGATAACAGAGAAAACATAAACCTACAGAGAGAAAGCTGTTCTCAAAACACAGCTCAGGAATCACAGTGTGCCAATCTCCCTGGAGAAGGACTCCATTAGCTCAGCTGGGATGCCCAGCAAGGCATTTCAAACCATCCCTTTGGACAAGGTGACTGAAAGCAGGCTGCTCACTTCATCTTTACTCACATCTCTCATCATTTTTACTGCTTCTCTTATTCTCCCAAGCTTCCTGGCACACATAGCTAGTCTCCTCTTCACATAGACCAGCACATTGGTGTCTCTTCCTGGTCAGAGGCAGAAAACAGTCTATCAGTTACAATCCTTCCCTCTCTCCAAAAAACCCCAAACACCCCACAACTTTTTTTCCTAACCACATGTAAAAGCCTAAAATAATTCCTGCTCCTGTCCCAACCAAGGCCCACCTAGAGCACTTTTAACTAGGATAAATGACCAAAGGAGTCTCTGTGATCCCAAGTGCTTACTGAGCTGTGCTTCGTGCTGGGGGCTCTGGCCATGGCAGTTCTGAGACTTCCTGTAGAGCATTTCTCCTGCTTTCAGAGCCTGCCTGAAGTACTTCTCAGCATCCACAATGGTTGTTGCTTCTTCCTCAGCCAGCAGGACATAGGCAGTGGCACAACTGCAACAAGGAAAAACTCCCTAGTCACTGAGGGACAAAGCCTAGCACTCTGAGCAAGTGTTAAAAGCACTAGAAATGGGCAATTTTTCACTGAGGTGCAAGATCTAGGCATTGGCAACACTAAAGCACCAAAATATTGCCTTGAGTTCAAGTGGCAAGTGTCAGGAAAACAGAAACCTTTCCCATCTGACAGAGAAAACAGACTTTTGGAGAGAGAACAAAAGGAAGAATTGTAACAGCAAGGCAAATCCTTTTCCTTGGAAAGGTTAAAAATACACTGGGAATTGTCTGGAGAGGTTTGTGTGTTTATTTTGCACCACAGTGCCCTCTCTGGAACTCACACACCATCTCATACCCAGCTTAAGACTGTTCAACATCTGAGTAATTATTTCCCATTTGTTACTGGCACAAAGAAAAAACCTTTCCCAAGGAAAAGGGAGAACAAAGCTCTTTTTGCACAGAACAGTTGCACCCTTGAGGGCAGCTGCAGCCTCATCTGCAGTTCTCACAGAGTCTCTTCTGCTAGAGAACTTTACCACAAGTAAATTCTTAGAGCCACAAGCTGTGTGCTGAGCACCACTCTGCTTCACCTTCCACACCAGAAGCACAGCAACTGGAGTTGTGCTCTAAACTTACTCATTGTTCAATTCCAAAGCTTGATATGCTGCTTTAATCCGGGCCTGAGGGTTTCTCTCTCTCCATGCTTTCTGCATCACTGTGTGGAGACAGGGGAAGGCTGGTGAGGGACAGAGGCAAACACAGAGAGCCAGGGCTGGCTGCACCCCCCTCAGCTCTCCCCATCCTGCAGAGTGCTGCAGGCTGCAGCAAGCAAGTGCTTTCAGTCCAGCAACAGAACCTCCCAACTTCTCCTTGCACCCCAAGTTCAAGGAAGCCAAGCCACCAGGGAGGTTATTCAGTGGCCATGTCAGAACTCCTGGAGGGAGAGGGGAAGGCAGATGGACAATCTCTGCACTGCTACACATTTCTGGAAACATTTCCTGAGCCTTGTTGAAAGCTTGGCAGGAGCAATTGTTCAACAGAGGTTCTTGCACAGACCTGCACAGAGTTTTAATTCAAGTTTTCAAACAGACCTTCAAAGGAGACAGAGACAGAGTAAGCTGTGCCTTGCACAGGTAGAGCTTCATGGTGTTTAGAAACCTACCAGATCAGAAAGGGTTAAACAATTTAAAGTCACAAAGCACATTTGAGTGGCAGAACATGGCAAAGCCAATTCAAGATATACTGCAATTTATCACCTTATTAGAAAGTGTTGTAGGAAACAATTACAAAGGGTGGAGTCTCCTCAGAAGGGCTGTTTGAATCCCAGCTTGACCTCAGCATCCCACTCAGAGCCCAAGCAATCCCAAGCTCACTGCAAGGACTCCAAACCCCTCCCCACTGGGGAGAAATGGGAACCCAAAACTGGAAACCAACTGTAGCTAAATCAGTGTCCTTGGAGCTACCATTTTCTGGGCAGAACCAATGGCTTTCCCCCTCCAGAACAGCCCCGAGAGAGCTCCAAAGCCTGAGGTGCAGATCTGGCCTATCTCAAGCACGATAAGAGAGCTGAAGAATCTATCCATGTTTCTTTTGGAACAAAACCTTCTGCTGTCCAGCAAGAGCAACGTGGAAAAATGTTGGAGTTTTCGTTTGGAAAGAAAATATTAGTCTTGGCTTGGGAAGCAAGCCAATGCAGTGCAGCCTGTGCAAGCCAAGGCAGGGTGCAGAGCCAGCCTGCCAGAGGCAGCCTGACGGATGGGCAGCAGCTCCCAGCCTGCCTGACAAGGAGCAGGGAGAGACACCTCTCTGCACAGAGCACGTGGAGCACAAGGGGAAAAGGACATCTGGAGACTGCACTAGGCATTGCTGAGGCTGAGAGCAGAGCTTGGGCTGCTGAGAATATAACCCAGGCTTTCAGCAGCATCTTGCTAACTAGCTGGGAAGTGTGAGCTACCCCAACAGCAAGCACAAGGTAAAACCAACACCTCTTCACCAAAGCTATCTAGTATAAGCTCTGGTACCTGTGTCCGAGGGCCGAAGAGCATCCGTGTCACAGGTGAAAAAGTTCTGGTGGTCCTGAGCAGACAAGTTCATGTCATAGTAGGTCAGAGGCTCCTTCCCAGTCACCCACATGTATCTTGAACAAGAGACACTTGAGTAAGAGGCACTCTAGTAACCAGTGATGCTAACACCAAGAGGACTATCTGATGGAGCTAACTGAAGCCAGGGCAGAATGTTTTTATTAACAGAAGACTGGAGCTGCTATCTACTGCTCCATCATCTGTACAGCTAAGTTCTAAACCACTTGGGAACTGCTAAGAAGAGTTTTCCAGTATCTACTGCTCCATCATCTGTACAGCTAAGTTCTAAACCACTTGGGAACTGCTAAGAAGAGTTTTCCAGTATCTACTGCTCCATCATCTGTACAGCTTATAAAGCTCTGAATCACTTGGGAACTGCCATCCTAGGAAGCAGCTTTTCCTATGAAATAACACATGGAGACTTACAATACAGCCACAGCAGTTTCATACAAGACAATTCAGATTCAGAATCACTGTCTCAACCTCTGAATCAAGTTTTTCTCCTACTTTACTCTCAAAACACCTGATGTTACCCTAGCACTAGCATTCTTCACACTGAAACTGCCAAAGCTTGGAGAGGTGCCTTTTTAACACAGGACTGGCAGCAGTCACCCCTCTAGCCTTGCAGGTCTCAGCTGTCTCCTGCTATTACCAGTGCAAGCTCTGTGAAGAAGCCATGTGCATGCCCCTAATTCACTTTATAAACATGCAATGGAAAGCAAGCTGGTTCATACCTGCTATACTCTGCCCCTCTGAAGAGATTGAGAGGATTTCGCCACACTTTGCACTCTGGGGGAAAACAACAAACAAAACTAAGTGCTTTTTGAAGGGAGAGCACAAGAAACACTACCTTGACCTTAAATGCAGTAATGCAAAGGCAGTCCTGCTTTCATTCTCCTGTTACACTGAGCATGATCACAGGATCTTCTTCTTCATACAGTTCTGCTACCTCCTAACTCTTTGCTCCCCAACACTGCTGGGGTACCAAAGCAGACAGTGGGAAGATGAAACACTGCCACTCACACTCATGCAGTGTTTATCTTGCAGTAAAAATCTCATGTTATTGCAACAGTTTCAGCTAAATAGGTAGCAGATTTTCTAAGTCATATTTTTAATCATGAATGTTCTGGATCAAAGACACATGACTTAGTTCCCATTACTAATAAAAGGCACTGTAAGCTGTAGGCCTTTCCCCAGCTCTCCAAGCCCTTCAAAAGCCAGCTGGTGTGAAGCAGAAGCCCTGAGGCAGGAGGACAGCTGCTGGGACACTGCACTCACCTGGCATGTTCTGCCTGCTGCTCTCGTTGTCCCCAGCAGAGAAGGCTGCTGGGGCTGGGGGGCTGCTCTCCCCAGCTCCCATCAGGGGCCTCAGGTGGCTGACAGACACCTGCTCGATGAAGGATGTGCCATACTTGCGGAAATGCCACCACTCAAACACCTGCCATAGGAGAACAAGCAATCCCTTAGGTGACAAACACAGCCGAGGTGAAGAGCCAGCTGTCCACAGCTGGGAAATCCCCTTGCAAATGACTACAGGTGGAAATCACCTACATACAAATTAACACTCATTATCTCTTTGGGCCTGTCTTGACAGGCAGGATCACCCTCATAGCATAAAGAGACTGGAAAACACCAGCACCATTTCAGTCAAACATAGGTTCCTCCCTCCCCAAGCCATTAGGATCACTTCTGAACCCTTCAGGGAAACTATGCACAGAGGCAAGAGCCTCCAGACAGGGTAGCATTTTCATCTCACAGAAATCATCTAGAAGAGTAAAGCACACTTAAACTGACATGTTCTGCCACTCAGGAAAGCCCAAAGAGAAAAGGCTGAGTTATCAGCAATCAGGTTCACCTACCTGGAATCTTGAGGAAAAATACTACCTTTTCTTTCCCTTTTAATATTGAAAACAAAGATTAACCCAAAAGAACTGTATGCAGTGGCATGGACTGCAGCAGGGTCAGACAATCCTCCCTGCAGAAAGAGCTGTGCCAGCAGAACTGCCCACAGCAGTGTGTCCCACTCCTGTCCTGCAGAGTCAGCCACGTCTGGGCAGGCTGCCCTCTGAGCATGAGCTGCATCATGCCTCCTGCTCACACCATGGCTGTGGCACAGGCACTAAAGCCCCCCCAGAATTCCTGTGGGAAGCTCAACTCAATTATCTAGTTTAAAAGACTAGATAAATTTTTCAGTCTTTTCTTTACCCAGAGAGACAGTTTGCATGTATGTTTGCATTTGTAATATATTAACATACTACACACACATATATATACATACTTATGGACATGTACCTCCTTGAAACAAGCCAGAACTTCTAAGCCAGCTACAAGTTCTTTTCCTTAGATTCACCCCAGCACACAGAGCACAAGAGCATGCACAACAGATCAAAGATCCTAACCAAGGAGATCCTTCCCAGTCCAAAGGCACCCTCTAGAGTCCAATGCAAAGAAGGCATTTCCCCCTAGTGACAGCACCGCGGTTAAACAAGGGAACTACTTACAAATATCAGCCCAGATATAAAAGAGGAAGTCACGGTAAGGGCAAAGTAGAATTTCGGAGTCAACGTGCTTAAAAACACAGTCACTGTTAAGAGAAACAAGAACACAGACTTAACTAGCAGAAGAGAACTGAAAAACACAAATAGCTTTTCACTAAACAATGCCAAATGCAACACTAAACAAGTACGTAACACAACATGGCCCTAGGAACTTTGCAGATGTTCCTCTTAGACATTCCATAGATCATTTTCTGTCTGTAACCATCTGTGACAGCAGATTAGGTTATATACCCAACCTAAAGAGATTCTCTTTAAGTTCTTAGACAGAGCAGCCAATGCTTTCACTCAGATCATGGCTAGTGGAGCACATCAAGCCAATTTACCCTGTTATTTCATTTTCATCTCAAACAGAAGCATGCTGCTTTAATGCACGTTTATATCCAGTGTTAAGAACGTACACTGCCTACAGACCTGTCCTCCTTGCTATTTACAGCCCAAGGCAGGGAATGCCATTGGGTTTTGGCCCAAACTGCCACAGAGGAACGCTGGTAGCAGGGACACAGTCAGAGAAAGACCGAGACCGCAGCCAGCATCCCACCGGGCACTCGGGCAGCACCACGGGAGCCTCCTCGGATGCTTCCAGCAGCCCCGGCGCCGTCACGGAGCTGCCGAGGCCCGGCTGCATCCGCAGGGACGGCTGCGGGCACCGGGGTATCCCCAGAGCGGGAGGAGGCTCCCGGCGGGACCCAGGCTGATGTGCTCGGTGTGTCGCTGCGGCAGACCCGGGGCGCCAGAGCTGCCCGGTCCGACCCGCACCGCTGCCCTCCACGAGAGCCTGGCCCAGCCTTCTCCCGGCGAACCCTCAGCCCCCCGGCGCGGCCTTGTCGCTCTCACCGGCCGCCAGGCTGTCCCGGAGCCGCAGCGGCACCCGCAGCATCACGTAGAAGAGGCCCAGCCCGGCGACTAGAGCCAGGAGCCCGCGGGNCTTCCCCGAGGCCATCACCGCTCCCTCCCTAGCCGGCCGCGGCACGATCGAGTCCGACCACCCCGGGTACCGCGCCGGGGCCCCGGAGAGCTCCCTACCGCTCCCGGCCAGCCCGGCGGGCCCGCCCGCTCCCGTAATGTCTGCGCGCGGCGTCTGCCCACAGGCAGCATGGCGCCGGCAGAGGTTCCGGCGCGGCGCGGCGCTCCCGGCATGCTCCGCGCGGGGCCGGGCCCAGAGC
>VWZO01006469.1:548383-558396 GCA_013396975.1 Bucco capensis | reverse complement strand
TGCCGAAATGGCTGACTTCGAGGAGCGGGTGTCGGATGAGGAGAAGGTAAGGAGGGAGCTGCCTCTCCGCGGGAGGCCAGAGCCGTTGCCCCGCAGCAGCCCGGGGAGGGCAGTGCGCAGCGGGCGGGGGCTGGTGGGGAGGCTCTCCCGCTGCCTTGGGGCGGCCGGGCCGGCGAGAGGCTGGCCTGGGACCGGCAGTCGCTTGTCAGGGCAGAGCTCTGCGTCTCGCCTTCCCTCTGGCCTGGGTGCCTCGCTGCCGCTTTGTGCCTGCAAAGGGATTTTCTGCTCCTCGGCTCTCTTTTCCTAGGCCGGCAAAGTTAGCGGCGGCTTTAGGAGGTGCTCTGCAAGCTGATCAGCTCCAAAGCACTTTCAGAGCTTGCCTTCCCTGCTCGGCCCAGAGCTTTGATGTGGAGCCTGCGATTAGGCTGTGTGGAAGGGACTGAGCAGAGCAGCATTTGTTTGGGCAAAGGGAGGGATGTGCCTCCTGCATAGCAGTGTGGGGAGATGACAGGTTTAGAGGCAGCCGTGTTCCATTGAACGAATGAAGAGCTATCCTCTTCTGCCAGGTCACACTAGTTACCCACAAAGGGTGGTTTGAAAATCCACCGTTACTCTCCCTCACATGAAAAAAAATACTACATGTAGCTTTTTGCTTTATTTCTTAGCGTTCTGGAGGAGGCATTACAGCTCACAGAGCTTCAGGATGCGTCAAGTCTGGAGCCTGCTTTCATTTTCCCTTAAACTACCCATCTCAGCCTCGTGGCACTGACATTCGTTGTGAAACAAGCAGGCAGAGCTCTGAAGGTGCAGGTCATCCTTTAGCTAGTACTCTAGACCACAGCAGCTTTGTGGCAAAGCAGCTTTGCTCTCAGAGCCTGCCCAGGCAGCTGGTTCTGCTGCAGAGCTCACAGCCATGGCAGGAAGGGGCTCAGTTTGCACAAAGTCTTATTTTGGTGCTTCTGCAAATGCACATCCTGCTGCTGTGCTGACACCACTTGAGACAGAACAGCTCCAAAAGGCCAACAACTATTTGACTGCTTGACATTTAGGATTAATGACTCCACAGCCTGCTTCCTGCACTCCGTTCCTCATCTCAGTAGGTTGGCTTAAGTGCTTTGTGTTTTATGACTTGAGTCACAAAGAATGTGTATATATTTTTTGAAGTAGATGCTAATTTGGAAGATCCAATTCATCTGAAGCTCAATCCAGTTAAAGCAGAGTTGTTCCTTGAAACTGCTGGAATGAGCAATACAGCCTTTGTTTGGAAAGGTCTTTATTTCCTTTTATGGCTGACTTTAAATCATTATGTGACAAACAATACACAAACAACAATTTCTAATTAAAACCGGGAAGGCTGTTGAGAGGAGGAAGTCATTTGCAGCTCTGGCAGTAATTCAGCTGCAGCAGTTGGGTGTATGCACACTCCTCTGTGTTCCTGCTCCAAAGGAGGAGGAGAGGCAGCAAGCAGAGCTGTAACAAGCATTGTCCTGAGGATGAAAACCATCAGCTCCTCCTAGTTCCAACAGAATCAGTGCCTGGGCCACCTGGATTCAAGCAGTGCAAGATGTGTGTGTGGGATTCCAGCACACAGGGCACTTTGATTGCTTTTTAGAAGAGAAGAGTGCTTTCTTCTGCAGCTTCAAAGCCTGGCAGCTGCTGTGATGGGCTTACTGCTCCACTTCTGGAGGGATCAGGGTCTCCTCCTTGTCCTGCTGTTTGCAGTGTCATCTCCTTCAGCCAGCCACCAGCAACACAGATGGCATCACAGATGATGCCAGTGTCCTGCAGTGTTCATTAGACACCCCTTAATTATGTGGTTGTGCTGCAGGTCACCCTCTGGTTACAGTGTCACTTTTACTGCAGTGCTGCCTTGCTCTTTATACACCTTGGCATTTAGCTTTCTTGCTACAGGTCAGGATCACTGTTTAGGAATGTCCGCTACAATTGCAGCTAGTCAGGA
Source organism: Bucco capensis (assembly GCA_013396975.1). NCBI lineage: Eukaryota > Metazoa > Chordata > Aves > Piciformes > Bucconidae > Bucco > Bucco capensis. Next base: position 556,436 of record VWZO01006469.1, on the reverse strand, counting down.
TTCCTGCTCTTTAAACTAGGCAGTGCTGTGCAGCCTGAACAGTTCACATTGCCACAGGTGCCCCTGGGAGGTTTGCACTAATTCCTGACTGGATCTGGAGTGATTCTGCTCAGTTACACTGAAAAAAATCTGATCCTGGGAGGCTGTTTCTGTTCTGCCAGTGCAAGCCCAGCTCTGTCCCTACCTCTGGCACTCCCTGTCACTCTTGGCTCTGCTGGTGGATTGCTTCAGTGTAGCTGCAGCAGGTGTGAGCTCAGGAAAGCACTGTTGTCTGTACTCTGACAGAATGCTCTGCTCCCTTCTAGGTTCGTATAGCTGCCAAGTTCATCACCCATGCCCCCCCTGGGGAGTTCAATGAGGTGTTCAATGGTAAGTGCTCAGCAGGAGTGCTGCTGGCTGCATCTCTGCCACAATGCACTGCTCTGCAGCTTGGCCAGTGGGGAGGGAAGAGCAAGCTGTCCCTCTCTGCCTAGAGAGGCTGCTTGACGTGACTGAGTCATTGTCTTGTTTGCACTTGTACAGTTGAAAATGAAATGTGCAAAGAGAAATGTTTGATGGAAAAAGATCCAGTAACTTCCCTGCACTCTTCTCTTCTCCAGATGTCAGGTTACTGCTCAACAATGACAATCTTCTCAGGGAAGGAGCAGCACAGTAAGTCCTGATACACAAACCCAACTGCCATCACCATCAGAGAGACTTAGGGTTTCTTACAGCCACCATTCTGTGACAAAAAGCCATTTGCTGTACTGAGAGCAATCTCCTGTCATTCCTTATCCCCCCAACCAAGCACCCAAGGAGAGGCATGGATGATGCTTTTGAAAAGCCCTGAATCAGAACTTGTGCTGCAGAGGCTCTGTGCCACAAAGGATCTGTGCAGCAGCAAGTCTGCTCTTGTTGGAGCATGGTGTGGAAGCAAGTGAAGCCTGAAATACTGAGTAATCCTCAGCCAAAGGGTGGAAAAAGAACTGCCCTCGATAGGAAAGCTCTCAAAATGTCTTGTTTACTCACACAGTCTCATCAGAAGATGCTTAAAGGTTATGCACACCAGCTTTGTGGTGCTAAGATTTTACTTCAAGCTAGGTGACATGTCAGTCAGCAAGTCTTTACATAAGAAAATTGGTGTAAATATTAGTCTGCTGGCTTGTTTACCTTGCTGCTGTCTAAACTGTAACTGGGGTGTTGCTGCTTTGCCTTGGCTTGCTCCTGTTCCCCCAGGCTGTCTGCTGTTCTACTTTTGAACTCTGTACTTTCCTCATCATCACTGAATAAACCTGGCTTTAGAGCTGGGGTTTTGTGAAAGGCATTGAAAAGTCCTTTCAAAGGGCTCATTTGTTTGCCAGGTTCAGCTGACATGTTCTGTGGTGTAAATCACACCAGGTACTTACTCTGGTGTTAAAATAGATGTGCTTGTACAGCTAAAGATGAGTTCTTGTTCTTCCCAGTGCCTTTGCACAGTATAACATGGATCAGTTCACTCCAGTGAAGATAGAAGGCTATGATGATCAGGTAAGAGAGGTTTGTGTTAGTACACTCTGCAAAGCCATGAGAACTCAAGAACATCAAGATGCTGACTGGTTCCATTTACTCACAAGTTATCACCTCTTCTCCTTGCCCCACACGTCAGTGTTTGGGCAGCCAGAGAGTGATGGGGAGTTAGACACAGCAGAGGGAAGGCAGAGTGCTGCTTTGCTGGGTACTTCAGTTTGTGTGTGTTAGAAACAGCCACATCTCTAGACCTCCCTGACCAGGAACACACACCATGCCAATAAGTGGTAAATTCCAGAGCAAAATTCCTCATTCCCTTTAGAAATAGAGAAGGAAAACAGCAAAAATAACTTAGAAAGAACCCTCCCTGTTTGTATTGTAAGGATGCCCAACGTGCAACTCAACAGATCCATTACTGTGAGAGAGCCATGTCTGGGCCAGAAGGCTGGAGAGCAGGATTGCTGGGAAGAGCAGGGAGCTTCCCTCCAGCCTCCTCACAGCTACTCCTAGTTGAAGCTGTGACTGAAGCCCTTGTTTTCTGTATGTGATGTTGTAGCCCAGTGGAAGGCTCTCTGGAAAGAGGGGACAAAGCAAAGCAGCACAGTGCCAGCTCCTGAAGTGTGTCCTCATTTCACCTCCTTACAGGTGTTAATCACAGAGCACGGTGACCTGGGCAACAGCAGGTTCCTAGACCCAAGAAACAAGCTTTCTTTCAAGTTTGATCATTTAAGGAAAGAAGCAAGTGATCCCCAGCCTGAGGAGGCAGAGTCAGCTCTGAAGCAGTGGAGAGATGCCTGTGACCATGCCCTGAGAGCCTATGTGAAAGATCACTACCCCAATGGCTTCTGCACGGTTGAGTATCAGCTTGGCTCCCTGCTAGCTCCCTGCTCCCTGGCAGGACTCTGCTGGCCACTGCTCTCTGCAGCCTCCATCCTCTCTAGCTCCAAAGAGGAGGCCAATGCCCTGCTGTGCACACAGTGCTGAAGGTGCATGGGAGCTTGCCTGTCACAGCTGTGACTGCCAAGCACCTTGGCACTTGCACTTAATGCACAGGAGGCATGATCTGCACCTAGGTGCAAGTGGAGGTGCTGGCCAGTGGAGTTAGTGGTGCCTGATCCCAGGGAGATAGCACACTGGCAAGCACAGCAACTGGGAATGGCTTTGCTCAGCTTGGGGCCTTTGGAACTCTTTTTCTCACTGCAGGTTTATGGTAAATCTATAGATGGGCAGCAGACAATTATTGCCTGTATTGAGAGCCACCAGTTCCAGCCCAAGAACTTCTGGTAAGACTGTTTAACATCACAGTGTGTTTCCTTCCTTTACTAGTCCTCAAAACAAAGCCCTTTATGTCTTCTAATGCAGTCTGAAGGGCAAGTAGGCTTGGCCTTCCCAAGAAGTTCTGCTTCTCATTCTCTAGCCTGTTTCCTTTGAACCCCTGTGGTGCTTCCCTAAAGCCTGCAGTGTGGCTCTGTGAGCTATTCCCTGAGAAAGGCATTAGCAGAGCCAGAGAGAGAGCTGCTGAGCTGCCCCAGAGCACAGCTGCACTGGAGCTGCCCTGTCCAAAGCTGCACTCTACTCAGCTGTGCTGCAGCAAGCTAATTCTGTGCCAAGTAAGGCACTGTAATGCTCGTCATGAGAGCAGAAACAACTTGTTCTTGGTGGTTTGGTTCTTTCTGTTGCTAGAGCTTTTCATGCTTTGGTTGTGTTTAGGAATGGTCGTTGGAGATCAGAATGGAAGTTCACCATCACTCCACCAACAGCTCAGGTGGCTGCAGTGCTCAAAATCCAGGTGAGGCACTCTGTGTGGCTATGCCAGGAGAAGCTGCCCTGTGCTTCTCTCACACTGTGCATCAGGAGGAGATGCTGGAATCCAGCTGAGCTCTCCTTCTGAAGCCAAATCTAGTGTTTCAGACATCACCTACAGCCTGGCCTGTGATTTATCATCTAGCATTACCCTGCACACCTCTGAGTCTGCTTCACTGTACAGGGCTAAAAGCTACCCCATCAACCCTTGAGGAGCTGCTCTCCTTTCAGCTCTAGGCCTTGCTGCAGCAGCAGGATCTTGAGCTGGCAGGCTCCACCTCAGCACAGCAGCATTTGGGGGCTCTGGGGAGCAGAAGAGGGGTGCTAGTGAGAGCCTGCCCTGTGCCTCTCCTGCAGGTGCATTACTATGAAGATGGCAACGTGCAGCTGGTGAGTCACAAGGACATCCAGGACTCTCTGCAAGTGTCGGTAAGTCAGCTCAAGAGTCTTTGGGTTAAAACAACCTCCAGGACTGCAGGGGCTTGGCTGTGGTGTCACTGGAGGGTGACTAAGTGCAGTTGTGTTCAGAGTTACATGGGAAACCCAGATTCCTAACTGCTTCAACTCAAGGCTGTATCAGACAGTCCAGGCTCTGGAGAGCTGATCTGAGGACAGCACATGCTTTTGTGTCTGTGTGCAAGGGGAACAGAGAGCAGGGTTCTGAGGGAAAAGGAACAGTGCTGTAGTACAGCAGAGGGAGCAAGTCACCACATCCCTGATCTGGGCCATGAAGGTTTGCTTCCCTTGTGCTCACTAGGGTGCAGTCCTGTCCCAGTCTGGAGCACCAGCTCTAGCCATACAGCCATCCCTGTGCTGAGTCTGTCACTGAGACACCCATAGACAGCAAAAGAACCCAGCTACAGATCCGAGATGAATCTGCTGATGTTACCAACTTCATCAGAACTCGCCCTGTCCCTTCAGTAGAAATCTTGCTGTGTAGCTTGTGTGAGTTGCTCTTAAACATATAAAAAGGTATTTTTCCTTCCCCTTGTAGAATGATGTCCAGACAGCCAAGGAATTCATTAAGATAATAGAAAATGCAGAAAACGAGTACCAGGTAAGCTGAGAGTGGTTAAATGTGGAGGAAGTGTGTCAGTCTCCATGTGCAGTTAATGGAAACAGAGAACTGACCTCTGGTTCTGGTATTGCCTGCAGGAATCACTTAGGACAGGGCAGTAGTGTTTGTTCAAAGAGTGGAGCTGTAAAGCTGGGTCACTAATAACCAAGTCTGTGGTGTAGTTAAAGGGTTACAGAGGTGCCTGGAGAAGCAGGGGAGGGGAGTGGGTGAGTCTGAGTAAGTCTGTGCTGCTTAGGAATCCTGAAGAGGGAAGGTGTCCCAGCTCTTCAGCCTGTGTGTGAGCAGAGAGCAGTCAGGGACAGGCTGAGGGGCTGCTGCTGCCTCACAGAGCAGCTGAGCAGAAAGCCTCTGGCTTGCAGGCAGACTGGTGGCTGCATTGTCAGTGTAGTTCATGGTGTGCCTTCCCCTTGTGGCAAGGGTCTGTGGCTTTGTCCCAGCTGTGTCACTGAAGCTGCTGCCCTTGCAGACTGCCATCAGTGAGAACTACCAGACCATGTCAGACACGACCTTCAAGGCCTTGCGCCGGCAGCTGCCCGTCACCCGCACCAAGATCGACTGGAACAAGATCCTCAGCTACAAGATTGGCAAGGAGATGCAGAATGCTTAGATGGGGAGAGCAGAGGGAGCAGAAGAAAGCACCACAAAACCCAAACAAACGTGGTCCCATGCCAAGCAGAAAGTTTCCAAGGCAGTGCAGCATCTTTAGGGCTTTCAAAGCTAACAGGTTTTCTAGCCTCAGCTGTGCAGCAGACAGTGTTGTCCTTGTGTTTTGTGTTTCCTGCTGCCTGGACTCCCTGTTGTGACTTCATTTACTGCTAACTCCTTTGAATGAAGCTCATGCTTCAGAAGGGTAGCTGTATCCCATCACTGGTTGTACTGGTTGGAAAACTTCCTAGCTGGAAAAGCCCTACTATAAATAGAGCTGAGGGTGTGGAGCATGCCCCTCACCCCCTACAGCACTCCCAGGTCCTCCAGGGAGTTTGTCAGGCCTGCCAGCAGCTCAGGGCACTGTGCTGCAAGATTACATGCAAAAGACAAGTCCTTCTGTCTCCTCCCTGCTGACCTCCACAAAGCAAAGAGTCTGCAGGCTTCCCTTTTGCTGTATGAAATGAGTTTACAAGCCCTGTCCCAGAAATCCCTCTACAGCCAGCTCTCCCAGGGATGGAATTCTGGGCTGGGTTTTTTTAATCTGAAGATTTGAGCCATGTTCCCCACAAGTGAACATTTTTGCTCTCCCTGCTGTGTGTACAGTCCCCAGACAGCTGCATTTCCACAGAGCTAGAGGTTCCTGTGCTGAGTCTCTGCTGATCCAGGTGGGCTGGGTGGTGATGGAGATGTCCACAGAACAATAGCTATGTTGTGCTTCAGTGCTTTGTGGCAGGTTCCTAGAGTTTGTATCCCAGGTGTATGGATGGATAGTGTACAAAACAAATAAACTTGCACCAAAGTGAGAGAGAAAACTTCCATTTGGTCTCAGTTGTGGCCAGTTCCTTGTCAGATTTAAGGGGATTTGGGAACTAATCTCTTCAGTGCTCTCTGAATGTTTGCTCTGTAGCTTTTTTGTCTGTAGAACCAGACCCAGCAGCCCTACCAATTTCCCTGGAGGGGGCATGCACATACTTTCCTCAGTCAGGACTTGAAAGATGGATTCCTGGCAAAAGAAAACCCCTTTGGTGATCACTTGGCTGTGTTTGCACTCAGTTACCACTGAGCCTGCTCACAGGCTCCACTGTTAAACTGGCTCCTGGCTCCCTGATGTTAAATGCACAGAACAGGGGGTGGGAAGGGAGGGAGGGGAATGCCTGTGCTTGACACCTCAGATGTTGCACAGTAATGCCACAAAATAAGTCTGTCTGTCCCTTGTGAGAGGTTTTGTCTAGATAAAATGCATTTGTGTCTGCTGTTGGGCTGAGCATCCTCTGGACCAAGCATTCTGGCAGAAAGACACCAGTCTTTGTTTCCAAGGCCCTTGTGTCTGTTCTGTCTCTCTCCTGCTGAAGGCAGAGCTGGGACTGCAAACCCTCGGGTGCTGCTCCCTGGGACAGCCCAGGGAACTGGGGTCTGAGAACACTGAAACAGACACACAGCTCTAGGGAAGAACTTCACCCCAGGGAAAACCACAGGCAAGGTCATTCCCCTCATCCTCTGTCCTACTGCAACAGCAAGGTCCCTGCCTCTGCTCAGCTGGGGAGCCCCAGCTGCTGGCACAGCAGACAAAGCAGGGCTGGCCCGGGGAGGATCAGCTGCTCAAGGACAGTGCTGCTGCTGCCTGTTTGTGGGCAGCGTCTCCTCCCCAGCCACAGCAGCCAGAGGAGATGAAAGCTTGTCTGGATGAGTACCTGAGGTGCTGTGCTCTGTGGCTATGCTCCCATCCAGACAAGCTCTGCAGCAATCCCAGGAATGTGAGACTGAAGCAGGGCCCAAGATAAGGCTGTGCACACAACAGAGCTTTTATCTGCCTCAAGGCTAGGGGTGAGTTCCACTGCCAGTAGCTCACCACTCTGTTCCAGCCTTAGGCCCTTTCTATCTCTTTGTCCTCCTCCAGCTCTTTCACTACTCATCCTTTGGACAGGCTCATTCCCTGCCTACCTCCTGGCCCTTCTCCACACCAGCCTCAGCTCCCCCAGTCTCAGCTCCTTGGAGAAGCACAGACCCATAGCCAAGTGTCAGCCCAGGGTGACACCCGCCCAGAGGCACTCTAATCCCTAGAGCCATCAGCTATTGTCTGCTGGAGACCAGAGGCTTCAAGGCAGCCTGTGGCCAGCTCTGGAGCAGTGTGTGTCCTGGGCTGGCTCTGCTGGGGTCTACAAAAGTCAAAGTGAGCTCAGGAGAATCCCAGCCAGCAGCTCCTGCAGCTTGACTGAGGCAGAGACAGCAAAGCTGCAGGATGGGTGCTGCCAGCCCTGCCTGCCAGGCTGCCCAGCTGCCCCCCAAGCAAGGAGCTTGCCTACCTCTTTGCTAAAGCTCCAGGATTCTGCTTGCAATACTCAACAGAAAGACTCACAGGCAACTTCTCCAAAGGCAACACTCCCATTTTTCAGCCTCAGAGCCCTCCTACAACCTGCAAGGGGCTCTCCACCAGCCCAGCCCAGCCCATCACCCAGCTCCACACAGTAGCAGCTCATCTGTAGAGCTTGGGTCAGGGGAAAAGCCCCTGAGATCAGATGAGGAAGACAATAGACTCACCCCAGTATCCCTGGGCCAAAGCAGCACCGTGAGCAGTGCCGGGATCTGGAGCCCAGGTTAGGGATCACCACCCTCAGCAGGCAGGATGAAAGCAGAGAGATCAAACCCAGGAACCACATCCTCCTGCTGCTGCCCTATTTATAGAGCAGGGGTGACTGGGTGCAGGGATGCAGCACACCTGAGCACCTCTCCTGCCCCAATAGCAGCCTGGGAAGGAGCTGCAGCCCCTCCTCTCCCTCCTTGGGAGATGACAACCAGACCAGACCTTTGACACTCGACAGGGCATCTCCCCCTGCCCTGCACCCACAGACCCGTGTCCGTGAATTTTGGGGCAGCCCTGCGAGCAGGCTGTGCACCCCAAGGGGTCCCAGGCTGGCCCAGACCCCACCTCAGAGTCCTTTGTGGGGTGCGGGGCCCCTGGCCAGGCTCTCCCCTTCCCCGGGCAGTGAGGTGATGCTGTGATGCTGTGGGTCCGGGCACAGCCTCCCCCAGCCCCCCCCC
>VWZO01006469.1:526211-548352 GCA_013396975.1 Bucco capensis | reverse complement strand
CCCAAGCCCCGCGGGCGGGTCCGGAGGCTGCACAGCCTCTTTCGGTTTCGTTTCTCCTCCGAGACAGCCCAGGCTGAGCCCAGCCCTGCCTTGCACACTTCGGCACGGCTCAGGCAGGCTCGGCTCGGCTGGCGCTACGGGGAGCAGTTCGTGCAATTCCTGCGGGACACGGGCCGGGAGCGGGAGAGCCGCAGGGACACGCTGCGGAGCATCTACAGCCAGGAGTTCCGGGAGAGGTGAGAGAGAGCCCCCGGCCGGAGCCGGGCTGCATCCCCTGGGATGGGCACCCCGCAGCCAGCAGCACCGATCCCTGGCCAGCAGCACCGGGGCTTCATGTGGGATGTCAAGCAGGTTCTGGGTGTGAGGGTGGCACTGGGGAGCAGCTGGGGTCTTCAGGGGCTCTTCTTCACCTGACTGGGTGGGATGGAGGAGCAGGTGCTTTCCAAGTAGCTAGGACTACCTGGACCAGTTAAACTCAGATGCGGGGGCTCTGCTCTCTCCAGGCACAGGCAAAAAGGAGAAGCATTGCTGGAGCAGCCCATGTCCTGCTTGGCTGCAGATGCAACGAGAGGCAGAGGTGCCTCTCCAGACATCAGCCTCACATCCACCCTAGCCCCTCCATCTTGCCACAGCCATCCTGGGATGTTCCCCCAGCTCCATGGGCACCCCAGCTGCTGCCTGGGCATGGCCTCAGACACCCACTGCCTGCCACACTCCTCGCCTCACCCTGCTGACACCAGTCACGCTGGCCCTTGTGCAACATCACTGCAGTTAATCATTGGCAGAGCTGGGGTTCAGCCCTCTGGTGAGCTGCAGGACATGCCTTAGGATCTGGGAGGAGGCACCTGGAGAGGCTGGTGAAAAACCCTAGTCCTTCTCTCCCAGCTTAGAGCAGAGCCGCTGCCAAGAGCTCCTCAGCCCAGCCTCCATGCCTTGTTTCCCACTTGCCTCTCTCAGCTGCTTGTGCCCCTGGCAGCCCAAACATGCTCCATCCCACACAGAAACCTCTCTCCTTGTGCAGGACTGACACAAGAATTCCCAGCTTCTCCTGTGTCTTGTATGCCCTGAGGATGAGCCACCAGGCACATGTGTATGGGGAGTCAGTGCACTTCAAGGTGAGGGAGGCCCTGGGCTGAGGCAGCACAGCAGCTCCTGCACCCACTGGGACTGGCTCCATGGGAGCAGGACCCCGAGGCCACGCTGATGGTGGCTGCTGCTCACAGGAGAAGAGGCGAGTGGTGATGGCAGACCAGTACTGGAGACCTAGAACCAACCAACGCACACCTGCCTCAGGGCAGCAGCCCAGCTCCAGCCAGCGAGCACCCCGGAACCGTGCCAAGGAGTGGTAAGACCAGCAGGACCCTGCCCACCCCTGCCCCCGGGGTGCCCCCACCCTGGCTGGGACTGACCCCCCTGTCCCGCAGGGCTGAGCTGATCCGGGAGAAGCACAGGGTTGATGTGGACTCAAAGCACCACATCGGCAAGGGGCGCATCCGCTTCCCGGTGACGGCCGGCAAGCCCTCCACGTTCTCGCTGCTGCTGCGGAACCACGGGGCCCAGGAGGTGACGCTGCGGAGCTGCCGGCCACGCCGGCCAGTGCGGGAGTTAACCTTCAGTGACCAGCGAGGGGTGACCCGGGGCCAGACCCTGCTGCTACACCCAGGTAGGGACCCAGCCCCTGCCCCTGCCCTGCGCCCTGCCCCACGGAGGAGATGCAGCACCCAGCTCTCTCCTCTTTGCCTCGCAGGAGACACCTACCCCATCCAGGTGCGGTGCCTGACCACCTGCAATGGCTTCTTCCACACCGTGGTGGTCTTCGAGTTCACCAAGGAGCCTCAGGAGTGCTTCAGCATCGGGCGCCACGTCGCTGCTGTCGCTGAGAGCCAGCTGGCCAAGGAGCTGGGGCCCTCGGAGCCTTTCCAGCCTTACCAGGCCAGCCTCCGCCACTCTGTCACCGTCATCACCGAGGATGGCATCCCCCCTGACAGGTATGTGGCGGGGTCACCTGCTGCCATCCTGTGTGGAGGATTCCAGCATGTTCTCTGGCTGAGACAAGGCTCAGCTCCTTGGTTGTTCAGCATGCTGGGACCATGCTTCATCCCTGGGGATGGTGAGGTTGGGGACACCACCCTGCTTGCCAGGGACAGCCCAGCTCTGCAGCACTGCTGTCCCCTCTGTCCAGCTGCCTGGGAAACGAACTGGAAAGAGAAATCCCTCTGGGCACCTACCAGTACCCAAAGAGCCTCAAGGAGACAATCCTGCTTGGACCCAATGCTAGTACCAACACCCGCTGGGCTGCCATGTGGTGAGTGCTGAGGGGTGGGGACAAAGCTGCCCAGCCCTCCACTTCCTACCCGCTGCCCCTTGGCCAAGGAGTCCCCAGGGCACTGTGACATCGCTACCACCCACAGGTCACTGCTGGAGGCTCCCCTGGATGCTGGGAACTACCAGCAGAAGTTCCAGCTGCTGCTGCACCTGGAGGAGATCCAGATGGAGGTGGACATCCATCGCTATGACATGCAGGACGTGCCCATGGTGCAGGAGAGGGAACTGCTGGTCCTCAATGTGCGTAGGGTGAGCCAGGGGAGTGGGAGGGGTGCTGGGGCTCCTGGCATCATGCTGCCCTTTGGGCACAGGTGCCCGGCGTGGCCGAGAACCGCCCGTCCGTGCTGAAAGGAGACCACCTGTTCGTGCACCTGAGCAGCGAGCGGGAGCACTCGCCCCTCGTCCGCTACAAGGGCTACGTGCATGGCGTGGAGCTGGAGAAGGTCAGGCTGGGCTTCTCCTCCAAGTGAGTGGTGTCCAGCCCCAGCTGGACTGTCAGGGCCCTGGACAAGGGCTGGGATGAGTTGGGGAGGGTGTGTGGAAGCATCCCCCTGCCCTGCTTACACTGCTCCTCCCCAGGCTCCAGAAGAAGTTTGTGAACAACCTGAGGTTCGATGTGACCTTCACCTTCAGCCGGCTGCCGCTGCAGGTCCAGCACCGGGCTGCAGCCCTGGCCATGCAGCGTGGTTTGTCCAGCCTCCTCTTCCCCTCTGCCTCCTGCAACAAGTCCCTCTTGCCAGAGACTTTCCAGCCCCGGTGAGTCGCAGTGCCTGCAGGACAGGAGGGGATGGAGACCCAGCATGCTCAGCCTCTGCTCCCGCAGGTGGTTCGACCGCAGGCTGCAGGCGAACGAGGAGCAGTGCAGAGCTGTGACACACATCGTGAGAGGAGTGTCCAGGCCAGCCCCATACCTCATCTTTGGCCCCCCTGGGACTGGCAAGACTGTCACTGTGGTGGAGGCCATCAAGCAGGTGAGTGGCCAGTGCCCGTGGCCAGCCCTGGGTGTCACTGCCCACCCTGGCCTGTGGAACGCAGTGCCACCACCTCCTCTTCCCACCTAGGTGTGGAGGTGCTTCAAGGATGCCCGGATCTTGGCCTGTGCCCCCTCCAACAGTGCTGCAGACTTGCTGTGCCAGCGCCTCACCAAGGACATTCCCCACCATGACATCTACAGGCTGATGGCCAGCTCCAGGAGCTACCAGGAGGTGCCTGCTGATGTCAAGGTAGATCCCCGTCCCTCTGCCCCAGCATCCTGTGGAACATCTGGGCTGGTAGCCCCAGGGAGAGCAAGATCCCACCAAACCACCTGTGCTTCAGCCCTACTGCAACTGGGACAAGGGGAAGAGCTGCTATGTGTACCCAAAGAAGGAGCGCCTGGGGCACTACCGGATCCTCATCACCACACTGGTGCCTGCAGGAAGGTCAGAGGACCTGGGATTGCTCCCACCACCCACAGCAGGTGGCCCAGGGGCTGGGAGGGCAACGGGGAGGGGGTGTGGAGGAGGGTGGGCAGAGGGGTGGATGAGATGGAGCAAGAGGAGGAAGGATGGCCAGCCAGGGCAGGGATGCTGAGGCAGCCTCACAGTCCATCTCTCCCCAGGCTGGTATCAGCCAACTTCTCCCCAGGGTTCTTCTCCCATGTCTTCATTGACGAGTGTGGCCAGGCCATGGAGCCACAGACCGTGGTTGCCATTGCAGGTGAGTGGTGCCCAGCTGCCCTCTTGGGGACCAGCATCTCTGCAGGGCCCAGGGACCTCCTCATCCCCCACTGAGCTCTCCCTCTGCCCAGGACTCCTGACTGCCATGGACCAGGACACCAACCCCAAGGGGGGACAGCTGGTGCTGGCAGGAGACCCCCGGCAGCTGGGCCCTGTGCTGAGGTCACCACTGGCCATCGAGCATGGCTTGGGTGAGTGGGGAGAGGGATGGGAGTGCTGCTGGTGCCTGGGGGCTGAGCAGCCTCACAAGGAGCCTTGCTGGGTGCAGGCACATCGCTGCTGGAGAGGCTGATGTTGCACAACCCCTTGTACAAGAAATCAAGTGAAGGATACAACCCACAGTTTGTCACCAAACTGCTCTGGAACTACAGGTAGGGATGGGACCAGCATGGGGATGGGAGCAGGCAGGGATGAGGCTGCTCTGCTGAGCATGGCTCCTGGTGCATGGTGCTCAGCAAGGTGCCCTGGGCACTCTCCTGCCTCTGCCAGGTCCCACGAGGCCATCCTCAGGATCCCCAACGAGCTCTTCTACGACAGTGAGCTGAAGCCCTGCGAGAGCCTCGAGCTCGACGTCCGGAGCCTCTACAGCACCTGGGAGGAGCTGCCCAGAAAAGTGAGGGGCACAGCAGGGTAGGGGCCCGGGGGAGCCCCGAGGCACAGGCAGAGCAGAGCCCAACACTCTCCATCCCCAGGGCTTCCCCATCATCTTCCACGGGGTCTGTGGGGAGGACCAGCGGGAGGCCAAGAGCCCTTCCTTCTTCAACACGGCCGAGATCGACGTGCTGCGCCAGTACCTCAAGAAGCTGCTGCTGAGCCAGGGCAAGGGAGGCTGCCCCACCATCTCACCCAAGGAGATTGGCATCATCTCTCCCTACAGGAAGCAGGTGAGGGCCATGGCTCATGGGCAGAGACCTCCCCAGGGGCCAAGGGTCACTGGGATGGCTGGGCAGCCCCAGGGCTGGCCGGGGAGGATGGCTCCATGGCAGCTGGACTGTGCTCTCTGCCTCTCCCCAGGTGGAGAAGATCCGGAAAGCCATCACCAAACTGGACTCTGACCTGAAGGTGTTGCCAGATATCAGCCTGCTGAAGGTATGGTCCTGGCGATGGCAGGGAGAGGAGCCCACCGTGCTGTGGGGGTGGTCCCCAGCCCCTCACCAGCTCTCCCCACCCTAGGTGGGCTCCGTGGAGGAGTTCCAGGGCCAGGAGCGCCGTGTCATCCTCATCTCCACCGTGCGCAGCTGCAGCGAGTACCTGGAGCTCGATGAGACCTTCAGGCTGGGCTTCCTCAAGAACCCCAAGGTACCACACTGTCCCGAGCAGGCTCCTCTCCCTCAGCACCTCCTGCTCCCCTCCCACAGCAGAGCTGCTCTGGGTGCTCAGGGCCACCCCAGAGCTGCCTGAACCCAGCTGGGGCTGGGGAGGGTCTGAGAGGAGCTGCTGCAGGGGAAAGCTCTCACCCTGCACTACTGTGTACTGGACAGCACAGGAGAGGCATGGACCTGGTGCAGTGGGTCCAGAAGAGGCCACAGAAATGATGCAAGGGCTGGAAGCTCTCTGCTGTGAGGCCAGGCTGAGAGTTGGGGTTGTTCAGCCTGGAGAAGAGAAGGCTCCAGGGAGCCCTTCCTGTGGCCTTTCAGTACTTAAAGGATCCTAGAAGAAAGATGGGGACAGACATTTCAGCAGGACCTGTTGGGACAGGACAGGGGTGATGGCTTTAAACTGAAAGAGAAAACATTCAGACTAGATAGAAGGAAGAAGTTTTTTACACTTAGGATGGTGAGATCCTGGCCCAGGTTGCCCAGAGGTAGTGGATGCCCCATCCCTGGAACCACTCCAGGTCAGGTTGTTTGGGTCTCTGAGCAAATGCTCTAGTTGCAGATGTCCCTGCTCACTGCAGGGGGGTTAGACTAGATGACCTTTACGGGTCCCTTCCAACCCAGAGCAGTCTGTGCCTCTGTGATCCCCTTGTTCTCTCTCCAGAGGTTCAACGTGGCCATCACCAGGGCCAAGGCTCTGCTGATCGTGGTGGGCAACGCAGCTGTGCTCAGAGAGGACCAGCACTGGCACAGGTGAGCTCCTGCCTGCCCTTCCCTGCCACCTGCAGCTGATGTGGCCATGCCCAGCTCTGTGGGGACAGAGAGCTCACTGCCACCTCCTGCCCACGCTGCCCTGGCTCTGTCTGCAGGTTCCTCAGGTACTGCAGGGAGGAGGGAGGCTACACAGGCTACCCCTACGAGGAGGAGAGCCCAGCTGAGGATGGCCTGGCTGCTAACCTCCAGGCACTGCACCTCAGCAACTAGCAGCCAGGTCAGCAGAGCCCTGGCTGGAGCAGGGTGACAAGTGGCACAGCCTGGGCCATGCTGCAGCAAGTGTGGATGAGCCCTCACTTTGGGGCTGTGCTGTCCTGTCCCCTCCTGAGTCAGAGAGCTGCTTTGCCCCAGGGTTTCTCTGCAGGAAACCCACCTGGGAAAGGAGAAGCCCTGTGGAGCTCCAGCTCCCCTCAGCCTGCGGCAGCCATCTGCTCTTCCCCACCTTGGTCCTGGGGTGCTCACCTCCCTGCAGAGATGGGCAGGGAGGTCCTGCCAAGCCCCAGTGGCAGCCAAGAGCCCTGGCATGGTCCATGGGCAGACACTCCCCTTGCAGAGCAGCAGCACACTAGTGCTGGACTGGGACCACTCTCCTTTTTAAAGAGTTTTTGATACAGCTGTGGAAAGCCAATTCTCTGTGCCTGGTCTCACCCTTCAATGAATGGATGAAACAAGAGTCTAGCCTCTGAGAGCATCACTGGGAGCACAGGGGAGCTCAGCGCTGCTGTGGTGGATGATAGCTGCAGGCAGAGACCCAGCTGAGCTCCTCTGCTGGCCCAAGAGCTGCTGTGGCTGTGCAGGCACACTCTACTTTGCTTCTCTAGAATAAACGTTTAGAGAAAACCAGTGCTGTCAAGTTGTGGGCCTTGCCACCACAGCCAGGGCTGCTGGAGCAGGGACAGGCTTGCTGCAGCCCTGCCCTGCCCTGCTCTAGGATTACAGGGGAGGGATGGCTCCAGCAGAGGAACTTCTGCCCAGCCCTTCTCACCTAAGCTGCTCCCTGGGTCTTTCCCAAGCACATGGTGATGAGCCCTGATCCTGCAGGAGGGGCTGAGGCCAAGCAAGTCCCAAGGCTGCAGCACATGGACCAGGCCCCCAGGTAGCAGCCTGGCCAAGGGCAGGGGCACCAAGGACACAGCCAGAAGGATCCCACACAAGCAGGGTTGCAACTCCTAAAATACCACTTTGCATTTATTCTCCCAGCTGTGCAGTTCAGTTTACTGGTGCCAAGTCCGTGATGGATGCAGGCTCTGAGGCAGCATCACTGGCAGAGGAGGGCAGAGGTGGTCCCGGGAGCAGAACCCTTCTGGCTCTGCACAGACAGGGCTCAAGCTGCCCCAGGGGAGTCCGTAGGAAGCTCTGTGTGCTGCCTGCCTGGCCCAGGGGTGGGCAGAGTCCCCCCCGAGGACACAGCAGAGCCCACAGGTGAGCTGCAGGCAGTGGCACCTGCCCAGAGCTGGGGAGGGAGAGCGAAGGCCGCGGCAGTCCCCACGGGAGAGGCCAAACCAGCGAGACTGGTACAGAACAGGCAGCTAGGCAAGTGTCCATCCCCGAGCGAGCAGCAGCTGCTGAAGGCACTGGTCCCTCACAGCCCCAGCAGGGCCATCCTGCAGGCTGGGGCAGCTCTGTGGCACAGGGGCAGGCAGGCCCGGGGCAGCTGCCTCAGAGCAGCGGGCAGCCCCTGCGCCTCTTGTTCTTGCGCACCTGCAGCCCCGCGCGCGTCGCCATCTCGAAGACCTCGCGCACGCCTTCCTTGGTCTTGGCTGAGCACTCCAGGTAGCCGAAGGCATTGATCCTGTTGGCCATGTCCCTCCCCTCCTCTGGCTTCACTGGCTCCTAGAAAAGAGGGGAAGAGCCTTTGGAAACAGGGCCAGGAAGCAGCACTAGAAGCAGAGGGAATGCCCTTGGGGCACCCAGCTGGCAGGGCACAGGGAAGGTGGCACAGGCAGAGCTGAGGCCCTGGCTGAGGCAGTGGGAGCCAGGCTTGTCCCTACCTGCTTCATCTTGGCCAGCTCCCGCCGCGTGTGCTCATCGTTCCGCAGGTCCTTCTTGTTCCCCACCAGGATGATGGGCACGTTGGGGCAGAAGTGCTTCACCTCTGGTGTCCACTTCTCTGGGATGTTCTCTGCAATGAGCACACATGGACCTCCCTGAGCCAAAGGACTGCTCCCCTCCACAGCATCCTCCTCTCCCACCACCTCCACCAAGCCAGCGAGTTCCCAGCATCCCCTCCAAGAGAAGAGGGACTGGCATCCCCCAGAGGGGCAGCACAGCAGCTTCCTGCACCCCAGAGACTTTAGCACCCAGTCTTCTGGGAGCCCCAAGTCAGGTCCCCCCTCCCTGGCTGGTCCCTACCGAGGCTATCTGGGCTGTCGATGGAGAAGCACATGAGGATAACGTCCGTGTCCGGGTAGGAGAGTGGCCGCAGCCTGTCGTAGTCCTCCTGCCCCGCTGTGTCCCACAGGGCCAGCTCCACCTGGGAGGGGACAGGGACACAGCTCAGCAGCTTTATCCTCCTCAGTCAGAGCTACAGTCTTCTCCAGCTGGGGTAGGTTCAGGGTGACCCTGAAACGCTGGAGCCAGGAGCTCCCCCGAGCACTGTGGGTGCATCTGAGTCCCAGGGACCAGCCCATGGGGCAGTGCTGAGCAGTGGCACCAGGACCAGAGGAGCAAGGGGATGGGGACAGCCCTTGCAGCCTGTGACAGCTCTCACCTGCTTCCCATCCACCTCTATGTCAGCAATGTAGTTCTCAAACACAGTGGGCACATAGACCTCGGGGAACTGGTCCTTGCTGAAGACGATCAGCAGGCAGGTCTTCCCGCAGGCACCATCTCCCACGATCACCAGCTTCTTCCTGATGGCTGCCATGGCTGTGGGGACAGCAGTGGGTGAGCAGGACACAGCAGCCATGGGCAGTCCATGCTCCTGGCCCCTCCCCATGCCCAAAGTCCTTCCCATGACTGCCCAGGTGGGCACTGGACATGGGCACAGGCCAGCACAAGCAGCCAGGAACTGCCAGGAGAGAGACTCTGCCAGCTCCCCACCAGGCACACCTCCAGCTCCCACACAGGCACCAGCTCACAGGCACTGCCACAACAGCCCAACTGGAAGCACTTCCATCCATCACTGCCCCACATCCAGGAGAGCTGCCACAACGATGTCCCAGCCCTGGTGAGTGCCAGTGGCTGCACACAGGGACCTCCTGCAAGATGCCACAGCACTGTGCCTGACCACCCCACTGGGCAGCAAGGCTCCTGCCATGACCACCCAACCCCTCCTGTGCTGGGCTTCCTCCCTGGGCCAGCAGCCCAGGAAAATGGCTTTTCTGATGGTCTCAGAGCCACACACACCTACTGATTTTATTTCAGGTTATCAACTCTTCAGCACAGAAACTGTACTCCAGGTTTCACCCAGGCACCTCGCCAGCTCCCAGATAATCTGATAAGCAGCAGGAATGTCCCAAGCTGAGCTCTTGGAGGTCCAGGCAAGCTCAACTTGTGCACCTGGCACTCAGCACCAGGCTGGCCCTGTCCCAGCCCCTTTGACAAAGGAACCTTTGCCACATAATGACCGAGAGCCTTCGCTGGCACTGGCAGCAGGAGAAGCTGCCAGCCATCCCTCAGCACCCAGAGCCAAAGCCTGCAGGAACACAGGCTGCTTTCTGCCCCCAGCCAAAGGGATGCAGCCCTGCAAGTGAAGCTGTGCCTTTGCAACCTTGGCTTTTAACAAGGAGATTACAGCTGAGCCTGGGAATCACCCAGGACAATGCCACACAGTGCCTGCCGTGGCATCTGAACAAGGCATGAGAAAATCAGCTATGGTGGGATCACATCCCTCCCTGACATCCCTCCCTCTCTTTCCCATCCCCAACCTCCTGGATGCTTCAGCCCAAAGAGCCTGACCCACTCCTTCAGCAGCTCTGGCCCATCCCCAGCTCTGTGTCCCTGCAGAAAGCCAAGGCAAGATGCACGCTATGGTAAGCCTGGCATTCAGCAGGGACACTGCCACAGAGCCCTAAGGAAGGCTGCTGCCCATCCTGTCCCAGGCAATCACACCCACAGCCTGCTCAGGAAAAGGGAGGAAAGGCTACATCCTCATCAGCTGCAAGCAAGGATTAAGAACCAAGGCTGGGGCTGGCTTGCATGTCAAAAGCTGAAGGGAGCTCCTCTGTCTGCACACTCAGGTCACCACTAAGCTGCTGCCTGGAGGAAACCTCCCCAGGGCTGTCACACAAACCCCTGGGGAAGTCTCAGGGACCACCTCAGCTCTCACCAGTCAAAGTGCCCAATCACATGGTTGGGGCAGAAGAGAGAAAAGTTTCAGCCAAATCCAGGCCAGGCACTGCCACAGCTCCAGATCACTGCAGGTTACAAGCACTTTGGCTCAGAAGGAGAAGCAGGAATGGTTCGTGGCTGCTGGGAGCTGTGGGGCCATTAGTAAAAATAGCAAAGCAGCACTTGTAAGGTGAGAAGAGTGAGGATGAAGGGCCAGCAGCATCTGGCACTCCTCCCCCTGGAGCCTGGTGTTGAGCACACATCCCAGTGCCACTGCCAGGAGAAAGCCCCCAGCACAGCTCCTGTCCTCTTTCCCTGTGCCCTCCAGCTCCCACTGGTCCCAGCTGGGCCAGGGACACACTGCAGGGAGCCAGCCAGGAGCTCAGCCCGAGCAGACATGATGTTTGTGTTCTGGAGGCAGATAACAGGGCTGGAGGAGGCTGCTGTCTCCTGCCCACTGGAGGAGGGAAAGCTCTGGAGGACATCACGTCCCTGGGGACACAAGAAACACATCAGCCCTGCTGCATGAGTCCTCTGAGCAAAGGCTGCTCCTCTCTCCATCCATCATCTCCACAGCATGGAAATAAAGAGAGTTCATGGGCAAAAAACTATTTACTTAGACCAACAGCTCCTTTGGCCACAGCCAAATGTGATTTGCTGCTTTGGGACTCCATATCTCAAAGGCCAACAGAGGAAGAAAGGCAGTGGGGGATGTGTCTCTGTCTAATCCAGCAGCAGGGCAGGAGACTCAGCAGCAGTGCAGGGAGCAGCAGATGTTCAGGGACACAGACACCCACCCCCAGATGGACAGGGACACAGACACCCACCCCCGGATGCCCAGGGACACAGACACCCACCCCCAGATACTCAGGGACACAGACACCCACCCCCAGATGGACACCAATATGTGCCCATGCCCAGTCTGCTGGACACCAGACCTAAAGCAAACCCAAAGGCAGTGGCAGGGCTCCAAGAGCAGCCAGCTCCCTGCCCACAGCCCATGGCAGGGAGAGCACAACAGACCTACCCCCAGCTCCTTCCCACGGCCTCTGCTGTCCCCCTGCCCTGCAGTTGCTGTGTCCCCAGCAGCTCCTGTGCCTGCTGGGATGCTGTGTGGTGACTCAGTGGGCAGAGGCACTGTCCCCACCCAAAATCTCAGCACAATTCATTCCATTACTCACGAGAGGGAGCCAGAAATAGCCCATTACTAATGCTGGGCTGCTGCACAGAGGCTAGCAGGGCAAGGAGGCAGGGAGCACCCTGAGCCTCACTGGCTGCCTGGGCTGCCCCATCCTTGCCCTCAGCCCAGGAGCCAGCACAGCAGCAGATGCTGGTGGCACTCTGCTCCAGGAGAATTAGCTCCTCTGTCACTCAGCAGGCTGGGGCCAGTCCCAGGGACAGGGGAGCCCCATGCCAAGGGCTCTGCACTGTTTAGAGATCATGAGAGGATAAGGTGAGGACAGCCCTGGCATTCTTGCTCTCTCCCAGCTTCATGCCTCAAAAAGTGAAGTCCCTGCTGAGCAGGAAAAGGGGAATTCCACAGGCAGCAGGATGCATCTGTCATCCAGCGGGATCTCAGGAAATGGCAGGGGAAGAGGTTAAGGCTTTGATAAAAGGCTCAAAGCAGGGGCAGAACTCCTCCAACAAGCCTCCCTGGCCAGGCTGGAGCTCCCCAGCCAACAGAGAGGTTTTGTTCTAAAGCAGCAATCCCCAAGCTCTGCTGGTGACAGCCACAGCCCAGCCAGACCTGTCACACCACTTAGCAGCTAAAGCAGCTCCATTTCTCCCCTGGCCCGAGGCACAACCCCGGAGCCTGAGCAGGGCAGGGCCGGAGCCCTGCTGGCAGCAGAACATTGGAAGGAACACCCCCTTTGCAGGGACACCCCAGCACTGCCAGCATGGCAGGGCCAGCTCCTCACAGCCCCCAGACCTGGCAGGTATCCCACTCGGAACAAAACCTCCTCATCCTGGAGGAGCAGAGGAGAGCAGAGCTGGGAGGGGGCTCCAGGCAGTGCTCGTGCAGCTGCCAGCATCACCCTGGTGATCTTGGTCAGAGGCAGGAGAACAGACCTGGGGCTCCTGTTCCTGCCTTGCCGAGATGCCACCTCCTTACAGGCTTCCTGCTGGATGATTAGAGAAGATCCCTCTGCCCCAGCAGCTCTCTGGTCACAACCCTGGGACAGGAGGCTCAGGGAAGAGCCACCCCAAAGCCCAGGCACCCACTGGGACTCTCTGGCACTGTGACACAACCACAGAAGGAAAAACCACCTCTTTGAAGAGACAGAGATCTTCCTGGCACTGCTGTGCCTTCAGCTCTGCCAAACTTCTCAATGGTTTAAGAAACAAAAGCATCCAGAGTGCTGGGTTGGGATGGTTTAACTCTTGTTTGGGAAGGAGCTAGGCTAATGCAGCACAGACCAGGCTCAAAACCACCAGGCATGTAACTGGATTTCAGAAACCCCAAAGACACTCCTTCAGCTCAGGCTGTGATGCAGGCAAGCCCAAAGGGAGCCTGCAGGGAGCACAGAGCACGCTTCCCAAGGCAGGGACAAGCTGTCTCCACTTCTAAACATGGCTGTGTGCATGCCCAGAGCGGCTGCCACCAGCCTGGGGAGGGCACCTCGGGACAGGGCCCTGCAGAGGAGCCACTGTGGGCAGCCACAGGCCACCACAGGTCCCCAGGGCTTTGTGGCCATGAAGGTGGCCCTCTCCAGGAGCAGCTCTCCTGCCAGGTCATGGCTCCAACCAGCACACACTGCAAGCCCCAATACAGTGTGTGTTGAGGCCATAGCTGTCCTCAGGTTAACTGGGAGGGGACTGAAGGGGCTTGGGGACAGTGACAGAGGGACACAGGTCATTTGCATGCACCAGCAGCAGAAAGCCCTGCAGGGTTGTTCCAGCACACGAAGGGTTTCAGCTGCTAGCACTTGCTGCTGGTGCCATGAAGAAGAAAGTAAACTTCCCAGCTGATACCTGACAGGTATCTGTGTCCATCGAGGCATCTAAACCACGGTCAAGGAAGCACAGGACAAGTATCCTGGCAAGTCTGTCAGGTATCAGAGAGTCTTACACAGAAGCAGGAAAAAGTTCCATAACAGGCTTGAAGCAAAGAGCAATGCAAAGGAGAAGGTGGCAGCCAGGACAGAACTGGGGCTCTGAGGTCCTGGGCGGGTGGCAGCCATGAGATGATGGCAGTGGAGTTGCTTCTGGCACAGCAGCATCTGCAATTTCACACTGGCCCAGCCCTGGGCAGGCCCAGCACAGAGCACACCAGCTCCAGCCCTCGCCAGCAACCCTGGCTGACCCCCAGAGCACAACCCACACTCACCAGCAAAGCCAGGTCCTGCTGCTCACAGCCTCCTGTCCTGCCAAAAGCATCGGCAGCCAGCGCCCAGGGAAGCATCTGCAGCACCCCTGGGAACCCTGCCTGGAGCCTCTGTGACACCTAGACCTGCCACATCCACGGGCTGAGTGAACTCAGAGCCAGGGCTTAGCTTCAGACCTTCCCAGCCTCCTCCTGAAGCTGTGAGGAGCAGGCAGCCCCAGCTCAGGGCAGCTGCCTGGAACTAGGGCTGGAGCTGAGCAGCCAGGCTGGCTTGTTTTCATTGCTAAATCCCACAAAAACATCCACAAGCAAAACAGAGAAAGGGACTTGGAACTGAAGAATTTTAAAGCCCAAACAAAGCTGGAACCACAAGCCCTTGAGCTCTGTGGGAAAAGGCTGCCTGCCCTTCCCTTCCCGAGGACATCACGCCATGGGCTTACTTCAGCTCCCATGGAAGTGAGAGCCTCCCAGGCTGAGGGAGCAGCAGTGTCCTGCTGAGAGCTCCACAGAAGGTGCCACAATCTGAGCTGATGCCTGCCCTGGTACAATGCCCCAGGGCTAATCCATATGTCCTATACATTCCTTACTTTTCATGTCAATAGGCTTCTCCAATGCAAACAGCAAGTTAGGAGCTGAGCCTGGTTAACTGCTCCCCACAACCTGTTGGAAGACAGTGACTTGGCTTATTTTCCACTTTAAAAAAGAGCATTTCCCTGGAGAAGCTGTAGCTGTCAGGAACATGGATTCAATTTAAAGTCCATCAAACCTCACACAGTCTCTCCCTACACTCCTTGTAGCTGAGGAGGAGGAGGAGCTGAACATGAACTGAAGCTGTTTGGACACCAAAATGCACTTGGCAGAATGAAAATCAAAAGCAACTGGTCTTGGTGAAACACAGACAGACAAAGCCACTACCTCCTTGCCTCCAGATTCATCATCCCAACACTTTGCTGGGGATGTGGCAGTGCTGCTGCTCATCCTGCCCCCAGCCCACCCCTCTGCAGACCCCACACCCCCAGGACCTTGCTGCTCTTCCACAGGGGGTCAAGGGGCTGGGGCTGGATGTAGGGGCTTTGGAGGCCGTGGGGAAGGCTTGGCTGCCAGACTGCTGGTGCTGGAAAGGGCCAGGCAGTCATGCTTTTGGAATGCTCCCTTGCTCCTAAGACATTACACAATTATTTCTCCTCCCCGCAGCCCCCCTAACATAAATGTTTAGAAATGAGCTCAGCAGGAAGCAAAGGGAAGGGTTTTTTTTCCCTTTTCTGAAGAAAACACCAAGTGGTTGCTCCACGAGCAAGGCCAGGCATGGGGGCACTGCTGGAGCAGGGGCTGTGGGGAGGGGCAGCAGCCCCATGGCTCTCCCCCAGCCTGGCCCAGGTCAGTCACTGCCCGGGCAGCACCCATGAATCAGGACCCACAGCATGTGGCCACCCTCGAGGGATGAACCGTGGTGGCCAAACAGCCATGGCCCATGCCCAGGGACCCCAGCCCCTCAAAGCACACTCCTCCATCCCCTCCTGCCCTGCTGTGCCCCTCCCAGCCCTGCTGCGGCATCCACTCCCATTCCCAGCTCTCCCAAGCAGTGACCCAGACCCAATCCCAGCACAGACCCCAGAGCCCAGCGGTACCAGTACCCCAAACCCCAGCTCTGACCCCAGAGTCCAGCGGGACCAGTACCCGAAGGTTCCAGCAGTACCCCCAGAGCCCAGCTCTGACCCCACACCCCACCGGTGGTACCGGTACCCCCAGGTTCCAGCAGCACCCCCAGAGCCCAGCTGCCCTGCCCCCGGAGCCCAGCCCAGCCCAGCTCCGCACCTCTCTCCGCCGCTGTCCCGGCTCCGGTCCCCGCTCCGCAGCGCGGCTCGCGTGGCACCGCCCCGCCCGGGGAGGGCCCGCGGAGGGCGGGGCGGGAGCGGCCCGGGGGGAGTCGAGCCGTGCGCTGAGCCTTACTGAGCCTTGCCGAACCGAGCCCCTTCCCCTTCTCCAGGGACCCCCCGGGACGTGCTGCCATGTCCCCTCCGAGCCGCGGGCGCCACCGCCGGGCACGGTCCCGGGCACTGCCCGGCCAGTCAGGGACGTACCTCTGGATTCATCCAGGCTGGGCTCCTCGGAGGGATGTTCCCGGTTTAGGTTACTCCCAGGCAGGAAGAGGGGCGAGATGCTGCTCCCAAACCCCCATTCCAGGTAGGACCAACAGCAAAGAGCTCCACGAGCTTTGTCCCCAAAGCAGGAATCCTCCACCACCAAGCCTCCATCCAGGAGATGCTTTTCCCACTCTGGCAGCACCACGAGCTATGCCAGGACAGACAGATCCCAGCCGGGACCAGTGGCCAAGCTCCATCACAGCCCCTGGACTCCATGTGCTGCTCCCCAAGGGAGGTCTCACAGCTGGGGGATGAGAGACATGTCCTGTCCCCTGGGGACACTGGCAGAGGGAGCTGTGATGTGCCAGGCCCCACACTGGGATGACCCCAGCATGGGAGCTTGGGCTCTCAGTGCCCCCCACGGGCTCATGGGAGGGGTCCCGATGCTGTTCCCCTCACCATGCCCCAGCTGAGAGGCTGAGTCCCTGTCACTCAGCCAGGCAGAGGCAGCCCCAGGGTCCTGGAGCAGACCCAGGCTCATAAACTGCTGCTATTTTAAGGGCTTGGAGACTATTTTTCTTAATTTATCAAGCCCTGTGCCAGGAGCTGGTTCCAAAGGAAATGTTTCCTTAGTGAAAAAAGGCAGCCACAGAGGAAGCTTTAAATGCAGCCTCTGCCTCCCTACCTCCTTCAGCAGCTCCCAGGCAATGACCTGGAAAAGCAGAGCCAGTTCTCAGCCCCCAGCACCAAGAGAATCACACCGAGGGGACAGGGCTGGGCAAACAAGTGTGGGGAAAATGCATGTGAGCATCAGGAGCTCCAGGGATGGGAGGGATAGTCCCTGGGGCCTGGGCAGTGCTGAGGGCAGAGGGACAGCAGCTCACATGGCCCTGATTTGCTCCCAAGGCTGCCTACGTAAACTGATCAGAGCTAATTGGCTTTTAGGTAAATAGCCTTTGAAGGAGCTCTGCAAGGAGGACTTGAAGTGGGACTGCAAGTGGTCAAACCTTTATTCAAACACAGAGTGCTACAGCTGGAGCAGCTCCTGGCCCCAGCATCTCCCCTGCTCCCTTCAGCACAGGATGTCACCAGCTGAACATCTGGCTGGATAACTTTCAGTCCCCATTAAGTGCACCCAGTTTATTTACATCTCCCTCATAGCAAGAGCCAAAGACCACTCACGCGAGGTGACACTTGACAAGAGCTGGCTGCCCCCAGCCACAGCAGGACAAGAACTCCTGGTGCCACAGAGCCTTCCCAAAGGCAGGGGCCCATGGCCCAGCTCTCCCCATCACCACACTGCCAGGATGGGACCAGCTCTCAGCTTCTGGGAGGATGCAGTGCTCTGCAGAGCTCTGGGTCAGAGGTAAGTGTGATGCAAAGTAAGTTCCTGGGCAGAGATCAGCTGCTGCTACAGCTCTGCTCAGCACCAGCTCTGAGATGATTAAGGAGAAGGAGTTGTCCTTCCCCCTCCCCTGCCCAGTCACAACCAAGCTGCTTTATTCTGAGCCTCCAGCCCTCAGCTAAGCAGATCCATGCAGCACATTTAAGCTGTTAAGCTTGGCTGAACAGGACTGCTCTGTGTGCCTCTGCTGCTCAGCACAGGCCAACCTAGAACTGCTCAGAAATAGAGACATCTAGTCACACAATTCCCCACACCAAGAAAGGATTTAGACATTTTCCAGCTCAGCTCTCCAGTTAATCATAAATAATTGGCTCCAGGAACACAGCAGTGATCCAAGGCATGAGGAGGGGCTGGGGCAGAACCCCTGGCACAGCCAGTGCAAGTGCAAGAGCTCATTCCTTCCCTGGGGCTCTCTTCCCTGGAGCCAGGGAGCCTTCAGGGTCTTCACAGCAATCAAGAAAGTGGCAGCACAAAACCCAGCCCTTAACCCTGTTCTGTCCAAGGCCTCTCCATCCCCACCCAGGGCTGGGATGCAGCAGGAGGAGGGGGATGCTCTGGGCACAGGCTCCAGGTTTCTTACTCTTCTCGAGGTCTGCTCAGGAAACAAGTGCTTGGAGACGTGGCCCCGAGGCAGCAGCAGTGTCCTGCTGATCTCCATCCAGGCAAGGTGAGCCCTGCTGCCTCGGGGTCACCAGGCATCATGTGTAATTGCCTGGGCCACCCAGAGGGATCACAAAGACAGAGATGTCATCACCAGAGCCCAGCTTGTCGTTGGCCAGCCTCCAGCCACGCTCCTTCAGCACACCCCTGGACCTCAGCACCAGCTCCTGGGCCACCATGGTGTACCTGGGGACACAGCACAGTGCAGCTCAGCAGTGAGCCCAGACCCCTCAGACAGACCCCTGGGGCAGCTTCCTGCAGCTCCTGACAAAGCAGGAGCAGCTGGGGCAGCTAGAGCTGTGGGAAAGGATCCCTTGGAGAGAGATCCAAGCTCAGGTGTGCACATCCAGGGAGCATGGCACGTGCAGAGCAATCGGCCCAGCCCCAAGGCCAGAGGGACACATGGCCACCACACTGCTCTGAGGAGTGAGGCCAAGGGGACACAGAGCACAGGACACAGTCATCCTGCTGTCCACTGGCTGCTCACCTGCATGGGTCATTGGGCTCATAGCTCGTCAGCACCTCCATCACCACGCCAGCCACCTCCTTGTCGTTGGTGACATCCCAGAGGCCATCAGTGCCCAAGACCAGGACATCGTCAGGGCAGTGCTCGTACTGTGTCAGGTCATAAACCTTCACCTGGCAAGCAGTGGGGAAGATGCAAGGGTGAGGAGCAGAAAGGCAGAGGAGGCTGCTGCTGCACTGGGCACAGCCTGCATCTGGTCACCCAGAGTGGCTCTGGCCACTGCAGGAACCCCTGGGTGAGGAGCAGCCAGGCTCACCTCTGGGAAGCAGGACAGGAAAGGCTTGATGTGGATGTTGGAGCTGAACACCTTGAGGTCATGATCTCCCAGGCCCCGTGTGACCCCAATTGTGGCCATCACCCGAGCCTGGAGAACAGGGACATCAAAAGACTTTAAGCCACTTCATCTCCACCTCCATTAGCTGAGAATCAGCAGCACCAGAGTGGCACAAACCAGACTGGAAAGCCCCAGTTCAGGGAGGGCAGGTGGGAAGTGAGCCCCACACAGCCCCTGCCACAGCACTTCACCTTTTTGCCTTCCCCGTAGACAAGTGGAAACTTCAGGTCATCCTCCTCTATCTTTTTATAAGCCCTGGTTAAAATAAAGCAGAGACAAGCTGTTAGCAGGTGAAGGTTTCCAGCACCTTCCTGCCCACTTAGGACATGGCATCCCTTGGGATGAGACCCCTCCAGGAGCCAGAGCCCCCATCCCGTGGGAAGGGCTGCTGGAGCCTGTCAGGAGGGGTGGGGAGTTACCAGCCATTCATGTTTTGGTCCCTGTACAGGATCTTCTTCCCCAGCTCCTTGGGCTGGATCCTCCGAGGGAACTCGAGGTGGGTGAACTCCTTCCCCAGCAGCTCAGGCCTGAGGAATGCCTGGGGATGGAGGCAGGAGAACAGGATCAGCAGGATGGCACCATGGCATGGGAGCCAGCAGCCTGCCAGGACCTCACTCATGGAATTTTATGGTGGGATAACATCAGCTGCTCTGCTGCAGCCCAAACTGGTGGTGGTAAACCAGCTTCAACCCCCCCACCCGTGCTACACCCAGAGGGGAGACAGGAGCTGGGCACAGCCATGCCAGCACCCAGCAAGCTGGGGAAGCTTTTGCAATGGAGACTTTGGGGAAATAAAGATCTCCAGAAAGGATCAAAACCCAGCAAATCCCAGGAGAAGCTGGAATTTGCCCAGGAAGAGCCAGAGCCACAGACCTCCTGGGACCTCAGGCTCAGCACAGAGCATGGCACCAGAACCATGTCCAGGCTGTGACCATGACAAGGGATGAGAAGCAGCCCAGAGCCCCTTCCCGAGGCAGCCCCAGTCTCCCTGGGAACAGGAACAGCACTGGAAAATGCTGATGGAGGAAGAAAGAGCTGAAAGAACAGAGGAGAGCCCTTGGGAACACGTGAGGGTTGGCTGCAGAGTCATGGAGAGCCCTGAGCTTGGCCTGGGCACTGTGCAGTGTGTGCCTGGCCCCTGGCAGCCAGCTGGAGAGGATCCTGCTCACTGCACTTTCCTCCTGTCGGTCATTCAAAAATAGATTCAAGGAAAAAAAGTGCCTCAGTGTTTTTCCAAGTATGCTGCAAGCCAGGAAATTGCATCCAGCACAACACATCCAGCAAGAGCTCCTCCAGCACAGACACCTCCTCCCCTCTGCTGCCCTCAGAGAGGTCTTTATAACCTTAAAAATTCTCCTTGTGTGGCTCAGGAGGTTTGTCCAGGCCAGGCAGGAGAGAGAGCCTCAGGAAAAGGCTAGAAACTGGCTGGCACACGTCAGCTCCAGGCCTCCCCAGGGAGCAGCAGGGAAGAAACTAGGACTCAGCTCCTCTGACTGCAGGGGGAACACAGAGGGTGGCAGGAGCAGATCCAGCCAGCCCACTGCAGGCAGGTGATGCTCTCCATTCCCTGGGCAGCAGCAGGATGAGACAGACTGAAGTGACTCCATGTCCCCATCCCGAAGCAGCCCCATGCCCAGCTCCTGGCCAGGTGTGCAGGCACAGCCCCCAGCAAGCCAGGGCCTGGCCCCAGGACCCCAGCAGGAGGGCAGCTGGGAAGAGCCCAGGCTCAGCAGCAAGGAGGTTAGAAGAAAGGTCCTTCTTACTAAACACTGCAGCCTCTGCCTCTCTGTCTCTGGAGTAAACTCCCTGGACATTGGAATGATTTCCCCATTACGGATGATAATGGCCCTGCAATGAGACATGGAAGGGTGAGGTTAGACAGGACAGGAGATGTGGTGAGGGAGCTAAGCCCAGCTCTCCAGAGCCAGTTCCCTGCAAGACTGCCCAGGCAGTGCCTCCCCTTCCCTCTGCTGCCTGCCCACTTCCAGCCCCGAGCTGGGGGCTGTTGCTGCTATCCCCCAGAGCCCCTCTGCCTCCCTCCTGGGCAGGAGAGGGGCTGGGGAGAAAGAGAATGGAAGAGAAGCACGGGGCAGAGGGAATGAAGCAGAGCAAACCAAAGGACAGGACATGGTTAGGAAAGGAGCAGCACCAAGGTGGTGAATCCTCCTTTAGAGGGGAAGCTGTACCCAGGAGAGGCAGAAAGCAGCAGCAGGACATGGGCTGAGTCCCCAGCCCTGCAGCTCTCTGCTGGGACCAGGCTGATTGCTTAGGGTCCTAAAAAACTAGAGAAGTCTGATTATGAGATGTGTCTGGATGCCATGGGGGGATCAAGGATCTCCAGCACTGGTGGCCCAGCTGTCCCACCTGCTGTCCTGCCTAGGGCCATAGGTCTCCTCCACAGATGCCAGGCCTGGCTGAGCCCAACTCAGCATCTGATGCCTGAGGAGGGAACACAGAGCCTCAGGACCCTGTGCACTTTGCCATCCCACACAGCCATGCCTGGCCACTGCTGCCATGGAGAGGTCCCACACCCAAAAGCAGACAGCACAAAGAATCTCCTCCTCTGTCCCAGAGCTGGAAACACATCCTCCAGCCACAGACAATTCACCAGAGCCTGTGTTTGACACTGCTGAGGACAAGCTAACCCTGCAGTAAAATCAGAGCAATCCAGAACAGCTTCACCCCAGCAGAAGGTGAACTCACCTTCCTGCCCTTGCCTGGGGCTCTGAGCTCACCCAGGCACAATTACAGCAAAGCACCCAAGGAAATGCATGTGTCACTCAACACCTCAGCCCCAAGCTCCCAGGGGACTCCTCTGTGCGTGGATTTGTGTGTCCTTCTCCCAGAACAGTTCACCAGCATGCAATGAGCCCTAAAAATGACTTCTTGTACATTTCTGAAAGCTTAGCTGAGGGCAATTGTCACTCGTCAGCTCCCAGCCCAGGCTAGTGCTGGCACCAGGGGCTGGGCTGTGATCCAGAGCCACCCGGGAAGCAGCCAGGATAGCAAGGGGCAAGCCTCAGATTCTGGGAGGTGATGTGTGCCCTGGGCAAATGCAGAGATGACAGGAGGTCACAGCCCTGTCCCCAGGGCAGGCAGGCAGGGCTGGCTCTGCCCACAGCTGCTGCCACTGCCCTGCCCAGGACAGCCCAGCCTCAGGGAGGGAGCTGGCTGCTGGGAGAGGTGGGGGCTGTCCTGCGGGGCCATACCTGCTGTCCCCGGCGTTGGCCACATAGAACTTGCCCAGGAGGTAGATGGCAGCCAGGGCACAGCAGCCCCCGGGCAGGTGCTGGGATGCTCGCTCCCGCTCGATCTGGTCATCCTGGAAAGACAGAGAGCAGCTTCAGGCAGGGGGGCAGGAGGATCCAGGCGGGGGGGGGGGGCCAGGAAGCAGCCCTAAAC
>VWZO01006469.1:394781-526164 GCA_013396975.1 Bucco capensis | reverse complement strand
CCCGAGCTGAGAGGCTGCTCTGGGTGGCAGCAGTGACCAGCCAGGCCTGGGCACCTCTCCCCAGCCAGCCCAGGAGCCCTGCGGGGCAGCCACCAGCTCACTGCAGAGCTGCCTTCACAGCACAGAGAGAGAGCAAAGATGTTCCAGGGGTGCCCTGAATGTCCCTGCAGGCAGGGGCTCGCTCACCATCAGCTTAAAAGCTTTCTCGATGGCACCGATCACCAGGCTCTCGTGGGACACTGCCTTCTCCAGGTGAAAGCGTGGCACAGCACTGTTTGGGACCTCCTCCTCATCCTCGGTGAGGGGCACCCGGCTGGGCTCGGCGGGGCTGGCCCCGTGCGGGAGGCAGAGGGGAGGAGGGGCAGGGTCCTGCAGGATGTCCACGAGGTCACGGAGCTGCTCACAGATGTGCAGGTGGAGCCTCTCAGATGCCATGACAGCAGCACCACTGCCTGCGTGGCCATCAAACAGGGCCCAGTAGTGGAAATAAAACCCCTTCCTGCCCTGCAAGGAGAGACGGGAAGGAGAAGTGAGCCTGTGAGGAAGCAGATGGGACGGGGAATTCAGAGCAGCTAGGGTCACCAGCTGGGCACAGTGACACAGGACTGTGCCTGCAGCTCACAGGTCTCAGGCTCAGGCAGGAGCAATGTGGGCAGCTGATGGAGGGTGGCTGGACACAGCTGGTCCCTGGCTGGAGCCCAGCCCTGCACCAGACACCTCGTGCTGCCAGCAGCACATCTCCACAGGCAGCTCCTCCAAAGGGGAGGCAGGACAGGGCCAGTGTGGCAGACACCTGCTCAGCCTGCCAGGGCAGCCGGGCCAGCAGCCTCCCTGCTGGAGTCCAGCAAGGACAATGGCAGAGGTGGCAGGGAGCAGGGGCAGCTGGCCCAGGAGCTGAGGGAATCCCCAGGAAGCTGTGGTGCCCACACATAGCCACATGCCCCATCCCATGCCCTGCTGCTGGGCATCCCCCTATCCTCCCCATCACGTCCCTGCCTGTGCACAGCTCTCACCCCATCCTGCTCCCTGCCACCTTCCCTGGATGGCAGCTGACCCCTGGGGCTGGGCCTCCTCTCCACAAACACCACCTCACAGCATGCCTGGTCCTCGTTGTGCTGGCTCTTCCCTGCATTTATCACCCTGCCAGGAGGAAACAAGGTGTAAAGGCTCTTTCTTTCACAGCCTGCTCCAGCAGAGCCCATCCCACAGCACCTCATCCCCCTCTGATCCCTCTTTGTGCTCCCACATCCCCAGTGCAGCTCTCCACAGGTGCTCCTGCCCTGTCTGGAGCAGCAGCAGCCAGGCAAGAAGATGTCCCAGAGCAGTAGCATGGGTTGATCTGGAGCCAGCAGCAGTCCAGGCACCCACCAAGGGAGCAGCAAAAGCTGGCTTTGCTGAAGGTCCTCACCAGTGCCCCAAGCAGAGTGGTTGCCCCAAAACCTGCACTAGCCTCAATGCTCAAACACCCAGCTGGGGCTCACGGGCAGGGTTACAGCCTCATCCGTGTCCCATCACACCAGCATCCCTTGTGGGGGGAGGCAGGGGCCTCAGAGGAGGAAGGCAGAAGGTGATGAAGATGAAACCAGCAGAACTTTTGCAAAGAGATTCCCAGTACTCCTCAGAGCCTGTGCTGGCACAGCAGCTTTCAGGGCTAGATTGCAAAACCTGCTCACGGGAGGAAGCTGCAAGCAAGCACCACAGCATGAGCTCTCAGGGCACAGGCTTTTCAAGTGGTTTGCAGAAAGAAGTCTGGGGAGACAGAAGAGAAGTCTTGCTGCTGAGCAGAGGGTGGGTTTTGCTCCAGGTGGTCCTACCCAGTATCTCCTGGGGCAAATGTCACTTCTCAAAAAGCTCCCTAGGAGTTCAGGAAGATCAGCTGGAGCAAGGGGTGTGGGAGTGGACTGAGAGCTCTGAGCAGCAAAGGTGGCCTTCAGAGCCTGACCTTCCCCATCACTGCCAGCTAAAGGTGAAACTCCCAGTGAGCAAAAGGAGAAGATCAGGCCCTTGAAAAAGAAGTCGAAATCAGGTCCCACTCCCAACCAGCTTCCCTTCCTTTCCCCGAGCCCTGCAGAGCTGCAGCAGTTCCTTCACCCCTCGGTGTCAGTTCCCCGTCACTCGCACCGGCTGCTGTGCCGGGAACAAACGCGACAGGAGAGCCTGAAGCCCTCGGGGGTGGCTAAGCGCATTAAACCCACGCGGTCTCTCTCCCATCAGCATCCAGCTCCCTCCCCCGGCTGCCGAGGAACCTCCCCACCGGCCGCGACCCACTTTAGCATCCCAGGATCCTGATCCGCTGCTGAACGCTGCCGGTCCCACCCTCCCGGGGCTGCAGAGCGCCGGCCCCGGGGGTACCCCCACCCCTGTCCCGGTGCCGCTCACTCGGCGTATCCGGTGCTCCAGGGCAGGCGGCGGCGGTTGTCGCGGGGGCTCTGCACCGCCCGGCCCGTGTGGTCCCCGGCGCGGCGGAGCTCCTCGGGGCTCAGCTGCAGGAAGGCCGGGCGGCAACAGGAGGAGGAGGAGGAGGAAGGCTCCACCAGGGACCCTCCGCAGCCTCCCCGGGGCTCAGCCGGGGGCTGCCCGCTCGCCCCCGCGCCCAGCCCCGCCACCAGCTGCGCCACGGCGGCGCGCACCCGCGGCAGCATGACGAGCCGGGATGAACGGGGCCGAACGGGGCCGTGCCGGGACCGCCGCCCCGCCCCGGGACCGCCCCGTTCCCCCGCGCCTTCCGCCGGCTGCTCCGGTGCGCTGGCTGCGGGAGGAGCTAACGGCAGCGCCCCGGAGGTCCCGGTACCCGGAGTCCCCGGCGGGAGCTCACCGGAGCGATGCGTAGTAAGGAAGCGGGTCGGGAAAAGGTTTTTCCTGGCTGCAGAGGGGAGAGCCTGCAGGAGAGCCAGGCTCGATCCCCGTTCCCCGGCTTTCCCGGCTGATGGGTGCCCCGGATGGATCTTCCCAGGGCTCCAGCAGAGTCACCTGCCCCAGCCGGAGCTGCTTTGTCACCCTCCCTGCGCTCAGCACTGAAACCCAAGCCCGCAGCCATGCCAGGCTATTAATAAACAGCCTGCGGAGGAGCTAGCGGGAGAAGATCGGGAGCTGAGTCTCTCCCTGAGCCCCAGCCCTGATCAGGATATGGATTTAGCTGACCCAGAACATCCCATTCTCGCGGGCTGGGAGGGGAAGGTCTGGCAGTTTAAACAGCATCACTGGCACCTCCGCGCCTCTGAGTTCCCATGACAGCAAAACCTGCTGAATAAAACACAGTATTTTCCTACAATAAAATAAGTTTGAGGCTGCTTCCCAAGTCCTGTATATCCTAGCACTCTCAGCTCTACAGAAGATTCCTTCCCATGCAGGACTTCTGCACTGCAAGGTCTGAGCAGGACTCTGTAAAGCTCCCTATGCTTTAACCACTTCTTGAGCCAGAGCCCTTCAAACTGCCCCAGACTGTTAAAATCACCCTACAAAAATTACTCTCTTCTCTCCTATTTTCTAATCTCTACCTTTAAGCTGTTCACTACCTTGAATACACATAAAAACATTTATCTAGCTATATAAACTTTAAGGCCCTCCCACTTTAAGCTCCTATCCCTTCTCCTTTGCTGCTCTCACATCCCTGTTCGTAGCTGCTGCCTCATTTCCCACCCCACTTTGCTCACCTGCAGATCCCAGCTGTGGATTGTCTCCCAGTAACGTATTCCCTGAAAAATACATCCCTGGGTCCCCCCCATCTTGTAAGAAGCATGGGGGGAGGCAGCAGCAGTTCTGACCTGTAGCTCTTAGAGCTGGATGTGCTGCTAAGATGCAGGTGAATTTATTGGTAGGTATATTTATCTCTTTTACCCTTCATCTCGTGTCAGTAGGTCAGATTATGCCTATAGCTTCTTTTTGTTAACTGTAATTAACTCCTCTATGAGCTGCTGTGCTGCCAGCACTAAGGTGGCCAGGCAAGAACATCTTCTTGCCAACAGCTTTTGCTCTCCTGCCTCCTCTCAGGACCTGTGCCCCATCTTCAGCAGGGAGGGTTCTGTACCTCGGGGTGGGCTCAGCCTCCCCCAGCACCCCCGCTCTAGGATCAGGGGCGGGATGCAGGGATGCGGGATGCAGGGACTGCTGGAGGCGCTGGATGGCGCCACAGGCTGTGCCATGGCCCTGGAGCTCTCCCGCCGCGGCTGAGCATCCCTACTGGGATCCCTGCACTACTCCGGGCAGGATGAGCTGCTGGAGAGTCAGCGAACCGAAAGCCAAGCTCTTCAGCTGCTCCCCTGCCCGTCTGCTGCGAGGGGTGGCAAGGATGGAGAGCCTGGCTGCCTCGTACATACCATGACAGAACTCCCTGGCTCTTCCAGCCCGGTGCAGCTCCCCAAGGCTTTAAGGAGGAGCTGGAGCTCCTCTCCATGAGCTGCTCAGGGGTTTATCATAGCTGGGGGTGGCTGAGAAGCCCCAGAGTTTGGCCCTGGCACATGCAGCTATGCTCGTTTCTGGTACTAGCTCCTCGTCTTTTCCTTCGTGGTGCTCTGGTGCCTCCTGGCTGTGTGCACGCTCTAGCAGCCTGGACACTGAGGGCCTGGGGCAGCTGGAACTCCCCCGGGGGCTGCTCCAGCATGGCTGGGAGCCGTGGTGAGCAGCA
This sequence comes from Bucco capensis, assembly GCA_013396975.1. NCBI lineage: Eukaryota > Metazoa > Chordata > Aves > Piciformes > Bucconidae > Bucco > Bucco capensis. The sequence goes on along the minus strand of VWZO01006469.1, from coordinate 521,540 downwards.
GCTAGGAGCTGTGCCAGTCTGGAGGCCAATAGCACCCTTCTGGTCCCACCTCAGCAGCCCTGGGTCCCCTCTCACTGCTGCTGATGCCTCCTTCCTCCCCCCAACAGCATCCCTGTCCTGCAGGGAGATCTCGAGTATTATCAGAGCAACATCTTTGGGCCACTAAGGTTGAAAACTGCCAGATTCCCTGGGGAATGCTTGTCTTCTCTGTCGGGCTGCCAGTCTGTTCTGCTGAGTCACCAGGATGCTTTCCTTGGAAAGAAGGAAATGGCAGTTCCCCAAATGATTCCTTTGTAAGGCTGATCCTGCTCCTGTGTGCTGTTTCTGTTATGCTAAGCAGTGCACAGAAAGAATGGTCTGAGCCAGAACCAGGCTGCAAGAATGTTCCCTGAAACAACGCAGAGCTAGTAAGTGTTTTCCAAGAAAGAAGGCTCCACTTCCTCCCATTCATCCTGCCAGGGCAATGAGGAGCTTCCTCCTTGTCTGCTAGGCACAGGACCTGTGTATGTGCCTGGGAATGCAGTTATGGACTGAGTCAGAGCATGAGGAGGCAAATGCCAGTAAATGGTCCCTTTGGGGGTCAGCAGCTCTGCCCTTTGCCCTCCTCACCCCTCACAGGTTCCTGCCTGGGATGCTTGGACTTTCCCTGCCTCCCAGTCTCACCTGAAATGTCCCTGTGAGTACAGGGCCAGGCACTCCCTCTTCACTGGCATGGCTTCAAGTGAGCCTTCAGTGCTTTACTTGGCAGTGATTCCCACCAAAGCCACCAGCTTTCTGTTTCCAAACTCAGCTCTGGAGAGGTTTCTCCACCCCAAGGCTGCACTGAGCTATTTCTAGCAGCCACACTCCTCAAATGGGTCCAAAGCCAGGGAGACTCTCCTGCAGCCTGCAGAGCTGCTGGCATTGCTCAGGCTGCTCTGAACCCAAGGGTTCTCTCTAGCTCAGCACCATCTGAGAGTTTCTGCTGAGCCTGGATGCTGTTGTTTCCATTCCCTCTTCAGCTAGGTGTTTCCCTGCCCCACAGCTCCAAGGAGAAGGTAATCCTGGGTCCTCTTCCTCCTCAACTGCAGAGAGTTTGTGCAGATCAGAGGAGATGTGAGCTTATGATATCTTCTCCAGTTCTGGACACAGCTATATGAAAATGGCCATGGAAATGATTCCCAGTAATGTCTAGGGGGGTGCTGGGGAAGCAGTTTTCCAAAGCCCTTTTAAAATGTTTTATTTCAAAGGAGTGGAGGTTCTAAATCCCTTTGCTGGTTCTCCCTGCCTCTATGCTAAGAAGAGCTGAGCTCCCCAGGGCAGCAGCATGGGGACCAGCAATCCCCTGCCAGCCTGCTACCATCACAAACCCTGACTTCAAAACTGGGAACACAGGGGTTAGGCTTAAATAATGCTATTTTGCTTAATATCTTGTACAGCATCTTAGCATTAAAAAACCCTTTCTAAGTTCATCATTTATCTGTGATGCTGCTGCTGAGCCCCAAAGGAGGTAGGATGAGGCCAGGAATCTTTCTTTGTGAAAGAATGAGCTGTTGGTGGCATTTAAGGCAGAACAGGAGTAAATGAAACATCTAGATCATAAAAGGATGCTTTAGAGCAGGCTCTCTGCAGCAGTGCATTAGTTGACTGCACAGCTTTACTGTGTAATGAGCAATATATTAATTTATAATTAGTGTAATACAGTGCAGCTCAGCAGATAGCTCTGTGCACTCTGGATAATTCATCAGCAGGAGAAGCAGCTCTTAATGGTTTCCAAGGTTTGCCTGTCCCTTGTAATTGGGAAGTTCAGAATTTATTGTTGTTTCTTCCAAGGGGTAATTTGACTGCAGCCAGCATCTTTATTCCCTGTCTGCTCCTGCTGGAGTGCAGAGGAGCCCTGGGAGCATCACAGCTCTGGGGGGGTGGGTGACCTCTCTGCACATCCGTTCTGCCAAAGGCTTCATTCTTCCCCTGCATTGCAATGCTGTGGTCTGGAGAGCAGTCAGTTTGTATTTCTGTGTCATTACAGCCATAAACAACTTGGGGTTTATATTTTTGGTAGGCTCCTGTATCAAATAATTTGCCCTAATTTAACTGGAGTGTGGCTGGTGTGAAAGGGAGCTTTAATTGCATTTGCTCTTGATCATTTCCATTACAACTTTGTGGCCTGAAAAGTGATGTTTGTATTTACTTATTGTGGCAATAGAGACCTGGGCTGGCAGGCTCTGGATCAAATTGCCTGATGAATATAAAGAGCAGATTTAATTTAGTTTCACATTGATTTTTGCATTATTATTAAAACCCCCTGATCTAAGAATTAGATGCTTGTATTTCCTTAATATCTTATTGCTGGGGTTTGGGTTAATCTCGTAGAGCTTTTCCCTTCTCTTTGGAGCAACCAAGTCTAATTAAACCTGAGTTTAACATATGGCAATTCTGACTCTATAGAGGGGGGAAAGATAAAATAGCAAAAAGCCCTATTCTTACTGTGGGCCTCTCAAAGCTGAGGTAATTTCCCCTCACTCCCTATGTGTTTTGGGGTGACTCTTCCCTCAGACCAAGGTCTCAGGTCCCCCAGGAGCTGGTGGGTCCCCTCAGGGCAGGGAGTGACTGTGCTGGGTTTGTCCTGCTCTGTCTTCACCACTAATTGGTTTTACTGATCCCAACTTGATGTTCTAAATCAAACTGAGATTAAAGAGGAACAAGTCAGCTGTGGATAGATGGAGTGGAGAGAAACCTTCTGCAGTGGGGAGGCCTGTCTCTGCCCTGCATCCTTCCTAGGAAAGAACTGGCAATGTCTGAGGCTGTGGTTTGCTCTCTGTGACTGCAGAATCCTGCATGGATCAGAGGAATGAAAATGGGTCAGAAGATGAAGCTTGTGAGCAGCACGGAGCCCTGGAGGAGCTGGGTAGGACCAACTCCTGGCAGCATTTGTGAGCATTCAACCCTTGCTTTTGCTCTTTGTTGGCATTTTACAGCCTGTTGCTGCTGGTTGTTACAGCAGTGCGTGCAGAGTCCTGAGGTGCCCTGGGAGGGCTTTTTGGGGCAGTCTGGAGCTGCTCTGGGCACACAACCATCTCAGGCTGGTGTTGGGGTCTCCTGAGAGTCCTGCAGAGCTGGGGCTGGGTCGGAGCTGGTATTTCAGGAACTCTTGGCTCTGGGAAAGCTTAGCCTGGGTAGCCCTGNCCCCGGACGGGAAGTTTGGAGCGGGAGAGGTGGGATGGGAGACACACACACACACACACAGAAGTACACCCGCCCCTGCCTCCTCCCCGGGACCGAGCGCGGCGGCAGCGCCGTCGGGGCCCCGCGTTCCCCCGCTCGGTGCCGGTCCCCGGGGACGGACTGGGGCAGGGATGTTACCGGTCGGAGTGGGGGGAACCGTGCTCGGCGTGCCCGCGGTCAGGGTGCGGCATGTCCCGGTGCTGAGTCGCTTCCAAAGCCCCGCGGAGGGACAGCTCGGGGGATGCTCGCGGTAAGTCCCTCAGTGCTGGTTCCTGCCCCGCACCCGGTCACCGGTGACCTCCGGGCCCTGCACGGCTCTGGGTCTGACCACTGGCCCCGGCAGGGACGTGCCGTGGGGGCGAGCTGGGGCTAGGGGAGCAGCTGACCGCCGCTGGAACGGTTCTGGCAGCGCTGGAAGCATCTTGCAGCTTCGGGAGGAGNTAAAGAGGAACAAGTCAGCTGTGGATAGATGGAGTGGAGAGAAACCTTCTGCAGTGGGGAGGCCTGTCTCTGCCCTGCATCCTTCCTAGGAAAGAACTGGCAATGTCTGAGGCTGTGGTTTGCTCTCTGTGACTGCAGAATCCTGCATGGATCAGAGGAATGAAAATGGGTCAGAAGATGAAGCTTGTGAGCAGCACGGAGCCCTGGAGGAGCTGGGTAGGACCAACTCCTGGCAGCATTTGTGAGCATTCAACCCTTGCTTTTGCTCTTTGTTGGCATTTTACAGCCTGTTGCTGCTGGTTGTTACAGCAGTGCGTGCAGAGTCCTGAGGTGCCCTGGGAGGGCTTTTTGGGGCAGTCTGGAGCTGCTCTGGGCACACAACCATCTCAGGCTGGTGTTGGGGTCTCCTGAGAGTCCTGCAGAGCTGGGGCTGGGTCGGAGCTGGTATTTCAGGAACTCTTGGCTCTGGGAAAGCTTAGCCTGAGTAGCCCTAGCAGTGCTGGTTAAGGGATGGACTCGGTGATCTGAAAGGTCTTTTCCAACCTAAATGACTCTGAGCCTGAGGCTCCTGCTCTGGGGAGAGAGCTGCAGGAAGGGGCTGGCAGTGTTTGCATCCTCCCAGCCCCCGCTCCGCTCTGCTCTGCTCTCCGGAGCCTTCACGCCTTTGCCGGGGGCAGAAAATGGATTATTTTCAGGTCAATTAGCTCCCACCAGCGCTGCCTTACTGGCTGCACTAATGAGGACCGAGGCTAATTGGGGCGGGGCGGTGGGGCGGTGCCGGGTACCAGCCCGGGATTGCCGCTTCCCGGGGCCGGTCCCGGGGCGGTGGCGGCAGGCGGCGCTGCGACCCTTCGCTCCGGTTCCGGTACCGGGGGCCGCCCCAGCCCAGCCCCACACCGAGCCGAGCCCAGCGCTACCGGCGCCGCCGCCGTGCCCGGCGATGCCAGCGGCCCCTGGCCGCAGCNCCTCCGGGCCCTGCACGGCTCTGGGTCTGACCACTGGCCCCGGCAGGGACGTGCCGTGGGGGCGAGCTGGGGCTAGGGGAGCAGCTGACCGCCGCTGGAACGGTTCTGGCAGCGCTGGAAGCATCTTGCAGCTTCGGGAGGAGAAGCGCTGCTGGAGGGAGCCGAGGCTGCTGCAGCTGAAGATGCTGCTTCTCCCTGGAAGGGAAACCAAGCCCAGGCACTGCCTGCCTTTGGGACAAGCTGTGCCCTGCACCAGAGCTCCAGGCAGGATGGGATGGGAGCTGCAATCTTCCTCTGCCTCGTTCCTCTCTGCCGTGACTCTTTCAGCTGGGCTGAGCTTGCTTCTGGTGATGCCAGGCTGGAGCGGGGCAAGGGTGTTGGCATCCCGCTGCTTCATGGGGTGGCTCCAGGGGAGCAGTTTGCATGGTGCAGGTGAACCCCTCACTTGTGAGGGGACAGTCTGTGAGTGGTACCAGTCCCATCCGGGAGACCCCAGGAGTGGATCCATGCTGAGGTGTTGGCAGGGAGCAGGAGTCCTCTCCTCCCACGGGTTAGCCATCCCTTCCCATGCCGTGTGAGGCTCGGGGGGTATCTGGTGTGCAGGTGAGCTCCTCTGTGCTGGGGCACCCACAGCCCAGCAAAGAGCCTGCACAGGTCAGATGCTGCATCTCCTGGGGAAGCAGTTCGAGCTGTCAAGTCCTCTGCTTTCCCCTGCTGACAAGACTGAGCTGCTGTTGACCTTGGGTTCCATGCTCTGGCACTGGACAAGTCAGGGGTTCAAGAACTGACCTTCAAAACACCAGCAGGGCAGTGGCATTCGCTGAGGGAGCAGGAACAGGCCCTTGCTTGGGCAGAATTAGAGCTAAAACTCTCCTGCTCACCTTGGCTGGGAAGGAAATGCTGCAGATGCTGGAGGAATGAGCAAGAAGCTGGAAGCAAATCGGCGTAGAGGAGAGGACAAGAGAGCATGCTTAGGGGAAGGAGTCCTCTGCATTTCTGTGTGCTCCCCTGCCACCTCTGTGCCTCATGCTGCCCTCAGCAGCACATCTGTGGGGCTGGACCACCCTGAGTAAGAGCTGAAATGAAGTGTGGAAAAGGACTCAGCTCAACCTGGAGCTCTGGGGCTGGGACCAGGCTCCCCTGAGGTGAGGTTTCCCTTTGGGGAGGAGCAGCTCAGTATTTGGGGAAGAAGAGAGTGTGGGAGGGTGCAGGAAGCTCCCCTCAGCACAGCTCTGAGTGGGCACTGCCCCTGGCTCTGTGGTCCCAGCTCGTCCTGTTACTGAGCATCCTCAGTGCTGTGGAGCCAGCTGGGGTTGAGCCAGTCTGCTGGCCTGCACTGATGAACCCCAGGCTGTGGGGGTGGAGATTGCTGCTGCTCTTGTTGGTCTGTGCTCAGAGGATGGCAGCATCTTGCTGACCAGTCCCCCCAGGGACCCCCAACCTCACAGCTTCTCAGCTTGTTCCCAGGAGGAGCAGCAGCAGTGTCTCAGAGGCCCTGGCCCCAGATGTCTCAGCTTGTCTGAGCACTTCCTCAGCTGCCCAGGGTGGAGGATCCAGCTCAGCTGATTTCCCAGCCTTGGAGGAAAGGGGAGATGCCTCCTGCCAAACATGTCCTGCTGCTGTTGCCTTGTCTTTGGCTGCTGGAGGCAGGGCCATATGGAGCCTGTGCTGTGAGGCTTCAGTGTGAGGTGTGGGTGCCCTGGCAGGGCCCTGGGCCTGTGCAGAGGAAAGGTTATCTCTTGCCAGGCTGGCAATGGCTGAGGTTTGTCTTTAGAGAGAGACCTGGGCACTTTGCAGGAGCTACAGGTCCCAGCTCAGAGCTGGGAGGTGGAAAGCAGCTAACAGAAAACACTAATGAAACGTTCCCCAGAACTCCAAACAGAGCATAGCAGAAGAGAGAATGCTGACATTTTCAATCAAAATCCAGTGCTTTGACATGCCAGAACACCACTCATCCTGTCAGAGTGACATGCCAGGCTGAAAAACTTCAAGCCAGACCAAACATTCCTAGCTGAAGTCTCCTGAGGATGGAGGCTGCTAACTGTCACAAGAGCAGTTTGTGTGGAGCTGTTTTCTGTGGGAGCCCCAGGTGCTGGCCATGGCTCCTCCTGGCCTCTGGCTCAGCTCTGTGCCTGCCTCTGAGTGCAGCCTGGGCTGCATTATTGAGAACTCTGCTTTGTTTGTGCTTCCCTGCCTCGAGCAAACAGCTCAGCCTCTGTGGGCTAAATGTGTGCTGGGAGTACATCCCTGTCCTGGGGGCTGGAGGTGCCCAGGGTGTGCTTCTGTTTGGTCCAGCCCAGAGATGCAGGGATGTCTCCTGAGACATGGTGTGCCAGGGGCAGGAGCTGGGGCTGAGCTCCTCTGGAGAGGCTCTGTGGGGCTTGGCTGTGCTCCCTGTGTGGCTGGAGAGCTGGAGCACAGCATCCCTGCTCCCCACAGCATGGGCTGGAGCCTGAGGGAGTGCTGGGCTGGGGCAGGATCAGTCCCTGTCCCCCTGGGATGCAGGATGCTGTGTCCCAGCCCTCCCTGAGCACACTGCCATCTGCTCCTGGCCAGGAAACTATCCCACAGCATTCACCAGCACTGTTCTCTTACCTCAAAGTGCTTTTCTAGCATAAAATATGTTTTTGTTGAGATACTTCTCTTTTTATTTCTGGGCAAATGTCAACATTTTTGGTGACATTTTGTTGATTATTTTTCTTTATTTTTTTTTTTCCAGCTGGGAGAATCAGAATGGGAAATATCATTTGAAATCAGCATTTTTGGAATGAAGCGTTTTTCATCCTGAAATGTCAGTTTAAAACCTAACAATTCATTCTGAAATGCTTCAAAACAAGAAATGCCCTTTTACCACCTCAAATCACTTTGTTTTGATTAAAAATGTCAGTGTTTGCTGTTCTGGCACTTCATTATGTGAGTCTGTTACACCCTCCCAGNATGGGCACTGGGGCCAGTGCAGGAAGGCTCCCCAGGGGCATGGGGCAGCCCTGGCACCTCTTTAGTCTGTCCTGGCACAGCTCCTGAGCCTCAGCATCACCAGCACTTGTCTTCCTGACCTCCTCTTAATGAGTGATGCTCCAGCACTGGAGTGCTCTGGGGGCTGTGGCTCTTTGCCCTGGGCCAGGTTAGATCTCAGCAGGCAGTAAGGGAGCCTGGGAGGTTGTCACTTCACTGGGGAGATGCTGAGCAGAGATGTTGCTGTCAAAGCTGTTCTCTCTCCTGCTTCCACCTGCAGGGCCATGGCTGGGAGATAGGAGAGAGGATGTGTTTGAAGTAGTCAACAGTCAAGGACCAAGGCCTTGGGGAATGAAACATTTCCTTAAGGATTCCAGATGATGCCAAACTCTGCTCCTTCCCAGCACGTCCTGCATGGTGTGGAGGTGCCAGCCCTGTGCCCTGGTGTGCTCAGGGGTCAGGAGAGGACTGGCTGTGTCTTGCAGCTGTCCTGGGAGGAGAAGCAGCTCCAGAGGAAGGCACAGTGCTGGGGCAGCAGGCTGTGGCTCCTGTGCTGCACGGGATGGATAAGGTGTCTGCTGCTGTGGGGCCAGCTGAGCTCTGGGACATCTGCCCCAGCTGTCACTGCCCATGTGTCTTTCTCCTTTCAGATGCCCTGATGTCTGCCCCTTGCAGGGACCTGACCTACCTGGGGCTGGCATTGGTGTGAATCCCCAGTAAAAGGTAACTAGTGCTCCTCTGGGCTGCTGCTGCTGTGATTTCTTTCTGTCCTCCTGAGCCTGTCCGAGGGTGGTGGCTGAGTTCTGGGTGCATGTCCTGCCCTGTCCCTGCAGCCAGGCCATCCTGCTCCCCATGGCCACATGCCTTTGGGGCTGGATCCCTGCGTGCAGCAGCATCAGGGAGTGGGGCTGCACATCCCAACCCCTTCAGCTCCTCTTCCTCCACTCATCTCTCCTTGTTTTCTGCTAGAATGAGTGAGAGAGACATACAGAGCCTGAGCAGATGGGTTTTGGTGCTCACTCTCTGCCTTACCACGCTGTGGGGAAGACTGACCCTGGCCTCCAGCCAGCACAGAAGCCACTCAGGTAGGGAAGCTGCATGCATCACTCCTGTGACCCTGCTGGCACCTTGGGCTCTCCAGGGGATGCCCAGGGTGGGGGATACACGGGGCTGAGAGGTTTGCTGAGGCTCCATCCCTTGGTCCTGGGTGGGAGGATAAGTGCAGGGGGTCTTGGCTCATGCTGTGCACTGGCTGTGGAAGTGGGCAAGGGTCTCTCTGGGGACCTCAGTGTCTGGCCTGGTGGCTGGGGTCTGGCTGGTGAGGATGAGCATGCTGGAAGTTCTTGGACTCCAAATCACTGCTGGAGCACCTGCTGTCTGCCTTACTGCACCTGTGTGTGGAAAAGAAGGTATTTCAGGGTTAATTTGGCATTTCTTGTGCTCTTGCCTGCCCCCACCTAACCCTGTCCTATTTCTGTCATTTTTGCCTGCCAGTTAAAGCAGATCTAATCCTGTAATCCCCATCCTCACTGCTTAAAACCAAAACCTCTCTTGCTGAGTGGCTCCCTCCACCAGCTAGTCAGCACTTGCAGAGGCTAACCCTCCTCAGTCTGCAGTGACCTCTAGGCACAGGCTCAGGCCTCCCTGGCACTCAGCCACTGCCCAGCCAGCATGTCCCATCCTGTCCCCTCTCCTCCCAGCTCAGGGCTGGCATTAACCCAGCAAGGTTCAGAGTGCAAATGCCCAGGGCTGCTTGGGGAGCTGTGGGCTGTGTCCTCTCCTCACTCCCCAGGGGAGGAGATGAGCTCCTGTGCTCCTGGGCATTAGTTTCCTCCTGAGCTCTTGGGCTTCATTGTCCTTTGCCTGCCCTGTGCCTCTGCTTCATTTGGGACAGGTTTTGGTGAAAGTTATGTTTGAAATGCTCTTTCCTAAGGTTCCATTCCCAGTTGCAAGATGTTTTTGTCCTGGGAAGCCTGTGGTTGCTTTTCTGTGTGGAATTGAACTGGAGGTGGGAACACCTCTGGTGCCAGAGTCAGGGATGCTGGTGGCTTCTGTGTGAGAGGACAGACACATCCCAAGCTTTGTGTGTGGTCACAGTGAAAACCAAGTGTGGCAGCTGAAAATGAGCAATGGCAGAGGAAGATCTTCAGCTGTGACAGTGTGGCCACTAGTTTTCAGTCCCTGAGCAGCTGAGCTGCTTTGCCCAGCTGCCCACAGCAGCAGAAGTCACTCAGCTCTGCTCAGCACTGGGCTGGCTTTGCACAGGCAGAGCCTCAGAGGTGCAGGGAGGAGACAGAGCATGCTGTGCAGTCTGGAGGTGACAAGGTAGTAAAGAATCCCAGCTGGCATGTGGTGATAATGAGCAATAAAAACAAGCCTGCTTCCCTCCAAAACCCTCTTAAATAATACATGCACCTAAGGCAGCAGTGATTTTAAGACTTTAATTATTTAGTGAGTATTAGTAGTAGAGTTGTTGCAGGGCATGAGGCACACATTGCTCACCCTGCTGCCTAGCCAGCTCTGCCCCATGCCCTGGGGCCAGCTCTGCCCTCCCAGCCCTGCTCCCATGGCACTGCATCCTCCACCCCCCTCCCAGGCTCTGCTGGGCTGCCTGGACCCTGCCAGGAGGAAGGGGCTGGACTCAGAGGGTTTGGGCATTGCCTGCCAGTTGCATGCATCCAACCTCTCTTCCTTTGCCAGCTCCCCACCAGAAGCACAGTGATGTTTTACACTGATCATGTGGAGCTCTGCTCAGGCCTCTGAGACTCACAAAATGTGCCATTTCAGGTTTTGCTATTAAAAACCCCCCATGTTCTGCTGCTCCCTGAAAGGTGAGCCAGAGCAGGACAGGGCAGTGGTTTTGCTTGTTCCTGCAGGGTCCTCAGGCCTGGTGCTCTTGCAGTGCTTTTGTGGCTCCATCACATAAGATGAGTTTTAGAAGGGTTCCAGTGGGGAAACACCAGCTAAATGGGAGGGGAAAGCCTGCCAGAGGCTCTGGAACTTATCCCAGGCTCTCTGGGGGTTTCCTGCTCTTGGTGTTAAACACACCATCGCTCTGATTAGCATTCTCAGCCCTAGCTGCTGCTGAGTCTCCTGCTGCTCAGCTTGAGGAGCAGCAGCTGCTGGCAGCTCTGGAGGAGCTGGGGCTCTCTGCTCACCCTTGCCAGGCATGGCACATGGAAGCCCAGCTGAAGGCTGTATCTGCAGAGATGTTCATGGCTGGGATCCCAGAGCAGGCAGGGGGTGAGCTGGACCAGTCTGGAGCTGGGAGCACACGATGCTCCTGGAGCACAGTTCAGTGCCCGAGCCTCCTGGCAGCAGCTGCCTGGGCTCTGCCTGGCTCAAAGCAAAGCTGTATGCTTTTGAGGCAATACAAAGGCTTTCTGAACCTCTCTGTTCTGAGGCTCCACGCTCCCTGCACAGCAGCAGACCTGCACCCTGGGGCTGGAGCACAAAGCAGCATCTTATCAGCAAGAGCAGCTCTGCTCTGCTGTGGGGTTTGCCTTCCCTACCTGCCATGGCCAGACAGCAAGGTGCAAGCTGGAGATGTCCATCTGTGCTGATGGGAGCATCCCCAGGGATCCTGGGCATGGCTGGCAGGGGCACCAGGGTGCCCATGGGCTCTGAGGCTCTGGCTTCAGCCAGCTGCAGCAAGGCACAGGAGAGAGGGCAATTGTTCTTTATCTCTGTGCTGCACCTTGTTGAGCAAATGAAAAGGGCTTTGGCAGCCCCACGAGCTCTCCCTGCACGGCTGGAATGAGAGATTGGCTCTCCCTCCCCTGAACCAGTGTAAATTAGCTGGAAATGAGAAGCTGGAGAGCAGAAGTGTGAGGGAGCAGAGGGGTGAGCTGCCCCTGCCCCAGGGAAGAGCTCTGCTAACAGAGCTGTGTGGGGAGGCTTGAATGAAGCCCCAAGTCTGTGAGTGCTGAGGCTGGAGGCATGAAGCCCTGGGGTGGGGATGGCAAGTGACTCCTGCCCAGGGGCCAGAGCGTGCTGGGCTTGCAGTCAGCCAAAGCCAGGGACCTCTGCTTATTCCTCAGATGGCTTGACAAATCCCATTAGCCACAAAACCAGGGCAAAACAGCCACATTTGCTCTGTAATGAGTTGTCCTCCTCGGTTTCACCAAAGTCTACCATTTCTGCATCTAAAAGGAGCAGAAATGATCACTCAAGCTGAATGAGGATGGCATTTAAAAGGGAAGATGGAGTTTATGGCTAGAGATGCTATTACAGTATACTTCCAGGATAGGTAATTGTGTAATTATTACAGGCAGAAATGAAAGTCATGGCTCATTAAAGGGAGATGACCATGAAATAACAATAAATACAGGCAAATGAAAGCTGTGGTGTTTGCACAGCCCATCCTGCCAGCAGATGCAGGGCACAGGGCTGTGCAGCTGGTGGCATTGCTGGAGAGCAGCTCCAGGGGCAGCTCCTCAGCTCCTGCCCAGTGGGGACAGAAGGACAAGGGCTGCCTTGGCTGGAAGCTGCCATAGCTGTGCCCAACTGGAATTAGCCAGGAGGTTGCACTTGGATCAGCATTTCTCCACAGGTCTCAGCTGGGGTGACCAGCTCATTTTATGGGTAGATGGGGCCCAGCACCCTCCTGGAAGTGGCCAAGGGGTGAAGCAGAGGTGAGAGTGGATGAGCAGGATGGCAAACAGCTCAGCTTGGAGTGACTGCCAGAGCTGCATGGGCTGGTGCTCTCAGGTACCTCCACCTGCAGCATCTCTGCTCCCCACAGCTCCCCTCGAGCTCCTGCCCAGCCCCGGGGATAAGGAAAGGACTAAGCAGCTACATGCTCGTCTGCATCACTGCAGAACCATCTCCCCTGTGCTCCTCACACTGCCTCCTGCTTGCTGGGAAGCAGCAGCCTGGCCCTGGTCACCCGGGGATGTCTCAGTGCTCATTAAGCAGGACCTGCAGGGATCACCTCCTCCCGGGGTCAGGGGATGGGAGCCTGCCCAGCCCTGCTTGGCTGATGTGCATGCTGTTACCTGGCACCAGGCATTGATTGCTGATGCTAACTAGCTTCTAAAGCTGGATCGCAGAGGTGAGAAGCCAGCCCATTAGTTTCCTTTCTTCCTTAATATTTTAATGGCCCTGGGAGGAGGAGCAGCAGAGCAGCTGGATGTCTGAGGAGCTCGGTGACATTTCTGTGTCACCACAGGCTGGCAATGCTGTCCTGCTCCTGCCTTCTCCAGCTGGGGTAGGAGGTGGTAGTGCTCTGCAGCCAAAGGCAGCAGGACACAGCATGCCCTCTGCTAGCAAAGTGTGCAGCTCATTATCAGCTGCAATTAGTAGTGGGCTCATTTGTTTCAGGAAAGATCTCTGCTTGGCTGTGGCAGGAGGCTGCCTAGGATGGGTGAGAGCTGCTGCCACTAAGAGCTCACATGCAGGACATCTGGAGCAGGACCAGTGCTTCTGCTCAGGGCTGGGCTGGGGAGGTGCTTGGCCCTGCCAGGACTGTGTCAGCAGCACCCCGGGGGGATGCTGGAGGCCAGGACAGTGCTGTCCTGGTGATGGGAGCAGGGGGTGCCCTGGGGCTCCAGGGTGCAGCCTGAGCCTGGCTCTTTCTGCTCTGCAGTGCCCGTGGAGCCAGGCACGTGCGAGGTGATCGCAGCTCACAGGTGCTGCAACAGGAACAAGATCGAGGAGCGCTCGCAGACCGTGAAGTGCTCCTGCCTCCCGGGGCAGGTGGCAGGCACCACGCGGGCAGCTCCCTCCTGCGTGGATGGTGAGTGAGTCCTGGGGCAGCTCCTCCTGTGTGGATGGGGAGTGAGTCCTGGGGCAGCTCCTCCTGCGTGGATGCTGAGTGAGTCCTGGGGCAGCTCCTCCTGCGTGGATGCTGAGTCCCCTGCTGGCATCTTCCTGGAGGCTCAGACTGCTGTGGGGTGGCTGTGCCCTGGGATGAATGGAGGAGACCTGCCCTGGGCTCCTGCAGCAGAGCAGAGGGGGGTGGGGGGTGGGGTTGGGGACACTCTCTGCTGGTGTGGCTGTGTCACCCTGCTCCATGCAGCCCTGGGTGGGCCATGGTTCTCCAGTGCATCAGTGCGCTGGGGCCAGGCACTGCAGCATCCATCCCTGCAGCCAGAGGCAGGGATGTGACTCCAGCTGTGCAGCAGTGTCACCTGTGACCCCTTCGTCCCCTCTCCCCAGCCTCCATCGTGCTGCAGAAGTGGTGGTGCCAGATGGAGCCATGCCTGGATGGGGAGGAGTGCAAGGTGCTGCCTGACCTCTCAGGCTGGAGCTGCAGCAGTGGCAACAAAGTGAAAACAACCAAGGTATGACCCCTGGCAGGGTGCTGGGAGGGCAGCCTGGCTGCATTTCCCCAGCCTGGGGTGAGCAAACGCCAGGAAAGCATCTCCAAAGGGAGAGCTCTGCCTCCTCCAGGCCCTGGGGCAGCCAGCTGCTGGTGCCAGCCCCAAATCCATCCCCACTCCCTGTCTGAGGCAATCATCTGTGACAGAGTGAGACATGATGATTATTTTCATGGCTTGCTGAATGCCCCAAAGAACAAGGTATAATTAAAATTTTATCAGACTCATTAGTAATTACATATATGCCATGGTTAATCAGCTGCATCATTCTGTAATCATTGTTCACACTCTTGAGTATAATTATTCCTTATGCTTTAGCTTTGCTCACCCCTCATCCCCTGCCATGAAATTATCCTGTTAAGTGATGCTGGGATGTTTTTACTATTATTTTTGTGCACAGAAAGCACTTTCCTACTCGATGTTTTTAGGGATGTCCAAGAAGGTTCCTCTGCTCCTGGACATCCATCACTGACCAGGAGCTGCTGCACTACACTTTGATCATTAACTTTTTCCTGTCTTAATAGTGTTTATTTTTCCCCCAGCTGCTAACTTAGCCCAAAGCCTCTGCTCTGGCTTTGCTGTGCTGGGACTGCCCCAGGGACCATCACAGAGCTTGTGCTCTGCTCCCTCATCCAGCAGCCCCAACCTCCCAGCACCCGTCCTGGGACTGGGAGGAGGAGGTTTGGAAGCACAGCTGTTTTCAGAAGGGCTTTGGGTGCCCTCTTAGGAACTGTCCCGGTCCCCAGGGGAAGCTGTAGCCAGAGCATGGGGTTCACAACCAACAAGCACCAGCTGAGCTCTACCCCACTGAAGCAAGCAAAGAGCAGATGCCCTGTGCCCCTGCTGGCACTCCATGGGCTGGCAGCAGCTGCTTGTGTTTGCTGGCAGCAGCAGGCCCTGGCCCATGGCTCTCCTCTGCCCACAGGTCACCCGATAGCCCCTGGGGCTGGGAGCTGCAGGATGTGGCCCAGCTGGGCAGTGCCCCTGGATGTGGGATGCTCTGGAGCTGCCAGCCTGTGTCTGTGCCAGGGACTGGATCAGGGCATCTGCTGAGCCCTGGAGGCTGCCAGTATGGGACCCCAGGGCAGCTGTGGGACTCCTGCCACTCCAGAGCCCTCTCCTCCCCTCTGGACACGCTCACCCGAGCAAGAACTGGGATCATTTCCCATCCTCTTGAATCCAATACTCCAACCATGCGAGAGCTGTTGATGACACAAGCAGAGGTTCCCCAAAATGGGCTTTGCTCTGCCAGAGCTGAGGTCACTGCTGTCAGCTGCCTTTCCCCATCTCCCAGGATGTTGAGTGAGGAATGGGGAACTCGATGGATGTGTGAGAGTCTCCTGGTGCCATGGTTCCCAGGAGCAGGCACTGAGCTTCAGCTGGACCTCATGTCACCTGGGAGCTGCTCTGAGCCTCCTTGTCCTGCCCCTGCCCTGTGAGCTGCTGTGGATGCCTCAGGGTGATGGGGGCTGTCTGACCCCCTGCCAGCCCCTGGAGCTGCTGCAATGTCTCCATGGAGTGTGCTGCTGCTTTCTCCTTCCTGTACCTGCACTCATCAGGCTGTGAGTCCAACCTCTGCTCTCTACCATCACGTCCCAGGCAGCAGGACACTGCTTGTGTTTGCAATCCAGTCTCTGGCCTCTCCTGTCCACAGCCCTGGAGTGCCCAGCTGAGAGCCCCAGGAGCCACTGCCTTCCCTCCAGACAGACCCCTGCCACCTGCTCATGGGCTCCTGACCTTCTGCAGGGTGCATCCCTTCCCCTGCTCTGGCAGCTGGAGGGGAGAGGACAGGAGCCCTGAGGTCCCAGTAGTGGCAGGGCTGGGGACACTGGGGCTGGTGGCACTTGGCCTGGGGACACTGGGGCTGGTGGCACTTGGCCTGAGCAAGAGCATCACTGGGGGACAAACAGCTCCCTGGGAGCCCAGGCCTGCTCTGTACCTGTGCTGGGGCATGTGGCAGGTCAGGAGGGGACAGGGGCTGGAGCTGGGGTGGGGGCTAGCAGCAGGGGACACTGGTGTCCAGCTGCCACCCCTGGGACTCAGCACTGAGACCTTTTTGTAATGAGGTATGTCCTACCTGCTCCAGATGTGCTGTAAATACCAGAGTGGGAAAGAATAAATGCATTTTAATCTCTGCAAAGCATCTTCTCATTCCACAGCAAAGGGAGATGGGAACATCCTTGCCCTGTGGCTGCTGGATGCCTGCTCCTGAGGCAAGGACTTGGTGTGAGGTGCTGGGTCTTTGCTGGGACTGTGCCCCCCCCGTGACCTCCAGCTGCCTTGCACAGCCTGTGCCCTTCTCTCCGGGTGGGACCATGCTGCTGGAGGCCAGAGGAGCAGCATCATGCCCCAAGCCCCCTGAGCTTGGGCTTGGCACCTTGGTGCAGCCAAGATCTGCAAGTTGCTGAAGGGCCAATTAGTCAGAGGAAACTGTCACAGTTAAGGTACTTTCAATATCATCTCCCTGGGTGTTATAATTACACCCTACTCAATTAGTCTTCAGGGGGGGGAAAAAAGCCTTTTGTGTTAAGACTTGGTGGCAAATTATGAGGAGAGTGAATTAAAAGACAAGGATTCCATTTAACTTCACAATAATAAAGACATAATGTATAAAAACCCCAAATTACAAGCTGACTAAATTTAGAGCTGTGTTAGGAGGTGAAATGAAAGGTAAAATGAAAGCCTTGGAGCAGCTAGGATGTGCAGCACAAGGTGAGCATTAGTTGAGCAGGGAGATGGAAACAGCATGAAGCTGAGGGATGGCAAATGGAAATGGGTGACAAAAGGAGGGGAAAGGGGGAAGCAGCCTCAGGGATTGCTGCTTCCCAAAGCAGTGCTGCCTGCCAGAGCAGGAACTTGGAGGAATGCTGCTGCTTGTATCCCTGAGCTCTGTGTCCCCATGGCAGGAGTGGTGCCTCCAGGAGCCCAGTGTCCCTCTCCCTGCCCCAGAGAGGTGCAAGGGGCAGGAAGCTGCTCTGGTACTCCTGTTGGCACATGACCTTCTAGTTTGTTAATACTCTCATTAAGGAACTCTATCCATTGTTTTTCTCTCTGGCAGGTAGATGTGTTTGACCCTCCCTGACCCCACTGACCCTCCCTGTCCCATCCTGCTGTCTCCTGCAGCCCTGGCTGGTGTCACTGCTGGGACACAGGGGCAGGAAGCTGTGGCATCTTCTCCACTGCCTGACAGAAGCTGGCACTGCATCAGAGTCACCTAGCTAAAGCTGGAGCTGTGCTGGGCTCTGGGAAGCATTACTTGGCTCTTCCCAAAATGCATCCTCATCTTTTATTGACGTGTGCATTTCTGGAGATGTTCTTGAGGGAGAGAATGAAATATTCATTCCCGAGTTCTTGTGCAATCCAAGCAGAGTTGGAGCACAAAGCTTGCTGCTGGGACTCCCCTGCAGGCCTGGCCACAGTGGCTCTTGCTGCCAGGGAGTCCCCAGCCATGTCCCATGGCTCTGGCAGAGTCCTTCCTGCACGAGCTCCTGCTCCCTCTGGCCCTGCAGCACTTGATGCTGAGCAGGGCTGCTGCCCCTTGCCTTTGTGTCACCTTCCTTCTGTCCCTCTGTCCTGCATCCAGGACCTGGCAGAGCAGTGCCCATGTCCCAGCCTGCTGCAGCCAAAGCCTCAGCCCCAGCTCCCTTCCCAGGCTGCCAGGAAGAGGCAGCATTGCTGAGCCCCAGCCTGGCAGTGCTTGTCCCTCACCTCCTCCTGGGCATGGCTCCATCTCTGGATTTGCTTCCTTGCCCATTGGGATGCAGAGGGAGCCAGGAGGGTGCAGGGGCACCCATAGCTCTGGGCAGGCTCAGCTCTTCCCTGGTCCAGGGATTAAAGCAGAGTCCATGTGTCTGGAGTGGCTCCTGATGCCGTGTCCCTGGTGTCCAGTGCAGGAGCAGAGCCCTGGGCATGGGCAGAGCAGCCAGGGAGGATGCAATTCCATCTGTGCCCTTCCCAGCTTCTGCTTAATCTCCAGGCCTACTGCTGCCATTGGATTGCTGTAGCATTACTTCATCCCCAAGGGATTAGCTGGGAGCACAGGTCTCCTCTTTGATGCTCCTGTGCTGGGGATTACTGAGAGCTTTTGGTGTTAGTTAATGGGTCACATAGGTAAAAATGAAAATAGGAAGATGATTTAGTTGACATTTGCAAGAACATTCCATCTGAGATCCAGTACTTGCTCTCCTGGCCTGTTCAGCATCCGCTGGAGCCTGTTCAGCATTCCCTGGAGCCTGAAAGGATCTGCTGCTGCTCCAGCATCCCTTCTGCCCATGGGGACCAGAGCCACCCAAAGATGCTCTCCTGAGCCACCAGGAGAGAGATGCATAACTGAGTGATTGGCAACATGATCCATGCAGGGAGCCAGGATCATGCAAGGATGCAATTAAATCCTTGTGGATGCATGCTTATCAGGGAGCTCCTCCTCAATCCATGAGGTAAATACACTGGGAGTTGTGTCCTGTGATTACTGAAGAAGTGGAAATCACATTGCATCAATAACAATGATAAATACTGTGGATACTTGGAGGAAATTGTTCCACCAGCTGTGCAATCTGGGCAGGAGCTGGAAGGCTGTGGGATGTGAGTATGGATCAGTGGGAATATTGCAGGAAGCAGCACCAAGGGACAGAATTGGAGAGAGCTTAGCATTCACTGCAAAGACAAAATGTGGCATGGGAAAACTTCTGCAATCATTTCTAGTCATGAAGTTTGGGCTAGAAAGCTGGGATCATGCACAAGTTATTGCCTCAGCTCCCAGGGCCTAACAGCCTGTGGAGTTGGTGGATTCAGGTGGAAAAGGTTTGGCTTGGCAGCAGCAGGCATGGGGCTGGCCAGGCTGGGGAGGGAATGGCTGGGAGAAGGAGCTGAGCACTGGTGCTGGGGGTTGGATGGAGGAGGAGGAGAGGGAGATGTGTCCAGAGCATCCTCTGGCAGGTGCCTCAGTGTGCAGGGGAAGGGAATCTTCCTTCAGTGTTTTCTGCTCTTACATAGTGAGGAAAACAGTGTGTAAATTATTTAAGCAGGCAGAAGAGAATTAAGTCTAATCAATGTGGATTCTGCCCAGGTTAGAGCTCTGCAACAGCATTCATCTCACTAATTACTTAATATTACTAACAGAGTTTTCGATGAGTTCAACACCACGTTCAGTGGATCCAGCAGTGAGTAAGAGATGTAAAATGACTGATTCTGAGTGGAAAAGCCCTTTGGCAAGGCAAGTCTGGCCATTTTATTAATCAAATGATCACTTTTAGGGCACTCACAAAGCCAGCAGTTCAGCCTCCCAGGGCAATTCCTCCCCTGCACTGCTGGGTTATTCTGGGATTGCAGTGGAGTGTTATTGCAAAGCATTAAGGAAGAAGAATTTGGCCTAAATGAGCAGGATCTCTGATAAACATTTATTTAGGTTACAGGCTGAGCATTGTGCTTAGAAGCTGCTTTTGACTGATGGAATTGGAGCTGGTGATCCAGCCCACTGGAGGGTTCAGGCAGGATCCATCCAGGTGTGTGTCCTGAGATGCTTTCCCTCCTTCTGCCAGTGCCTCTGCTGGCATCCAGCTCCCTGGAATGGGCTCCAGGAATGAGCAGCCATGGTGCTGGCTGTGGCTGCAGCTCCCTGCAGGGCTGGCCAGGAGGGAAGGGGCCTGGCTGGGCTGAGTTAACCCCTGCTACACCCCAGCCACCGGACAACTCACTCTGTTATTTTCCAGTCACTCCACTGAGTCCCAGGGAGCTGGGGAAATGAAAAGGTGAGAATGCATTATTGATTAATGACTTAGTCATCTCCACAAGCTTATTGAGCAGGGCTGAGTGTGACAAATTACTGCTCAATTCTTGTGACTGATATGCAGTGGGCTGAATGCCCTTCCAGGATGCTCCTGTCAGAGGGTGCAGGGAGCCTGGCTCCAGAGGCTGGCAGGAGGCAGCACTCATGTTGTTGGGAATGGATGGCATCTGCAAAGGGGGAGCCAGAAAACAATTAGCAGGGGGATGTGTTGTTTGGAAGGAACACTGGGTTAATAAGTTGAGCTGCAGGTGGCATGTCAGCTCTGTGTGCTCATGCTGAGAAGGGAGCTGGGGCTGCTGCCACTCGGGGTGTCTGTACCCTGCACCCAGCTGATGTCACTCTGTCCCCAAGCTGAGCAGCCCCTGGGGCTTTGCCCACACCAGTGCTCACCCTGCAGTGGGGGGACCCTGGGCAGACCCCCACACACCTCAGTCCCTGTGCTGGCTCTCTGCAGACTGATGCTGCTCCTGGGGGGTCTCATTCATCCTTGGGTTTGGCTCCCCAGCCTTCCCTTGGATTGAGAGGCTGTGCACAGCACAGCAAGGCTCCTGCTCCCACTGGGAAATGCTGTTGGGATCCTTGGCAGGAAATGGGGAGATGGAGGAGCTGTGGACATGGTGCCTGGCAGCCTGGTCCTGCAGCATCCCTCTGCTTGGCTGGCAAGGGTGGAGCAGGAGCTGGGGTGGGCAGGCTGCCTCTAGCACTGGGGAGAACAGGCAACAGGAGATGCTGCAGAAGGCCATTCGTGTGGAGCAGAAGGCAAGTGGCCTCATAAAGAAGGATTTCACACTATTTAAACAATGAAATCCCTGCTGGCTTGCTGGGGGAAACAGCCTTTTACCCTGGAAAAGCTGTGATTTGAGCATGGTGAGTGGCAGGCACTGTCCCAGAGAAGGCTCAGTGCCAGGGAGAAGCCAGAGGAGCTGGTGGGACAACTCCCCAGACACTGGTGACTGCTCTGCAGCTCAGCCCAGCCAAGTGTCCCTGCTGCTGCTCCTGCCTGGCTGCCAGGACAAGGCACAGCAGGTCTGTGTGGGCAGGGACTGAGCCCAGGGTCTGCAGGAGCAGCCTGGGGCAGGAGGGCAGTGCTGGGCACATGCCCATGCTCCTCTGCCCTGCTTCCATCAGGATGGGAAGAGCAGAGCTGCTGAGCAAAGCCCCAGTGCAGGCAAGGGGATGCTGGGGCAGGGGAGGTCTGTTCCTTCCAGTACAGAGGTGATGGTTGATGCCACAGTTACCCTGTTCAGATCTCTATTCCCAGAGCCATCCATCACTCATACCCACCCAGGGGTTCTGCCTGTTTGCTCTCCACAGTAATCAATATTTTGCTTTTCAAACAATCTGCCTTTCTGCTCCACTTAGCTGTCTCCCTCTGCTTCCTCTCAGGGCTCCCTTCACCTGTTTAGCAAGCTGCATCCATGAGCAAAGAGCTTCATGCTCCTGCTGGGTCACTGGCAGCATCCTGCTGGGGCAGCTCCTTCCCATGGGAGATGTTCCTGCTCCTCTGACTCCTTGCTGTTAGTTCTTTCTCCACTTGAGAGCTGCTCTGGAGAGCTGACATCCCAGCATCTGGTGCCTGGGGAATGGGGAGGCTTAAAGGTGGCAGGAGTAGTCATGAATATTTTAGCTGCTCTGCTGGACTAGATTCAGCCTTGCTGAAATAAAGCAGGGTCCTGGTGAGCAGGGAGGGAGCTCACCTCAGGCTCTAATGTCCCAGTGGAGAGTGTTGAAAGGAAAGCTGGATCTGAGGCAGAACAAGCTCCACTGTCAGATGATCTCAGCATCCCTTCCAAGCACATCACTGCTGCCATGGAGCCAGGAGCTGGAGATGTGCCACCAGATGTTGGAGTGAAAGAGAACAAGCAGATCTGCCTCTTCAAGAATAAGCCTCTCTTGTCTGGGATGGGCCATGGGACTTGGCACCAGGTTCCCTCTTCTGTTAATCACTATTTGTGTTGGTTTTAATTAGTTCTGATTGCAGTTTACAAATGTAAATGTGTCTCCCATCACATCTCCCTCTCCTCCTGGGAATAGGAAATGAGTGTTGAGTGTAACAGCATCAGTTAGGCACAGGAAGGAAAACAAACAGAGAAGCTCCACAGCTGCTGGTGCAGTTCGTGGTGATCTTCAGCTCAGCTGAGCAGAAAGAGGACAAGGCAGATGGGAGAAGGGAAGCCCATCCTGATGGTCCCTCAGACACGTGCCTGCTGCTCTCAGGAAAGGTCCAAGGACCATCCCCCTGCCCAAGTGAGCTCTGCAGGAGTTCTCCATCCATGCTCAGGAGGAGGAACCACACCTGTGCCACTCTGGGAGCAGGAGGAAGATGTCCCCTGGGCAGGGACCTGCCCACCACTGCCAGCAGCAGTGACACTGCACTCAGCTAGCTGCTCCAGCATGCTGGGAGAGCTCTTCCCTCCCTCAGGTGAAGGAAAGCTTCCTCACTAGGAGGTTAATGTGCTTGATTCACCACCCACAGGGACATCATCTTTCTTATTAGCATTTGCCATTTTATGGTTTAATTAAGGTCACCCCGTGGGGCTCTAAATGACATCTTAATGCATAGCCTGTGCTACCTGCCAGTGCCAGCCAGCCTGTGGAGTTGCCCCAGGAAGGGGGAGGGAGAGCTGAGGTGTTGATGTGCCAGGGGAAGTCTGCCTGTGCTCCCTGGAGCTGATGGAGCAGACACCTCGGGATGTGCCCAGGCCAAGGGGAGGGAGCAGCTCCTGCCCAGGGCTGCTGGTGTGCCCAGGGAGGTGCAGGCTGTCCCCTCAGCCTGCCTGCTACTGGTGCCAGTAAGAGCAGTGCTGGGCCCAGCGTGGCTGCACTGCTGCTCTCACTGAGTCCATGCATCCCTTGGTGGGTCAGGGAGCCTTTGGGCAGCCCTGTGCCCTGCTCCATCCATGCTGGAGCTGCTCCTGTGCTGCAGAAGCCTGGCTTTGGGCTGATTAAGCAGTGGCATTTTGCACCTTCAAGCCTTATCTCTTTCCCTGGTGGTTGTTTCCCTGCTTGCCCTTTCCTGGGCACTGTGGATGGGTCTGAAAGGTTCCTGGCACCTGCTGGCTCCTCACCCTGATGGCAGCTCCCTCCCAGATTTACAGCCTGGTGTTTACTCACAAAGCATGAGGTAAGAGGGACACAGCCTCTCCATGCCATCAGCCAGGCTGTGTGGTCCAGCAGAGTGCTCAGCACCAGCACTGCTCCCAGGTGATTGATGGCTCAGCTTGGTGACTTATTCCAGAGTCAGTCACAGTTCAGAGCCACCCTATAACTCAGCCCTGTCACCGAGTCAGCCCTGACACAGGACTTGGGGAACTCAGGGATAACTTCAGAATTAATTGTGTTACTTATGAAGTTGCTGACATGACTTATAAATTGCCACAGGGTCAATAAATCTGTGAGACACCTGAGAAATTCATCACACCTTTTTTTTTTTTTCCCCAGACAGAAATTCATATGCCTTAGAAATCAGGCATTGGAACAGCTTATTGTGCACCAAACCCACCCTGGGAAGCAGCTTTTTGAGGAGAATATACACTTATGGAATATCTGTCCCAAACTGCTTACCAGGGTGAAAGAAAACCTAAGGGTAAGTGGGAGAGAAGTGTGTGAAGGCAAAGCAGACCTGGAGCTGGCATTGTCCCCAGAGCCTGCACAGCCAGCCATGGTCCTGGATGCTCTCCTCACACCTCCTCAGGTTCTGGCACTGGGCAGCAGGGCTGGATCCTTGCTGCTGGGCAGGACCTGAGCAGCACTGTGCTCTGCTCTCAGGGCTGGTGAATCTCATCCTGCCCTGCACGGTGAGGGCAACGTGTGTTCCCCAGCAAAGCTGAGGGAAGAACAGCTGACAGGAGCCACCATGCACATCCAAGGGCAGTGCTCAGCCTGCTGAGCTGTCACAGTGGAGATCTGTGCACCAGGGGAGGTTTTGCTTGGACATGAGCAAGGATTTCTTGCCTGGCAGAGTGGTTCAGCATTGGCCCAGGCTGCCCAGGGCAGTGCTGGGGTCCCCAGCCCTGGAGGGGTTCAAAAGCCATGGGGATGTGGTGCTGGGGGACATGGCTCAGTGGTGCCCTGGCAGTGCTGGGGAATAGCTGGACTTGATCTGGAAGGTCTCCTGAACCTTCCAGACAAGCCCCTGAGGGCTGAGGATGCTCCAGTGCAGGATGAAGGTTTAGGGAGCTCCAGGACTCACAGGGGCACATGGAGCAGCCTCTGGAGCCTGCTGGAGCTCAGCAGAGCTGCCTGCTGCTGTTGCTGCTCTCAGCCCCTGCTCAGAAAGTGTGACAAATATCCTCCTAATGCTCCCAATCAATGCATTGCATGAGGAACCGGATTGTGGTTAATGTGCAATTCACTGAGAGCCTGACACATCTTGGATTTGTTAGAGCAGTTCTTGTACATGGACTCAGCACTGATTGATTCCTCCAAACACCTTCCAGTGGGCTTTAAAGTCCCAGCAAGGCAGAATCCTCTCTGTCCTGCATCTCAGCCACTGCCCATGCAACCTGCTCTTCTCAGCAGGTGTCCCTTTGGAGCAGAGCATCACCCTGCTCCTGTGCTCTGTACAGAGGGAGAGAGCACTCAGGACACAGCCAAAGCAGGGAGATATTTAATGAATCCCTGGGCAACTTACCATAAATTGCAGATGTAAAACCTAATCAACTAGGTGCATGATGACAGCCACAGGTGCAGGAGTTTCACTCCTGGAAAAGAACATAGCAAGGCAAATGAGCTGAATGGAAGGGAGATGACTTGCATGCATCAAGCAGGTTTGTGCAGTGTCTCCCCAAGAAGCTCAAAAGCTCCCTGGTGTGGCCTGGAGCAGAGGATGCTCCAGGAGCAGACTGCAAGTGGCATGAAGCTTCTCTGCTGCTGAATGTCTGCAGGTGAGGAGGCAGCTCTGCTGTTTGAAATGGCTTAAGCTGGTGGAGTTCAAGCATAGGCTGAGCTTGCTGCTGTGCCCAGGAGTGAGATCCCTCTGCCTTCCCATCTCCTGTGCTGGAGCTGCTGCTGGGCTGTCAGTGCCTTCCCTGGCCCTTTGGCTCACAGGTATTGCAGCTCTGGGTGCCTGGGCTGGGAGGGTGATGGAGCACTTGGGGTGTTTGGGATGGTGCCTGGGCTGGGAGGGTGATGGAGCATTTGGGGTGTTTGGGATGGTGCCTGGGCTGGGAGGGTGAGGGAGCACTTGGGGTGTTTGGGGTGGTGCCTGGGCTGGGAGGGTGATGGAGCACTTGGGGTGTTTGGGATGGTGCCTGGGCTGGGAGGGTGATGGAGCACTTGGGGTGTTTGGGATGGTGGTGGAGCATTTGCAGAGTGTGTGGAATGTGGTCCATGTCAGTCACTGAGAACTGAGCACAGCTACAGCCTTGTTTGGAAGGAAAACACATCTGGAAACCAAAATGAGAGCCAAAGCTGCAAGATAAACTCTGTTGTAAGCACTTGTAAGAAAGAGTTTAAGAAAAGGATTAAGGGGATTTGTTGGGTCCCCGAGACAGAGGAGCTCTGTCAGTAAATCAGATTATCAGCTCTGCATAGCGCTCAGTGATTTCCAGTGCCAAAAGGCTGATGCTGGAAATAAGGTGGATTTGGGGAGACACAGCCCTGCTCCTGCTGTGCTGCTGCTCAGGGAGGATGCTGGATGGGATGGGATCTCCCCACACCCTTCCCTGCAGGCTGGGATCCCTGGGGAGCTGGGCACCTTCCTCCTGCCCCAGCTCCTGAGAGTAAGCTGGGGCACTGTGTGTGCATTGCCCTGGCATTAGCTGGGGCACTGTGTGTGCATTGCCCTGCCCTGGCATTAGCTGGGGCACTGTGTGTGCATTGCCCTGGCACGGTTAGCTGGGGCACTGTGTGTGCTTTGCCCTGGCATTAGCTGGGGGCAGTGGAGGTGTTCATCCCTGCCTCAGGAATGATGCTGAGGCAGATCAGGAGATATTGCTCGTGTGTCAGTGCTGCTGAATTATTCATTGGTGGGGAAATCACCGGGGACCAGCCAAAGGAAAGCAGAGATAAGCAATTAACTGCCTTCACCGCTGCTGCCTGCCTCTCCTTACACTGTGCTCACCTAATCAATAGCTTTGCAAGGGATGTGTTTGGCTGGGAGAGGCAGCACAGAGCCGAGCGCCAGGGAGCTCCTGCTGCTGCTTCCCGGGGACGGGAAAAGCTTTCTGTTAGTCCCTGGCTCTCTTTGCCTCTTCGGGTTGGTTTTCTGTTGGCTTTGTGCTGTGGGGTTTGCTTTGAAGAACTTCTGACTTGGAATCGTAAACTTGTTTCCCTTTTCTGAAGATTCCAGCCCGAATTCTTTCCTCATCCCTCTGCTCCCTCCTTTCCCGGGAGAGCTCCCGTGCCCTGGGCACTCTCTGCACGCATCTCTTTGCCTCAGGAGCTCGGGTCCCTCAGCCCAGGCAGAGTCGCTGGGCTGGGCCACCCTGTCCCCACCAGCAGCACTGGCCCTGGGGACCCCCCCCCTGCGAGATGAGGTGCAGACCCCTGGGCAGGGCTGATCCAGAGCAGCTCCTCACAGCACTCTCCCCAGTGTCTGAGAGGATTCTTTTTCCTCCTCTCGGAGAGAAATGCTCCTCATGAGCTGCTTAAACATTGGTGAGCAACAGAGGACGAGCTGTAATTAAATTTACATACAAAGAATTGGTTGCAATTACAATAATTAGCTGGCCATGGAAATTGGGTGTGCAGAGAGGATAAGAATGTTCTCACTAAGGAAAGGACAGAACATTCCCAGTTGGACTCCAATGCTGCACTTGTGCTGAGTGCTCTGTGCCCCAAGGGGTAGCTCACTTGCTGGGTGATGCCACAGACACACAAGTGCACGATAAGAAACCTCAGAGCTGCAGGAGCTCTTTGAAGTCTCTTGTTCTGTTGCTCCATGGCTCAGCCCTGGGCAGGGCTAGGAGCTCTGTGCCCCATTCTGCCCATCTCTGGGCTCAGCAGGAGCTCTGTGCCCCATCCTGCCCATCTCTGGGCTCAGCAGGAGCTCTGTGCCCCATCCTGCCCATCTCTGGGCTCAGCAGGAGCTCTGTGCCCCATCCTGCCCATCTCTGGGCTCAGCAGGAGCTCTGTGCCCCATCCTGCCCATCTCTGGGCTCAGCAGGAGCAGGCAGCTTGGGAGCCAGGGCAGCTGGCAGCATCCTGCAGCATCCACAGTGAAGGGTAAGTGGCATTCTTCCCTCCTCCAGCCTTATGGAGCAGGAATATCACCATCAGTAGTCAATGAAGTGATAACAGTTACATTTATGGCTCTAATTGAATTCATTTATTTGAAGTTATTAAGAGCATCCATCCAGTGTTGGCCACAGGCACCAGGGAAAGCTTCCCCTCCCCAGCCCATGTGCCCTGGGCCTTCCTGCAGGAGAACAAGAGATGTCTCTAATGTCTCTGCCCAGGCTGTGCCAGGCCCTGGGATAGTTAGCCAGGGGAAGCTATTTTAGCAAGAGGCAGTAAATGTAACATCTGGAGAGGCAACACTGTCCAGAGGGCTGGGGAGGCATGGGCTGAGGTCTGTGCTGCTGAGCTCCTGGCTGGGCCAGGGCAGCCCAAGGCCTCCAGTGCCCACCCCTGGGCTCTGTGCAGTGCAAGAGTGCTTGGAAGTTACATTTCCTTCGGAGCAACCCTATCCTGAACACAATTACTCCTAGAAAATGCAGATGAGCTGCAGTTTCTCTTCACTTCTCCTCTCTCACTGCAGTTATTCTGTCCCTGGTGGATTTATGAGGCTTGGCTGCAGCTTTTAATTGCTGTTTGCATACACAACAGTGTCAGATCCAAGTACTAAAAGTGCATTTCCATTTTACATCCAGATCCAAACAACTGCAGAGGAAACTATCTCTGTGTCTGCTTTGATACCAACTCCAGCCTCACGGCTGCTGAGGAGAAAGGGCAAGGCATAGTGTGGGAAATGCCCAGGGAAGCAGCACGGCCAAATCCAGGAGGGAGCACGGGGGTCTGCACCTTGGGCTGGACAATCCCTGCCAGGTGCTGCTTGCAGCTGGGGGCTGGCCCCTCTGCTCCTCACAGGCTGCTCCTGGGCTCCCTCAGCACTTGTCCCCAGGACAGGGGAGCTGTGGGCCCATGGTGCAGGATTAGTCCTTGGATGGGGATCAAAGGGGTTTTCTCATCACTGTGCCATGTTCCTTGCTTTCTCAGGGGGCAAACCCTCCACTTCCCAAAGAACAAACCCCCTGGTGCTTCCTCAAAATACCTGGAAAATGGAGAGTAACTGGTGATGGGAAAAACTGCCTGGCTTGTCACTTTGTGAACAGACTTTGGGAGAGAGAAAGAGGTTACTTCCAAAGCAGCAGCTGCCTCTTCTGATCACAGGGGCTGTTAGTGAGCTCTGGGTGCTGCTGCTGGCACACCTCAGCTGAACCAGGGGTGTGAAAACTTACACTTCTGGGAGTCTTTGAATAGCCACTTTAATGTGACCCTTGGCAGGAGAGCCTGTGCAGGGAGAATCAGCCCAAACCCCAGCTGCAGAGGGATGGGCCAGTCTCTCTGTGCAGGATGCTCCACTGCTGCTCTGCAGACTGGAGACTCTGCAGCCATGCATGGGAAAGGAATGTGTAGTGGAGGCAAAGCTCAGCTGGTGTTTGCTCTGGAGTGTTTACCCCTGCACCATCCCTAGGTTATTGCTCTGCTGTGGGCAGAGATGGGAATGGGTGTTTAAAAATGGATGAAGATGGATAGGGGTTTAAAAAGCATCTAGCTGTGGTCCTTAGGGCCAAGCTTTAGTGGCAGGGGGCTGGTGGGTAGATGGTTGGACTGGATGATCTTTGAGCTCTCTTCCAACCCTAACAGTTCTCTGGGAAGGCAGTGAGGGATCCTGGAGCCAGATCTGCTTCCCTGCTCCTCATCCTCTTACTGCTGAGCTCAGAAGGAGCCAGCTGCCTTATGTATTTATTTATCAGCCAGTCATGAGTGCAGGAGCTGCTTTTGAAGCTCTCTTAGCTCTCTCTCTGGCTGCCAAAGGAATATTGCACATCTTGGTGTTTTATTCCTTTTGATCTCCCTGCCCAGCCTCCTGCTCCAGCCTCCATCCCTGGCGTGGGTTAACAGTTCCATCCCCAGCACTTGGTGCTGCACTGGCACTGCTTTGGCATGCAGCAGAGCACAGCTCTCCTGGGGCAGGAAGATGCTGAGCATCCTGCTCTCTGGCTAATTGTTGTCACCACTGAGCCAGGGGTCACTTCTCCTGTACAAACAGCCATTAAATGTCACCTGAGGAGCACATAACAGCCAGCTGCTGCTCCTTAATGCAAAGCAAGTCGTGCTGTGCCAGGATTGATTCCACTGCCTTGGTCAATATTTTAATTAGGACTGTGTTTTCAGGGCTAGGTAAACTGGAGAGGAGAGCAGGCATGGCAGGGAGCTGCTGGCATGGTTTGAGCCCTCAGCCCATGGCAGGGCACAGCTGCAGGATTCCCAGCCCACTACCCCCAGGACAAGGCATTAAAGGACTCAGGCAGAGGCTGCTGAGCTCAGGTTGTCTTTGCAGCTTATGGTCAGTGAGCACCAGCCTCCCAGGAGAGTGATGTCCATGGCCAGGATGCTGTGAGTATGGGGGGGGGGGGACATGCCCTGAGCTCCTGGGCACCTGAGCCCAGCAGAGGCAGAGCTCAGCACGAGCTCCTGCTCGCCACAGGCCACATCAGGTCACTCACTGCCCAAGAGCCCTGGGGGAGGCACAGAGCTTCCATTTGTCATTTCAACCATTACAAGGAGTGGGGTTTTTCTTTCAAGTTATTCATTTTAATTTGCTGCATCCTTGAAGGTGAATTTAGTACCATTCATACATTTTCATTTGTAAATTTGTCAGTAATAAGAGAGCTGGCACATGGGAGAGAGGAGCTGCATAATTGCAGCTTACACACTTGTCTTACTGAGAAACTGCTGCCTCTGCACTGGCCCTGCCTGGGCCTCATGCATGAAATTGCAAATAGAATTTAATTTGCCCTTGTATCCTGTAGGATCAGCTTAAAATGATTAATGCAGGAGAGAGTGTGTTGAGGTTTTATTCCTCACACTCTGAGGGCTGCAGTGCCAAAGCCTCCTGTAGAACTTCACCATGGCTCATGGGCAGCTTGCTGAACCACTTTCTTCTGGCAAACAGCTGTCTTTCTGCTCCTTAATTCCAGGGATGAGGCCAAGGGGATTCACCCCTGCTGTGCTGTTGTGATCTCCTGGACAGCTGGCAGAGGCATGGATTCCCCTCTAGAACACTGAGGACTGGTGTGTGGAGCAGGTACTGCTCCCGGGGCTGGGGGAGGGTGACCTTGCCACTGCTGAGGAAGGACCAGGCTCTGGCACAGCCACAGTACAACAGGTTAGATCTTGGTCAGATAAGGTGATAAAAGATGTGTGGGTTTCCTTTTCCCCACAAGCTGCTTGAGGAGAACCCAGCTCTGTGCCCATCCCCAGGGCATCTGGGCTCAGTCCCTGCTGTGAGGTGGCTGCAGGTGCAAGAGTGAGCAGCAGGAGGAGGTGATGGGGATGCTCACTGCTCCCTCAGCATGGCTCTTGGCTTCTCCAGCCCTGCACTGGCTGCAGAAACCATGCCTGGGCTCATCCTCTGCACTGAGAGGTGGTAAGGGAGAGGAGCAGGGCTGCAGGACACCAGTGCCTTGCCTTGTGCTGATCCATCCCACAGTGTCTGTCACTGAAAGGCTGCAGGAGGCCTCTGAAGAGGGATGAGTCCTCCCACTGACACTTCTCCTGCTGCTGCTGAGGAGTAGCCAGGAAGAAAAACACCTTTCTGCTCTATTGCCACTGGGCTAATTGGCTTAACATGGTGAGAGTAATGACTGGATTGTTGGCTTTTAAAAATCATTTTAGTGATGGCTTGGTGAGGAGGTTATGGCTTAGAAACTGCTCTAATCAGAGCAGTAATTGAGGGATGAAATATGGGTTGTGATTATGTTATGGCAATGGATTGTCTGTGATTCTATTAATACAAGAGAATTACTGCAGATCCCAGGTGAACTGCTGCCCAGAGCCTGCCTTGCCTCCCAGGAGGCTTCCCTCCTGCCTCAGGCTTAACCACTGCATTACTCAGATGAGCAATGGCTCTCCCAGGCCCACAAGGGACAGGCAAATGTCCTTTGGTCCCAAATCACTTCTCACCTTTGGGGTTGGTGTTGGCTGAGCCACTGGAGCCAAGGCTGAGGTGCAAGGCAGCATCCATCCCCCAGGGGAAGGCTCAGGGTGCCTCTGCTGACATGCTCAGGGCAAGCTGGTGACCCCCAGCAAGCCAGGAGGATGTCCTTCAGCAGCCTGTCACCTGCTCCAGAGGCTCCTCAGCTTGGCAGCTTCCACTTGTGCATTCATTCAGGGAATTGCTGCAAGGAGCTCTGGTTCCTAATCCTCTCTGCAAGCCTCATGCCACAGTTTTGTAAGCTATTATTAGCAAAGAGCAAGAGCAAGAGCAAGAGGCTGGAAGGAGCTGACTGGGCCTCCTGGAAGGAGCAGGAGGACTGATGCCTTATTGGCCTAGCTGCCAGTGAGAATGAGATAAATCGATGTTAATTTCATTGTATTACAACAGTATTGATTTCCTATTAAACAGCAGACAAAGCAGGTTATGGCTTCAGGAAAGGCATTAGGAGTTAAAGAATGTTTGTTTTATCAAGAATCAACAGGAAATTGGTGTTTAATAGCAATGGGTGTGGGCAGTCCGAGGGGGAGGGAGGTGCTGTGCAGGAGGTTCAGAGGAGGAAGAGGCAGAGCCAAGGCCAGCAGTGCAGCACAGGCTGGGAGATGCTCTGAGGACAGCAGGAGGTAGGAGCAGCAATGTCTCTGTTCATTGGCACTGGCAAACTAGAAATTAACTCAACCTGCTCTAGAATGATGTGGAAATAGTTTTCATTCCCCCAGTCCAATGTTTGTGTCCAGCTCTCAGTGTACACACAGCAAGATAACCTCCTGGCCCCTGAAGGAGCAGGGGTAGGCTGATGGCTGGAGTGACTGTGAGAGGGTGTGGGGTCTGAGAGCCTGCAGCAGAACCCAACCAACAACAGCCCAGCTCAGCAAGGGAAAAATCTGTCTAAGCTGGTGGCCTTTTCCTTGTAAGTAAGCTGAGGGCTTGGCTAAGATCACCTGCTGGACATGCCCCAGCTCTAAGCCCATGGCTGGGTCAGGGTGAGTGATGAGGGGAAGGAGAGGGATCCTGGCTGGCAGAGCATCCCTGAGAGCATCAGCTCAAGCCACTCTGCAAGGAAGTGGGTGCAGATGAACCATAGCAGGGATCAGAGCTGAAATTCCTGGGTTACACTGAGCTGCAGCTCTGTGCTGTGCCACATCTCTCTGTGGGCAGCCCCAAAGACCTGGGATTGCAATAATCCAATTTAGGGAAACCAACAGTGTGAACCAGAGGAAAGCATCCAGGTAGGAATGGGCAGGAGCAGTGCTGGCTGGGTGATAAAAACAGCCTGGCAGGAGCTGGAAGCTGAGCTGTCATCTCCCTCAGTTTAAAAAATAGCAGTTATAAAAGCTGGGCTTCTAGGCAAATGTAATCAGTGTGCTTGGGAGATCAGAGCCTTGCCTGCATCCAGCTGCTGTGTGAGGAGCACAGTGCTGCTCCTCCCTTTCCCTCCATCCCTGGGCACATTCCTGAGGGTTCCTGCAGCCCAGAGGTGTTCTCTTCAGCTGCAGCCTCTGCACAACAACCTGGGGAGGTTCCTGAGCACACCACAGGCTCTGTGTCCTCTCGGATGGCTTTGTGGGGCTAACCCCTTGGGGAGCAGGGCTCTGGGCTCTGGGAGGTGCCATGCTCAGCAGGCAGAGGCAGCAGCAATGCCAGGGAAGCATTGCCATTGCCATCCTCCTGCAGAGCCACTCAGGGCTGGTTATCTGCCTGAGGATTAGCTCCCACAGACATGTCCTTTGGAGCTTAGGAGGGATTGAACAGCAATTCACAAGAGGGATGAGGAGAAGGCACAAAAGCTGGGAAGAGAAAGGCTATAAAAGAGCAGGGAATGAAATGGGAAGACAAAAGATCTAATTACCAATGCCATTATTTGCATTCTCATCAGCTTAATTCAATTTTATTTTCTTATTGCTTTACTCTCTGAGCTCAATTCAGTGGCACAGAGTGCATGAAGGAGATGAGAGCAGGGCAGGCTTGCCCAGGGCAGGCTGTGGAGCTGGGAGCAGGCAGCCCCAGCCTGGTCTGTCTGGGGCTGGATGTGTCTGCTCTCAGCCCTGGGGATAAGCATTCAGCATCCCTGCCCATGCTGATGTGAAATGGGATCTGAAACAGCTCCAGCTCTGATTGGGGACCCAGTGTGACCTGACACTTCCTGGAGGATGGGAGAGCACAGGTATCTTAAAAACAGGGGAAAAGAATCCTGACACTCTGCTCTTGGTGAGAAAACAGCACTTCTCCCATTCCATGGTGCCTTCCACTGAGAGCTCAGGGGGAACACATCTGGGAGAGGCAGCTGGGGATGCTCTGGGGCTTCACAGGAGTTCTCAGTGGGATTATTGAGCAAAAGCCTGGCCCAGAGCTCAAGGGCTATGTTGCATATCAGGTTTTTAACTCCCTTTGGAGTCTGCAGCAGGCATGCCACCATCTCCAAGCAGCAATTAGTCTGGAACAAATGCAGTGATCTAAAATAGCCAGAACAACAAAACATGGGTAATGGTGCTCCAGAGAAATAATACACTTGACAACCAAACCAGTTCTAGTGTCTCCTCTTCCCTCCTGCCTAAGGAACAACTGAGCTGGGATGAGCTTCCCAGCTTACATCCTGCTGGGCACAGCAGGCTGGGAATAACTCCAGCACTCCTCAGCCCTTGGGAGATGATCTAGCTCCAGCCTCCCTGCCATGGGATGTCACCACTGCACCAGGTGTCTGGCCATGAACACCCTGGGGTCCTGAGCTCCTCTGGAGAGAGCCCAACCCCGGCTGGGTCCAGCCCTCCCTCTGCTCTGGCAGGAGGCTCCTGCACCATCCCAGCTCCCTTTCTGCCCAGTTCTGCACCAGGCTGGCTCCTCAGCTTCATTCCTAAGCTCAGCAGCAAGCACTGTAGCTCTCTGGGGTTTGTGTTTCACCCCACACAGTCCTTTCCTAGAGGTATTTCCCTGCTGAGGGAGCAGGTGCCCAGGAGGCAGTGCCACCATCCCCATCATGCTGGCTGCAGCTCCCTGGGCTCCCCAGCCCCCCCTGTGCTGGCAGCCAGCAGTGTGTGACCTTTCATCTCAGCTACTGTGCAAGCAGGGACATTCACAGCTTGAATTACAGATATTTCAGCCCAATAGCCTATTTGTGTTCAGGCTTTATTATCATCTTGTGCTGCTTGGCAATTGCCTAAACAGAGCCCTGGCTTTATTTGGGATGTATATAATGCTGGGAGCATCCAGCCAACCTAGCTCCAGCCATTGATTTTTTTGGGAGCCAGCTCTGAGGAAGGCAATTCCATAGACAATTAAATTAGCAGCTACATTTGTCATTTTTGGCCCAAATGAGATCCCAAGAAGAAAGTCACCTGCTGCAGGCTCAGAGTTCATCACTCCTGGAGGAAGAGTGCCTGCTGGAGCCTGAGCTGAGCAGTGTCTCCAGGCCAGGGGCTGCCTGTGAGCTGTGCTCTCTCTGCAGGTGCTCCTGGCTCTACACCTTGGAGCAGAGTTACTGACTGCAACCAACACAGGAACCTGGTCCAGTGGCTCTCGAGACAAAATTAGGCAAGACTTTTTCATATGAATGTCAATCCTTTCCTCTTGGTTTCTGTTCTGCTGATGTCTGTAGGATCTGCTGCCCAGAGCCACTCTGCACCCAGCAAAGCATCCTCTGGCTGAGGGGGGGGGAAAGGACCAGGATGGAGAAGCTGCTGCAGCATCTCCCAGGCAGCAGGAAAACCCACGCAGAACTGTGGCCAAGGACTGCTGCAGAGGCTGAAACCTTTTCTGTGTGGTTTTATTCCCCAGGATTTATTGACTCTGTTGAGCACAGCCATGCTCAACAATAACACTCTGAAAACACAGATGAGAATAATGTTCCTGGTTACTGCCAGAGCACCAGAAAGCCACAGCAAAATGTTTTTAGCCTTCAGTAAAGCAATAAATAACCTACCAAGGAAAAAAAAGGATCCCTCAAGCCCTGGAAATCCCTTGAACACTGCAGCAATTGGGAGAGCTCCCTTTCTGTGCCACCCTTTGTACTTCTGCTTTCAAAAGCAGGAGTGAAGGCAAGGCTGAAAGGCAGAGCCTGGCTCAGCAGAAGGGATGGAATATTAATAGTGCTGCCTTAGCTGCAGGTTTTCCTGCAGGCTCTCTAATTAGCCAGGTAAGAGGCTAACCCACCCTCTCTGCCTAATTGCAGACTGATAGCTGCCATCTGCTGCCCTGGGGCAGCTCTGGGGCACAGCTGCACGCAGAGAGTGCTCACTGAAACCACTGCCAGCTTTCAGAGATGCTTGTAACTTCTGGAACAATGAATCTGTTCTAATTAGCACTAGAAATAAACGTTTATGATGTGGGAAATGACAAACTGTATTTATCACCCAGCTAAGAACTCACTGTAGAGGAAATGTGAGGCTAAGCTGCACGACGTGGGCTGGAATGGTTCTTCCTCTGCTTCAGCAGATCTGCTCAGTGGTGCTGGCAGGCAGGGTGCTAACTGAACCCAAAGAGCCAGGCCAAGGCCTCTCTCATTAGGGACAGGCACTGGCCATCAGCATCTCAGAGCTCTTGTCCCTCTCTGCTGTTGGTTTTGGCCCTGGGCAGGAGCAGGGGAGGATGCACCTTGCCCACACTTTGTGCCCTGCTCCCCCTGCTCCATCTCAAGTAATAAACCTTTAATTCTGTAAGAAAGTGACTCAGATAATCAGCTTTGGCTTTACACCTCAAGAACTCATCTTCTCAGCCACAAGCTTGGATAAATCATCTTTATTTCAATAAATCTAATGCAATTACTTTCCAGTAGCAGGAGACTTTTCCATTTCCTCTAAAGAGCCTGTGGCATGCCTGCCCTCAGCTCGGGAAGCTGAAGTGATCTGGAGGAGCTGAACTGCTCCTCTGAAGCAACAGCTCTTGATTTCTCTTCCAGACTTTCCTCTGTCAATTAGCCAAAGCAATTTCTGCTGACTAATGAAGCAGCTGGTTAAGCTTATTTTCCAATCAAAACTCACTTAATTTCAGCAAATAACAGTTGAAAAAAGAATTGATCAGAAGTGTTTAACATAGCCAGCCCTGCCTCCCCCAGAAAATCAAAGCACCTGTTGGAAAATGAGGAGGCTCCTTCAGCCCAGGTCCTCCCTGCTGAGGTTTGCCATTGGCTCAGGAATCCCAGCCCACCCAAAATAAACGGGCAGAGTCTTGAGTGAATTCCTCACTTGTCTGATGTCAGCCATTGATAACAAATGGGGCTTTTCCTGCCTGTGCTCTTGTCTCAGGGTTTACCCAACAGTTTGAGTGCTGCAGGGATTCCCTTCCAGCTGCTTCCCACAACCCAGGACAGGGCAAGGAGTTTAAGGGAAGAATAGAAGAGATGTTTCCAGCTTGAAAACCTGAAGTCCTGTAAGGGAAGATGCTGAGCCTCAGGTTGTCTCTGCTCCTTGGCTTACAGCTGCTGTCAGCACAAAGCCTTCCCCTGTCCCCCTGGCCAGGGATGGGTCTGGGCTCAAACTGCCCCAGCCCTTCCCCTGCACAGCCCTGGCCCAGGGAGGCTTTGCAGCATCTCCTGGTGCCCCAGCCTGCTCACAGCCTGGGGTCAGCTCCAGCTTATTGGAGCTGGCTGCTATTGATCGCTGCTAACACCTTGGCAGAACTGCTTGCTTGATGGACAATGGCAGGAAGATTTTTTTTCTGATGGTAATTACTGAGTTTTCTTTCCCAGAGGTGAATCCTAATTACTCTCTTTCTCCACGTATCTCAGGCACTCTGCTGGAGGAGCAGAGGACACTGAAACAAAGGCTTGCATTTCTTGTACCTCACAGATTGAGTTACCTCTCATGAATAGTAAGTGGAGGAACAGCTATAGTTTTGAAAACAAAAGTCTGAATGATGAATTTTTCCCCTTTTGGATTCCATTTTCCCTCCCTGCTGGAAGCAGAGCCCCACAGTGTTCCCCAGCCCCAGCTCTCTGTCGATACTGTGCACGGAGCTTCCCAGCAGCCACCTTCCCCCAGGCTCCAGAAGAGGCTTCAAAGGAACACTTCAGACCAGGAATCTGACTTGCCATCTGAATTTTTTAACCTTGAAGACATAACCCTGCCGATGGCTGCCTGAATGCTGATGAGGAGCAGGAGGAGAAGGCACCGCGGAGCCAGCGGAACGGGGGAAGGAGGAGATGTGGGGACATTCTCCACCAGGGCTCAGGAACAGCCCTGAGGGATGTGGCAGCTTCACCAAGGTGGCAAATGGAAGAGCTAAAGCCCCAGAGAAGTACCAGGGACACAGCAGCCCAAGGCTGACATGGCAGGCAGCAGAAGCTCTGCTGACCCTGCAGGCCCTTTGGCAGGCAGTGGCCAAGCAGATGCTCTGCAGCCCTTGGTGTCTGACCTCCCCTTTCCTGAGGTCATTGCTCCTGCAGCTTCAGCAAGGCCTTCAGAGGAGGCAATCACCCCCGGGGCCCTGCTCTGCAAGAGGGTACACGCAGATCTGCTTGGCTAGTCCAAGGCAATGGCTGTGAGAGGCCTTCAGCAGCAATAACATCATTNCCTGGCAGCAATAACATAATAACACACAAATCCTGGTTTTCCATGATTTCACTGGGCTCATCCTGCTCCTCATCAGGGCACGAGGAGTCCTGGAGCTGCTTCCTCCAGCTAGGAGCAGAGCTGGAGAAGCTCAGCCAAGGCAGCACTGGGCTTCCTCCTGCCTGGGGGATGCTCCAGACCTCTGGCAAAGCTCATTCCAGGGCAAAGCATTTCCGATGCTGTTTACAGCTCCATTCATTCCCAAGCTGTCTCCCCTCCCCTCAGCAGACAGTCACTTTACATATGGTACATGGCAAGCTACAGGGGCCCTGTGAATGGAGAGGGTGACACTCTGGGGGAGATCAAAGTGACAAATTGGAGTTGCTTTCCCAGCTCCATCTCACTGCAGCACAATTCATTGGTGCCATCTGTCTTAGTCCCTTTTCCATGGCAGCTCTGCTGGACTGATTGGCAGCTGAATAGATTTCCTGCCACAAAGTTTGGAGGTCAATCAATCATTTATGTGTATTAATTACCAAGCTCTTGCAGTTGCACTGTGCAATTTCTGTCTTTTCTTTACTTCAGTGAGCTGCACAGAGTTCCTCACACTTTTTTGTTTTGAAACAGCTTGGTTTTGAGTGTTGGTGAGGACAGGGTGTGGGGTTCCAGCAGACCCCCCAGCTGGGCTGTGCCAGGCTGGGAGCAGTGGCACAGAAAGAGAGCCACAGGATTGCTGAGACCTTTCAGATCATGGAGTCCATCCTTTAACCTTCTCTGCCAGCTCACCACTGAGCCATGTCCCTCAGCAGCACATCTCCATGGCTTTTAGACCCCTCCAGGGATGGGGACTGCAGCACTGCCCTGGGCAGCCTGGGCCAGGCCTGGACAATCCTTCTGGGGAAGAAATTGTTCCCAGTGCCCAGCCTAACCCTCCCCTGGTACAGCTGGCTTTCTCCAGGTGAGGAAAGGACTCAGCTATTTAGGGTTTACAGCCCTTTTTGCAGCACTGGGTGAGGTCCTGTGGAAGCAATGAAGCTGTGGGACAATTCCCACCCAGATTCCACCCTGCCAGCCCTGCTGCAGGCTGGATGCTGCCCAGGCTCCCTGGCAAACAGCAAGGCCATAAAGTTGCCTTGTGCTCTATCTGGATTTGTGCTCTTGCTCTGCTCAGTTAAACAGATAATGTTTCTCAGCCAGAGAAACCTGCCTTTTTACCACCAGAGCAACGATTCCTTAAAGAGGCAATATTTTCCTATACAGAGCTGTTGAGACATGAAATGGAAAGCACAGGCTGGCAGCCAGGCTCTGTCTGTGTGTGTACACAAGCATCAATTGCAGTTTTCACATCAGTTGAACTTTCCAGAGTGGTTTGAGCACCAAAAGGGGACACTGTGAGCAGGAATGTGTCTGCAAACACTTCCATGGATGGTGACTGTTTCCTGGATCTGATACAGCAAAAGTTTTTCAGAGCCATCCCAGTGTGTCACACTCCATGTCCTGCTGCTCCCTGGAAGAGCATCTGCTGGGCACCTCCTGCCTCCCTGCTGGAGATGTGCTCACTGCTGCCTCTGGGGTCTGGCTGGAGGGGAGGAAGGGAGATCTTTGTTAGAAGAGGGTTAAAAAGAAACTGTTTCTCTCAAATTCTCTATCACAAGAATTGAATCTGATGGTGAGAAAACGTCTAACAACCTCTCAGTGTTCTAACAAGCCTGAGGAAAGAAAGGAGCTGGTTATTTTGGGAGAGGCAGCCCTGGCTTTGCTAATTGCAACTTCAGCACATGCTGAATGGTGTGAACTTCTGAAG
The DNA here is from genome assembly GCA_013396975.1 of Bucco capensis. Taxonomy (NCBI): domain Eukaryota; kingdom Metazoa; phylum Chordata; class Aves; order Piciformes; family Bucconidae; genus Bucco; species Bucco capensis. Next base: position 482,420 of record VWZO01006469.1, on the reverse strand, counting down.
TGCATTTTGGGGACATTGAAAATGCTTTATTCTCTCCAGAATGGGGGATTAATGCTTTTGTCAATTCCCCTGGCTCCAGCTGCAGCAGGAAAGGCATTGTAATATCCACCTTGGAAATGAGCACGCTGTAATTAACACTTCCACTTAGCCTCAGACAATGGAGGCTTCCAAGATGAAAGGGAAATGCCTTGACAGAGCAATTGGTGCTTGATAGGAGCTCTGTGTGCAGCTACCCCAGCCAGCTCTGCCTGAGCATCCCTGCAGGGACATCCCCATCCTCCCCGGGGACCAGGGGGGCCCTGGCCATGAGGAGCCAGCAGTGCAGGACCTCAGCTGAGCCCTGGCCAGCCCCACACTGTGCCAAGCCAGCTCACCAGGGCTCATATCCCCATCACTTGCGTGAACATCACCAGAACTTGTCCAGCTCCTGCTGTTCTGGCACAGACACGGAGGAGAAGTTCCTGTTCTGCAGGAGCCCTGGAACTCTGTGCCCATCCAGGTGCAAAGGGAGCTCTCCCAGCTCCAGCCCTGTGCTGCTGGGGGCTGAGCAGCCTTGGCTGCCCAGGAGAGCTGTGTAAGTGCTGCAGCTGTAATGGTTTGTATGTGAGATGGCTCATTCCTGCTGCTGTAACTCCAGCTCAGCTGAAACTCCCCAGTCTCTTCTTAGGGGAATAGCTGGAAAGCAAACCCAGGCTGCAGAGCCTCCCCTGCTCCTGGCTTGCTACTCATCACAGAATAATTTCCCATCTCTGTTTTCTAACCTGCTCTGACAGAAGCCAAGCAGCAGGTCAGAGCTGGGGCTGCAGTGCCTGGAATTGCAGCTTTGACCTCATTTTATCCTCCGAGCATTTAGAGATTGCTTTCATGCCCAGGAACCATAGGAGAGGAATATAGATGCCTTCCAGAGCATGCTGAACTTGCAAACAATGAGTGACCTCTAAAGTTGGAGTCTATAGCCAGGAGAACAAAGAGTTTCTTTCCTCAGGAATGAAAGAAACGTTTTCTATCAACAGAGGGAGAACAGCTGCTCAACTAAAAATAACCAATCAAGTGGAAATAGAAAAGCTGTTTCCAGATGATATCCTTTTGAAGAAATCATGATGCCATTCCTGTAATTCCCTTATGCTCTCCATATCTGCATCTCCATCTAGCAGCAGAGGTTGCAGAGTGAGAGGATGCTCTCCCCTGGCACAGGGAAGCTGTTCCTAGATCCAATACCAGGAAAAGGGGGAAAGGGCCACTTAGGCAATGCAATGCCCAAAGGCATTCTCAGAGACTGGAGGAGGGAAAGGAAGAACTCAGCAGCTTGGCTGGCTGGGAATCAGCTGTAGGCAGGAGGAAGGAGGGACAAGGGGAGCATGATCCCACCAGGCTGCAGCAGGGATGGCTGAGGTGGCCCAAGGGACCTGGGCAGGGAATGTCAAGTTTTCCTTTTGCCTTTCTAAGTGTCTGTGCTCTTCCAGACAGCAAATTCCCAAGTGTAGGCAGACAGGAGAGAAAGCTCCAGCTGAAACAAGTGGATCTTGGCTTTCTGACTACTTACTATGCCACAAAAGCTGCTCTCTGCTGTTGTTGTGGGGTTTCTGCTTTGGTTTTGGGGTTTTTTTCCCAGTGATAATCAGCTCCCAGAGAGGAGTTAGACTTTCCTGCTAGGACTAAAAGTAAGGCTATAAAGAGACTTTGGTCTTGACCCTGCAAGCCTGGGATGCTGTGGGGCTGTGCTGCTGCTGCTGCTCTGGGCTCAGCCCCAGCCCAGGCTGCCTGTGCCCCTCCTGCCCTGGGGAGGACAGAGAGAATCTTCCCCAGCCTCCTGCAGCCCCGAGGAGATTGCTCCAGAGCAGCTCTAGTCATGCTTTCAGGGCAAGGGAAGTAAGGAAACTTGATTTCATGGAGTTTATCAGATTTTAAACAGGATTTACCAATGAAGGAAAGAAAATCTCCCCCAGATGCTCTGGTACCTTCTGCCTCCCTCTTTGTTGCCATGGACAATGGGAATAGGGCAGCAGGGAGGAAAAGAGAGGTGCAGGGTGATGGAGGTGTTGGAAAAGGTCCCCTCTGCAGGAGAATGGAGCTATTTTGGGCTCAGATCTGCCAAGCTGAGGGATCACTGGATGGGAAGGAGCAGGAAAAGACAAACAACATTGTCTGCTGAAAACAGCTTGCTAATTGCAGACTTTATATAAAATTAATCGAGGAAGGACTTTGCTCTTCCATCTCAGCTGACTGTGTCCTGGCTGGAGGAGCTCCTGCACCAGGGCTGAGGACTCAGTAGCCTGCTCTGTGCCACCTTCCCTGGGCTCCTCAGGAACAAAGATACAGCAACTGGGGAGATGGGAGCCATTTCCGAGGCTAACAGGGAAAGAATCAATCTTGCTGAATGGAAGGTGATGGCACTAAAGTAACAAGTGCACACCTCTGGGTAAATGGATGAGTACTGCAGGGGCCAAATTGTCTTTTTGACAGATGAGATGAAGATGGGGTCATAAAAAACACTCTCTCCCCCATAAGTAGATACCTTGAATTAAATTAGGAATGGTGCCAGGAGTCATTACAGATCTAAATGATCTAAACACAGCATTTTGCTGCCGTGTGCTGTGATGTTCCCAGTGAGAGGAGAAGGAGGATGGAAGCTGCATGCTCTGCTGTCATTTCCCAGGGAGAGGAGTTAGCACAGAGCAGGACTTGTCCCTGTCCCTGCTCCTGCTGTGCCATGTGCTCCTGCTCGTGGGAACTCCCATCCCTCTCCCAACTGCACACAGAAAATGCCTGGGAACAGCTAAAAGAGTGTGAAATAAAGGTGAACAAAGCACAGAGCCAGCAACATTCCCCTGGGATTCTCTCCTGAGCCCACCCTGACCTCCAGCCACCACGGAGATGGCTGCGGGAGCAGGAACTCCGCACCTGTTCGGCACTGGTGGAGGGAGAGCTGACAGCAGAGAGCCTGCGGGAGGACATGGGGCTGCTCCTTCCTGTAACGCTGCCCTAGCACTGCCTGGGGCAGCAGCATTCCCTGCAGCTCAGCACCATTCCCTGGAGTGCAGCATCCCGCCGAGCATTCCCTGGAGCATCCGTTCCCGGCCAGGGGCTGGGGCCGCGGAGATGCTGCCGAGGAGAGGGAGATGCTCTCAGAGCCCGGGACCGCTGAGCCCGGAGCACGCAGCGGGGCTGCAGCTCCCTGGAGCAGGGCAGAAGGTCTCCTGAACAAAGGTGTTAGCTGGCTGGTGACAGGAGATGCTCATCCGAGGTGGAAGGTCTTGGAGATGAGAAGATGTGGCTAAAGCTGTTCCCAAGCCCCCAGCAGCCTTCCTTTCAGCTGCTTCTGCTCTGAGCATCACGTTCTGCTCTCTGGCACCTCTCTATTTCTCTTCCCCTTCGGCAGCAGCACAAGATAAATGAGAGGAGGAAAGAGAGAAAATCTAATGTCAAAAAGAAAGAGGAAAAAGCATCAACTTGGAAAAAAAACCCAACACAATACCTTAGAAAGCTTGAAAGCTTTCCTTCGCTTTCTAAATATCACAGGCAAGAGAGCCCAGGACAAGCTAGCTGAAAGCATTCCCCTGAAACACAGCATGAGGGGAGGGGTCCCCAGAGCCCTGCCCATGCTGCCTCCCCTCCCCTCCAGCTCTGCTCTGCTGACAGGGGATGCTAAAGCATTTCCTGCACAGAGGGAGTGATGCTTTGGCTCCTTACTCTGTCAGAAACTTTAATCAGGTCTCCCCAGACATCCTAATTAATTTGTTCTGAGTGGAAATAAATGTCTCTAGACTTCCTTTGTCGTTTTCAATCTCTTTTCAACTCCCATCTGTTTCCTTCATGGTCTGTGAACTAAAAAAAAAAAAAAAAGAGGTGGGCAATGGGAAGGAGTTGATGTGAATTTTCCTTATCGATGCAGTGAGTGTAGTTAGGCTCTGGGGATCTCCAGGAAAGGTTGCACAAGCCTCTGCTGAAATAGAAACAGCTGTGGGAAATGCCCTTTAACTGTAAATGTTGCATGGAAGTCATTAATAATCTGCAGCTTCATTAGCTATTGCCAGATGTTAAGTGCAGAGCTCCCTGGGAATGGCTGGAGGTCAGCACTCAGCTGTGTGACAGCAGTGGCAGGGCTGCCTGCTCTGCTGAGGGACAGTGGCACACTCACTGTGTCCTGCTCCCCTTCCTGCCACAGCTGAGGGGGCACAGGGGCTTCTCTGGCCTTGGCAAGCACAGCACTGGCGAGAATAAAGCCACTTCTAAAGTGGCCAAGAGACTTCAGCTGGGACTGAGCAAGTCATTGCACCTCACTGCTGATTTCCATCCCTTTTTATATGGTGCATTAGCAGAGTAACAAACCCTATTATAGTTTAATAAACCTGTTTCCAGACTCAACAGCCTTCTTCCAGGGCTGGCTCCTGCTCAAAGCACCAGGACAGCCAGCTCAGTCCCTCCCTCCAGGAGCCAGGGACAGCTGGAAGCAGAAGGAGAGCCATAAATGGAGCAAAGGGGCAGGATTGCCTGTTTGGGGCTTGCCCAAGCTTTGGTGCAGGTTTGGGCTCTCCCATCCCTCAGGGGCACAGGGGACAGCTGGTGATGGAGCTGTGCAGTGGGGCAGCCTGGCCCCCAGCTCCCTTCTGCTCACTCTGACCTTCTGTGTCACTGTTATTCCTGGCAAAAGGAATTTACTCTCCATGTAATTATGGAAAGAAAATCGTTTTGACCTCAGCTCCATACTTTTCAGCTTAATGTGTGTAATTGCTGTGCCAGCCATTTATTCCTGCCAGCAGCTCCAGGCAGGGCAGTGGGAGCAGCAGGGGAGGGCACAGGGGCTGGGGAGGATGGAAAAGTTCTTGACAATTGCATATTAATAACTGGCATCAGCCTGGGCTGCAGAAGCCTCCTGCTGCCCTTGGGCACTGAGGGCTCCCCAGGGTGGGTGGGAGTGCCATGGACATAAGCATGGGCACAGCAGGGCTGCTGGTGGACATGGCTGGGCCCCTGCAAGCCCTGGGCCCCTGGCCACTGCCCCAAACCTCTGCTCTCTGAGAGGCTCTGCCTGTGCCAACAGATGGGGCAACCCCATGGGAGGATCCTTGCATCTGGCCTGGAACTGCCTCCTGGGAGCTGTTTGCCATGGCAGAGATGTGGCCAGGGGGGAACCAAACCTCCACTGCCCAGCAGCACCCTCCCATGAGAGGTTTCTGCCCAGGGGCAGCTGTTCCAGGGGTGGAATGAGGAGCAGATCATGGCTGTGTTTGCACTCCTGTGTGCTGGTGAGATGCTGTGTAGCCAGGAGGGTGCTAGCAGATCATGCTGTGGAAGCAGAGCAGTGGTGTGGGGGTCTCTGTCCTGGCTGGGGGTCTGCCCAGGCAGATGGGAGCTCTGCAGGGCCAGGAGCCTGTGCTGGGGTCTGGTGTGGGGCTGCAGGCCCTGCACTGCCCTTGCTGTGCCTGCAGTAAGCTCCTCTCCTTCCAGAGGTGCTGGAGGCAGGTGTGTCCAAGACTAATGAGTTATTGATCAGCAGATAATAGGAGTAGCTTTATTTCTAATGACTGGATTGCTTATTGATCACCTCCACACGTGGGAGGGGGTGGGAGGGCTGAATTTACACCAGGTACCCTTGTATAACTAACAGCATGCTGAGCATCCCCAGCACCAGCGTGTGCCCAGGATGGGGACCTGGCAGCTGTGAATCCAAATGGGCTTAAGCATCATTAAGAGTGAAAGAAAAACCCATCTGCTTAAGGTAATCCTGGTACCTGCAGAGAAGGGAGAGAGGAAAGGGAACTCCCTGCCTTGGAGAGGCAAAGGCTGGGAACAGCTCAGCATCACCTGTGAACCCCAAAGGGCTGCTCCCTCCTCTGCCTCCTTGCAAGGTACAGGAGCTCTTGCTCCTAGTTCTGCTGGGCCAGGGGGGTTATAGAAAGCAGCCAGGCAGAAGAAACAGGAGCTAAATGCTGCCTGATACTACAAAGCATCATCAGGAAATGGATTTTTCTCAAGTTATTAGCTACCCTTTGTCCTTTAACCCTGAGAGACTAGAGAGATATCTAAGCTGTCATTAGCATTTGCATTTCAAAGTAATGCATGCAAAAATAATCACAGGTTTCAGCCTCCACAATATTAGCAGATTAAAACAAATTGACTCTAAGTCTTTGTCATTTATATCAAATGCATTCCACCTTTCTGCTCCCAGCACAGGAGGGAAGGGAGGAATATCCTGAGCCAGGCTCTGCTCTGGCACAAGCAGAGCATGTGTCCCTGGACCATTCCTCAGCGTGGTGTCCATGGGCAGCAGAGCCAGGGGCAGGAGGAGGCACACAGCCAGGGAAGATGGATTCTCTCCTGCAGCAGGAGGATAAATGGGGACAGAACTGTGACAGTCACAATTTCCCCTCCACCCACATTACAAGTGTCACATGTCCTCACTTTGTGGATGAACTTGGTCACATCAGTGCAAGCCTTGAAATGTCAGTGATTTCTGAGCTCTTTGCCATTCCCCTGTGCAGGAGAAGGCTGAGCTGTTGGCTGGCACTCATGCAGAAGAGGACCCAAGATGTGTTAGGACACAGAGGAGATGAACTGAGCCCAGAGGATGCAGCACAGAGCAGGTGGTGGGGCACAGCAACACATCACTGTGCAGCATCAGCAGTCTCCTCCTCTCTCTCATCAGATCCAATTGCATAATCCAATTAAAAGAAGTCTATTTTCTCCCTTCTGATTAGCAGTAGCCAGCCAGCACACAGGTGCCAGCAGCCCCACACTCCACCAGGGAAGAGCAACCCAAGGAGTGTGCTGCTCCCACTCAGCTGGGCCAGGAGGAGACAGCAATCCTCCTGGCACCAGAGGTCTCCTCCAGCTTGTCACCAAAGCAAATCCTGGCCATATAACTTACTGGACTTGGCATCTGGTTGCAGCAGCAGCAGAGTACCCAGCTGAGAGGAGGTGGGGAGCCAGGAGCAGGGGAAGAAGGGAAAATGTATCCCAAGCCATGGCATGTCAAGTGACTGCTGAGCTGTGTGTCCAGGGGCATGCCTGCAGCTCCTGCAGTGCACGTGGGGTCCATGCTCTCCCCTTGCTCCCAGCCCTTGGCAGGGTGTGATGCTTGGGCTGCCTGGATCCCACCCCTTGGAATAAGGCAGGAGCTCTGCTGCTCTCCAAAAAGCCCCTGAATCCCTCCTGCCTGCTCCTCCTGGGGCTAAGCATGGATTAGCAGGGATCTTCCCTCTTGCTTGGGAGGATTAAACATGTTATCCCCTGCAGTCATTGTGGATTCAGCTTATACTTTTCATTGTACAAAACAGCTTTCATTTTTGAAACATCTTTTTTCAGCCCTTCAGAGAGGTTGCATCCATGCCCCAGGGGAAGCCTGGATATCACCTTCTTCCTGCTCCAGTGCCAGCAAGGCTTTTGGGTCAGGATGGAGTGATGCTGCCAGTCAGGTCACTTTCTGCCCAGCATGTTTCTGCTGCAGTGCCATGGCCTGGCCAGAGCCCACAGCTGGCAGGCACCAGCCAAGGAGCTGCCAGGGCATCCAGTGCCCACCAGCAGCAAGAGGAGCCTTTCCCCAAGCCTGTGCCCCAGGATGGCCCAGGGGCAGCAGCCTGTGCCAGCCCTGCCTGCTGTGCCAGCCCTGCCTGCTGTGCCAGCCCTGCCTGCTGTGCCTGCTGTGGGCAGCCAGGCCCAGGCCAGCAGCCAGGCTCCTGCTGGAGCAGGCAGGAGACAGGCAGCACTGGAGCTTGGCAGGAGTGTTCCTGACTGCACAATTAGCCATGAACAACTCCCTAATGATTGTTATAAAGTTTTAAACCAGCTAATGGATCCTGGGAAGAAGAAGTTCATTGGAAGTACAAAGCATAAAAGAGCAAACACAAGCTGTGACATTTTAAATGAGAAGGCAGGAACCAGTCTCTCTGCAAGTGATTATGGAATTATGGTGCTGCTGCAGTTATCCCTCAGCCAGGGATGTGCTGGGAATGCAAAGCTGGCATGGACCCTGCAGCTTCCCAGCTCCTGATGGGACACGAGGATTGCTGCCCACGGGCACCCTGAGCAGCCAAAGCTCCCTGACCTCAGGAGCATCCTGCAGGATGCTGTGCAGTGCAGAGATCCAGGGGCTGGCTCTGTTGCTGCCTGCCAGTATTGCCTCTTTTGCCAGCCAGCACCAAGGAGCCAGTGAGTGCTGGAGCTGTCAGTGAGGTTCTCCATGTCTATTCACTGATCCTCTCCCCCTCCTGGCACCCAGAGCCTTGAAGCCACACCTGGGGATGGTGACAATGAGCTGCTGTCCCACAGGGGTGGCTGCTCCCCTCCCTTTGGGGCACAGCACTGGAGCACCAGCTCCCTCCTTAGCCCAGCACAGGAGCCAGTGTCACTTTGGCCAGGGATGCTCCATGGGGCAAGGGACACGTGGTGACAAGGCAGAGTGTGCCAGACCTGCTGCAGGGCCAAGGCAGGGAAGAAAGATTAACTGCTCTCATTAGATTAATGTGCTGTGGCATTTTAAATTAGGAAATATTAATGGGAGAATAATAGGGCAGTGCAGGGGTCATTTTTCATCCCCCTCAGCAGGCCATAAGGGAAGGGCTGAGGGAGAGCTGCTGTCAGAGGCATTCCCTGTGCCCTGGGTTCCTCCTGCCTCCAGGAGAGATCCATGGGGTGGGCAGGCAGGAGCTGTGCAGAGCTGGAGGAACAGGGCAGCCCCAGACAGGCTCAGAGTGGCACCAGGACTGAGGGTAACAGAGAGGCCTTCAGGACATCCCTCATCCCACCCAGCATCCCAGGCCCAGAGCAGGCAGGGAAGCTGGGCTGTGGGGACAGGAGCAGCCCAAGGCACAGTGTGGCTTTGTGGACACAAGACTAGACTAAGCAGCATTTTCCCACTGAGTTTTGATGCAGAACATTCCTTTACTACAACCCAGAGGAGTCTGTGAGTATCTAATTATCTTTGCTATTGACCCAGCACTCCCAAACCCTTGGGCACAGTGTGGGATTTTTCCCTTAATGTGTTATTTCCAAGCAGCCATGAAACTGCACAGGATTACAACTTCCCCACCCTGGCAGGAACTCTCCTGCCCAGGTTTCTGTGGGGAATAAAGACAAAAGAGTTCAGTGAGCTAGGAGGAGTATTCCTCAGTTAAAGGGTGGATTCCTTTATTGCCTGCCTCGGGAGCACACACAGCCCAGGAGCATGGAGAGATCAGGCTCTGGGGTGGTAAAGGTGATAAAGGAGGCATATGGAGATAAAGGTAATTAAATGGAGACTGAGGGATACAAAGAAAGACCAAAGAAGGTGTCTTATCTGGTGATGAGGGTAGAGGAGATGGGCTGAGCACACCTGCCTTCCAATCTGAAGCCTCCCCTTCATGTGTTATGTAGCCTAGGGCAGGTCAGTTAATTCCCTGCACTAAGATAAACCATCCAGGTGTTTGCTTGCCCTGCAGCATTCCTGAACCTTGGGAATGTCTGGAAATGTTTTGAGATGCCAGGGCATTGTGCAGGCACTGGACAGCCAGGACCAGCAAGTCCAGCGCAGGCACATCCCTGAGCAGCCACAGGCTCATCCCACATCCCTGAGCACCCACAGCCTTGTCCCTGTCCTTCAGCTGCTCTTCCTCCATCCTCCTGCTTTCTCCCCCTCATACCTTCCCCTGGGAGCTCTTCAGGCACAGTGGCACCTTCCCATGTCTCTGGCTGTGGGGTGCAGGCTGTGCTGAGTGAACCAAGTGGGGATAGGAAAGCAGCTTGGCACACACAGCATCTGTGGATACTGGAAGGGGAGGTTAGGCACCCAGCAAGCCCAGAGCAGCAGTTACACCCAAAGCTTTGGAGCTCCTGAAGAGAGTGGTGAGGTCTCCCAGTGAATGGAGAGCTTCCTGGCATCCTTTCAAATTGATTTTAGATATGAGCTCCCTTTAATCCTCCTCCCTATCTCATTCCCTACATGGCTGATTCCTCATCAAACAGTTTAAATTAATTTGAGCCTGCTGTTCTCTGCCCTGTTCTCTTTTCACCCCTCATTTATGAATTTTAAATCAACTTGTTAACATCCTACTTGGTTGCATAATTTTGCTCTAATAATCCATGCCCCTGGCTGATCACATCCTCATTCTGGAGCGAGCACCCTCCCAGGGCCCTGCTCTGCCTGCTGGCACTGGCCCCAGTGCCAGGGAAATCCTTTGGAGACAGCAGCAGCATCCTGGTGGCCTTGGGCTGCTGGAGCTGTGCCTCCTGCCCTGCCTGCTGCTCTCAGCCCATTGCCTCTGCAGGCAGGAGCCAGGACCATGGCTTGGCACTGCACGGGGACAGAGGGACACAGGGAAGGGGTGTGAGTGTCCCCACTGCTGGCCAGGTGGCCGTGCTGCCCCTTGCCCTCCCAGCTGGCACATGCTGGCTCTGCTCATCCCCACCGTGGCTCTAGAGCAAGAGAAGTCCTGCTCTAAGATGGAAAGTGAAGATACAATCTATAAATAGTTTCCTAAGGGTTATGATAATGGATTATTGACTAATAGGAGAGGGCAGAGAAAACATGGGCAGCACTGGGGTCATAAATCCTGTAAATGAGGTAACCCTGCGTGTGCCAAGTGACACGAGTCGTGTGCTCAGGTGCTGGTGTGGCAGCAGCTGGATTTGCTGCCCTGCTGAAGCATCAGGAGCAGGCTCAGCACAGCCTTCCCCATCCTGTGGCACAGGCTCAGCCTAGGCTCTCTGTTCTCCTGCAGGAATAGCAATGGTGAGTCCCAGGGGCTCTCCCCTCAGCTCTGCAGGTGACAGTCCCTGCAGTGAGATGCTCAGAGCAGCTCTTGCTCTCAGCTCCTCTACTTTCTATCCCAGTGAGGTTCAATTCCCTCCCACGCTTTGCTTTCTCTCCTCCTCAGTCACTGAGAGCAGCACTTCTTTATCTGACCATGCTATGCTTTAATCCTTCTTCTAATTCCACGGAGACACACTGGGAGTGCTGCTACTTTTCCTGCTTTCTGTCAGTTTGTTTTCACATCCCGTGGCTAAAGCAAAGCTGTCCCTTACCTCTAGCAACGGCAGGGCAGCCAGCGGACTGCCACCGGCAGTGTTCGAGCAGGAAAGGCTTTCACCTTAGCTCTTTCCAAAGCCCTGGTGACTCGTGGCTGGCTGTGACAGCTCCTGAGCAGCGAGCACTCAGCTCCGGGGCTGCCAGGCACTCGCTCTCTCGTGCCCGGCTCCGGGGCTGCCAGGCACTCGCTCTCTCGTGCTCGGCTCCGGGGCTGCCAGGCACTCGCTCTCTCGTGCCCAGCTCCGGGGCTGCCAGGCACTCGCTCTCTCGTGCCCAGCTCCGGGGCAGCCGCGGGCGATAGCAGCAGCGCCGCTTCCCGCGCCAGGCTCCCGCGGCCGCGCAGCGCCCTCTCGTGGCTGCGGCAGAGCCGAGCAAGAGGCGGAGCCGCGGTGGCCTTGGCATCTGCCTTGGCACTGGGCTGGCCCCTGGCCCCTGGCCCCTGGCCCCTGGCCCCTGGCCCCTGGCCCCTGGCCCCTGCCGCAGACCCCCGGCGGAAAGCAGAGGCTGAGGGAGCAGTGGAAGGCACATGGCGATGGAAGGGCAGCAGGACCCAGGCAGGGGCTGAGCCTGCCTGGTCCCCAGCCCTGGCCAGCACCCACCTGACTGATCAACACAGCAAACGAGGTCTTTTCACACAGAATCACAGAATCACGAAGACTGGAAAAGACCCCTAGGATCATCAAGTCCAGCCTATGACCCAATACACCAAAACATCTAAACCATGCCACTCAGTGCCACATCCAATCTTTTTTTAAACACCTCCAGGGATCCCTCACCGAGCAAGTGACCTGGTTGAGTAGCAGAAATTGTTCTAGGTGAGATCAAGTGTTTTGTTTTAAGGTGTTACTATCATTTCAGCCTTTCCCTGCTCTGGTCTCTGGCCCTGGCCCCAGCCAATGCTCCATCACCACCTGCCATGTCCTGCACAACCTTTGGCCTCATGAGGAGCCCAGCACTGCCCTTAGCCCTGCCCAGGCCATGATCCTGCTGGGAAATAGTCCCAAAGCCCACTGGATGCCCCTTGGGCTGCCCTGCTACAGGCAGAGCTGGGGATGCTCCTGCAGCTCCCACTGCCAGCACAGGATCCAGCTCTCCAGCTTCCTCTCGCACCCTGGTGCACTGGAGTGGATCAAGGAATTAACCTCTGTGCTGTCCCTGGGAAGGGGATCAGCAGCAGCCCCTTTGCTGCAGTCTCAGTTGAAAGCTGGCTCGAGCTGCTCCCTCCAGGCAGATGAAAGCGATGGAGATGTCAGTGCTGTGACACACCACAGCGTGGGACCTGACTCCTCATTACTGACTCATCCCACTGCAGAAATGATTCCATCTCCACAGCTTTAGTGCAGTTCAAAGCCTGCCCAGCTCCCCCGGTCCCTGCAGGTGCTCCTGAGGCACACATCAAAGGAAGAGGAAGGCTGGAGGGGTCGAGTCCAAGGAGTCACTGACCCCCTCTCTGCCACCCCACCCCGGGACTGGGGCAGAGAGGAGCTGGGACTGCTGGAGAGGGGCTGGGGGCTGCAGCTCACTGCCTGACAGGGAGGAGATGGAAAGGAGACACTGATCTGCAATTGCAAACAATTAAATTCACCCAAACAGGCTCGTTCTGATGCACAGCATGCAGCCTTTAATTAAATTTTAAACAAGTTTCATTTTCTGTCTTTTGCCCCCTCATTTTCCATAGAAGGCAATTAGCTACCTTTTTTTTTGCTGTGGGTATGTAATTCATTAATACTTTGTTAAGCGTGGCCAGGATCACACTGTTTTGATTTGTTCAGTGTTCATCTCCTGCTGGTGCAGTGACTCCCAGCTCTCATGCAGGTGGAGGCAGGCTGGTTAGCTGGGCACAGCCCTGCCCACATCCCCTCCGTGTCCTGGGGTCCCCTCCTGCCTCCCTCCCACAGCCCCAAACACATCAGCCTCCCCACACCCCAAAACACCTCCTCAGCCCCCTGCTGCAGGCAGGGGTCCAGCAGGGGTGGAGAGCTGGGGCTGCAGTGCCCAGCATCTCCCTGGATGCTCGGGGCTGAGGGGATGCAGGGAGTGGGGAGCAGGGCCAGGGGGGTGGCTGCTTGCCACGAGAGGGTGCTCATGCAGCTGCATCCAACACGGCACTGAGTGTGAACAGGGAGAAGCCTCCCGCCTGCTCCTGCCTGCACCCCCGCAGCAGCCCATGCCCCCACAAAGATCACTTCTCTACCAGACTACCCAAGGGCTCGTCAGCCCAGAGGGACTCTGGCCCCAGCCCCGCAGCTCCATCCATCTGCTCGTGCCCCCTGCAGTGCTGACACTTCACAAGTTCTCACACAAGAAGTGTTTGTCCCAGTCTCCAGGGCTGTGTCCTGAAATGGGCACATCTTGGCACCACGGAGCCAATCCATCATCTGGCAAGCAGGGCCAGCAGCAGGCCTGGCTGGAAGCTCCTGGAGGAGCAGAGCTTTGTGCTGCACTGGGGCCAAGCCTTTGCCCTTTCCATGGCAGACAGTGGTCCCAAGGCAGCTGAGCCCTGAGCACAGGTCACCAACTCTCCACCCCAACCCTAGTGCTAGCAGCCACTGCTGCTCTGGCTGCAAATCTTGGTGTGTGGCCCTGCAAGCAGCCAGCACAGCTCCTTCTCACCATTAACACTAATAATTATATTCACATCGAGCCACAGAGAAATGTCATGGGGCAGCACAACAACACAAGCTGCTGCTGAGACACTGACAGCCCAAGAGGGATCAGCAGGTGATGCACTGTGACCCAGGAAGCTCTGCTGACTTACAGCAAGGTGAACCAGCTCATCCCCATGCACCTGGAGCCTCACAGCTCCCTCCTGGCACCGTGGCCATGAGCATCTCCTCATGCCCCCAGTGCACAGCAGGCTGCAGCATGGGCAGGGTGCTGAGCACAGCTCTGGGCACAGATGGGCACTGCCAGTGCTGTGGGCACCTCCTGGCTGTCAGCACTGCAGGAAGCATGAGGTGCTCAGGACATGTTTGGTCCTAGCATGGAGCCCATGCAGCTTCTTCCCACCCTGCAGTCACAGACCAACCTTCTGTCACCCTGTGGGCACCTCATGTGCAGCATCCCAGCCCCTGCCTGGGCAGCACTGCCTCCCCTGACCTCGGGGCTCTTCTTACTGCACCTGAGTAACAGTTTGCATGAAGCAGAGCAAAGGTTCCGGGTCCACCCAGAGAAAAAAGCCAGGGCAAAGTGCAGCAGAGCTTGTCCTTGGCACTGTTTGCCATGAGCCATCCTCCCCCCGGGAGCCACCCCAGGGTGTGCTCTGTGCCCCAGGGCCCAGCAGAGCATCGCTCACTGCCCTGCAGCCACATCAGCTCAGGTCTCATTAGCAAGAGTGGGCAGTGAAAAGAGCTGATGAACACCTTGCAGCAACTGACTACCTGTCTCCTCTAATGCTGCTTTTCCCCATGGAGCCCAGGCCAGGCAGCTGGCACTGGCCACCCCATCCCAGCCAGGGTGGGCACCCAGTGCCTCCTGCCCAGCTGTGGGACAGACTGGCCTTGCTTCCCCTGGCAGAGTGCTCAGCACTGCCCCAGCCAGCTCTGTCACGGATGGCTGGGAACCACACGGCTTGTTTGCAGAGCTCAGCCAGAGCTGCACACTCAGCAGAACCCAAATCTCCCAAAAAACCTGAACAAACTGCCCAGGCAGAGCCAGATCCAGGCAGGGACCCAGATCCCCTCCTCATGCTTGTCACATGAATGAGCTCCACAGCCAGGGCAGGGGATTGAGCTGCATTGTGGGGAGGATTAGCCTGCTTCAGGGGACTGGAGAGCCTGTGTGCACAGAGCTGCTGCAGGGCTGCCCCCTCCCCTGCCCACCCTGGCCCCTCACAGCTCTGTGGCCAGCACAGCAGCAGCCTTCTGCCCCACAGAGGCCCAGGGCACCCCCGGGGTTGGGGTGCACTTGGGCAGCCCCCAGAGAGGCAGTGGGTGGGTGGAGGATGTCCCAGCAGCAAGGCAGAGGTGGCAGCAGCTCCCCAGCTCCTGTCCCTACATCCACAGGAGGTCCCACAGTGACCTGTCCCTGCAGTGCCACATCCCCAAAGCAGGAAGAAGGATGCAGGACAGCCCAGAGCCTGGCTCACCCCAGCACCAGTGGAAGCTGATGGTCAGTCAGCAGCTGGCAGTTCCTGCCAGCAGCTGGAACAACTGCCTGCTCTCTGGGAGCCCCCAGCCACTGCCTTAGATGTCTGGGAAAACAAACTGCATGGGAATTAGCTCCCAAGTATTTCCTCAATTCTGCCTGCTATGAGGAGAATTTGATTTTGCTGCTGGCAGGAGGAAAGAAGAGACCTGGAGCAGCACAAACCTGAGCAAGAGCTGTGGGGCTGCCCCCCCTCCCCTCTCCCCAGGACTGACCCATACACAGATGTCCTCTGCCACCTGTGACTTGATCCTAGGAAAGAAATGCAACATTTGATGGGTGAATTGTAAAAAAAAAAAACCAAACAAGTTTATTTGAAAAAACTCAGCCTCTTACATGATTTCTGATCAACATTGACTAGAACTTGAGAGCCATGAACCTGCTCCACGTACATTGAGATATTTCCCAGCACTAAAAAATAAAAAATAAATAGGTACAAACCCTCTCCTCCCCTCCGTGTCCTAGATGCGAGTGCTCAGGCAGCCACTGCCTGGGGATCTCAGTTGAACAGAAGCAAGTAAAAGAGGTTTCTCTACGAGATAGAGGAGCAAAAGCAAAGGCCTGGCCCAGGGATGTACCATCTCCATCCCTCCACTCAGCCCAGGGGCAGGCCCCACCTGGGTGGCATTGACCTGCACAGGGATGCTCCAGTGGGAGCTCACCTGTGAGGGGACAGGGTGGCAGGACTGGGGCTGGTACCCTGACCCAGCACTGCCAGCCAAGCCCCCACCTTCACACCCCAGCACTGGGCTGGGAAGAGGCAGAGTTGGGGGCAGGGGAACCCCAGCCCTCCCCACAGAGGGGCTGGGCAATGCTGCCTGGTGTGACCTGCAGCCATCGTCCTCCAACCCCAACACCCCGTGAGAGCACAGCTACAAAAGAGGGACTTTAAAAGGACTACAGTAGCTAAAGTGTTTTCAAAACATACCTAAAGACCACCTAGAGAGGCAGGAGGCCCTGGGCACGGCAGTGAAGCCCACCCTGCCCCATGCCCTGGTGCCCCTCTGCAGAGGGCCCGCGGTAAGAAGCGTGTGAAGCAGTATTCATCCAGGGCTGGCCCTGATCGTGCTTCAACAAATCCAGTATCNACGGTTTAGGGTTAAGGCTGATCCAGATTCAGCTAGATATGGAGACTAAGGCACAGATTAGTACATTCATGTTCCTGTTAAAAAGCCAGAGTATAAAAAGCCCCCCTGCCCCCAGACACGAGGATACTGCGTGCCTAGCCCTGTTACCTTTGTGGAACACAGATGGAAAGACAACTCAGAGCCTGGTTAAAATGAACACCTGGTTTAGACACTTCTCACAGCTGCCCAGGCCAGCAGAGCACTGCCCCAGCCACCGCGCCAGGACTGCAGCGCTGCCCCGACTCTCCGGGGTTGAGACCAGTCCCTCACATGTGGCTCTCCTCCTCTTTGACTCCATCCTCCACGCTCTTCTGAGGCGATGGGGCCACGTCGTTGTTTGCCTCCTTCTGCTTCTCGGCCTCATCGACATTGGTCTCCTCCTCCTTCCCTTCCTTCCTCGCCTTCTCCTCTGCCTTCTGCTCCTTGGCCACCAGCCGGTAGTTGATGCCCATCCCGATGAAGAGATAGATCCCAGAGACAATGAGGATGATCCCACAGGCCCAGTAGGTGTACTTGTAGTCACCATACATGTCATTGAGCTTCCCTGAGGGACAGAGAGGGAAGAGCTTAGTGAGATAGCCCCAGAACTGTGTGCCCATGGCTTGGGGCACCCTGCCTCCACTCAGTGAGGCTGGCAAGGACAGGCAGAACTCCCCGGGCACAGCACAACCTACCTAGCAAAGGAGGTCCCAGAAGCACAGGGCAGCACTCCACAATGGTCACCAGCCCAACAGCACTGGAGAACCTCTGTGCTCCCACCAGGTCCATCAGGGTCTCAAACAGGACCGAGCTCAGCCAGCCGAAGGCAAAGCCGAAGAAGCCAGCATAAACACAGAAGCCAGCATAGGAGGTGGACATGGGGGCCAGGAGGTGGCAGACCCCATTGTAAATCACAGAGATGGCAAAGAAGTACTGGACTCTGGGTCTGATCCACTTGGTGTTTGCCACCAGTCCCATGGAAGGTCTGGCCACCATGTCTACAAAGGCCAGGATGGAGAGCAGGAAGGCTGCAGACTCATTGGCAATCTTCTTGCTCTTTGCATAATTGCTGAGGAAGACCAAGGGAGTGAAGAGCCCAAAGAACATGATCACATTGCCTGACAGATAGAGCAGGAAGCCCCTGTGTGTGAACAGGGACAGGTCCAAGAACTTGTTGACGGTCTGGAAAAATGTGCTCTTCTGTTTCTTGGCCTTCCCACCAATAAGGTCTGTGCTGGTGTCCCCATCATCCTTTTTCACTGCCTTCCCAGCCTCCTGCAGCACCTCCTTGTTGGCTTCCTTCTTCAGCTGCTCTGGCTTGGGGCCGATGGGCCGCATCAGGGAGCCAGCAACACAGCAGTTGAGCAGCAGACCACCAAGGATCAGGAAGCTGCCACGCCAGCCAAATATGCCAAAGAAGAGCTGGTTGACTGGTGCCAGGGTGGAGAGGAAGACAGGGCTGCCTGCCATGGCCAGCCCGTTGGCCAGAGGACGCTTCTTGAAGAAGTACTTGCCAATCATGGTTAAGGCTGGGTTCAGGTTAAAGGCAAGTCCAAGGCCTGAAGGAGAGAAGACATGAGGAGCTCAGAGCTCGACCATCCCCACAAGCCAGCAAAACCAGCAGAAGGGGAGAACCACCCCAGCTCATGAGAACCCTTCCATCAGCTGGCAGGGAACAGGAGCAGAGACACTGTTCTCAGCACCAAACAGCAGTCCTGAGCACAGATCTCCCCACACTGTCACCGAGCCAGCTCCAGTGAGGTTGGATGGGGCACCTCCGAGCAACCTCATCGAGTTGGAGATGTCCCTGTTGTCCCTGCAAGGTGGTCAGGCTAGATGATCTTAGGAGGTCCCTTCTAACCCAAACCCCTCTGTCATTCTACGATCAGACATTCCCTAATCATTACTGGGTTGAAGTGGCTCCTCTGGCTGCCTCAGGAGAGGCCTTACCTGTGTAGAGGCCCTGCCAGGACAGAGCCATCACTTACCCCCCACGACCCCCACGCAGAAGTAGAGCTCCTCCACCGTGTTGCAGAAGGAGGCAGCGATCAGGCCGCAGCCAGACAGGCAGCCACCCGCGATCATGATGGGCCTGCTGCCGTACTTGTTCACCAGGATGCTGCTGATGGGACCTGGGGAGGGCAGCACACAGCCAGAGGTGAGCTCTCTGAACAGGAGACAAGGGAGAAGCATGCAAGCACACAGGAGGCTCACTGCCAGAGGCTGCTGGTGGTCAGACAGTGACACTTCACCCAGCAAGGGAAGTGGGGCAAGGGGAGAGGACAAGAGGTTGGGAGGCAGCTGGAGATAAGAGACATTTGGTTAGAGCAGAGAGAGATGAGACTTCCCTGAGCAACCTTCCTTCTGTGGGTTAAACCAGGAGCTGCCTGGGCACCAGCTACCCCCAGGGACACAGATTCAGGATGAGGTGAAGCCACCTGCCCCTGTAGAGCTCTGCCCTGCCCATGGCCACCAGCCCACCACGGGAAAACAAACAACCACACAGCAACTGCCCATCTCCAGCCAGAGGTTTCTGATCAAGAGCAGAAGAAGCTGTGAGGAAAACAGCTTCAAGAGGTAGAGGTGAAGCTCCCTGAGGGCTCAGGGGAGGAGCAGTAGCCACTGTGCTGCCCAAGAGGTGCTTCTGTTTTCACTTCTACCCCCAGGCAGAAGAGCCCAATTGCTCTGCACCAGCCTTTCAAGTGCTTCATTATCAGGAGCTTTAATCCAAAGCAAACAGTGATTAGATACTGTGAAGCATGCTCTACAGACACTAAAATGTATTTAAGCAAACTCAATGAACATCCATTGAATATTAACAGACCTAGTTTTGCCATTAACAGATAGCAAGGTTGTCAACATGTTATTCATGGGTCCTCAGACTCTACTTGACCTTTTTGCCCAGTTCAAACAAAGCCTGCAGAAGGTCACAGAAGCCCAGAAGCTGCTCCCAGCCCCATGGCATCCCCCTCTCCACAGCCAGCTTGGTGCCTGTGTGCCAGCTGGAGCCAGCCTGTGCCAGTGGCTCTGACCCGATCCCAGTGGGGAAGGTGCCACAGCCCCAGTTCTGTGAGAGGTGGCAGCAGCTCCTGGGGCTGTCACATCACCCAAAGCCCCACATGCTTCCCCACAGAGCACTCAGCACTTTGCAAAACCTGTACCTTGAACTCAGCAAACGTGATGCCCCTGGACAGAGTCTAAAGGCAGCAGTGGCCTTTCCTCTGGGAGACCCAGCCTGGAGCAGCAGGGACAGCTGCAGGAAAGCACTCAGCAGGGCTCAGGCTGCAGGAGCCCTGGACTGAGTGAGTGTGGCAGCAGCACGTTGCCATGCTCCAGCAGGCAGGGATGCAGCTGGGTGGGTCTGGGCTACCTTCAGCATCCCTGCCACCAGCTCACAGCAGGCTGTTCAAGACCAGTGAGCTGCTGGGACTTAATGGCAACAGCTCCAGGGGAGCAGGAGAGATCCTGTCAGCGTGGAGGGAGGGGGACAGGGAGACAACCCCAGGGCTGGAGGAGAAAGTTGGGAGCTCTGTCCCAGCAGCAGAGCAGCTCCAGGCAGTGCCACCCAGAGGGACCAGCTCTGAGCTCTTAGGAGAGGAGGAATGGCCCAGATTGAGTCTCATTAAGGCAGTTAGAGAGTTTACAAGCTTGTTCTAACATCAGAGCAGGGCAATGTGCTGGTCGCTCCGCTAGCTGAGCTAGGACAAAGCCAGGCCTGTTCCCCCACAGGAGAAGCTCCTGCTCTGCCGGGCACTGACGTCAGCTCCTTCCATGCACAAATGCAAGGAGGCCACGGGCAGTTTGCCAGCTGGGATGGCAGCAGGACAAGCTCGGATCTGCCTCTGAAGTGGACACGAGAGCAGGCTCCCTGGGAGAGCTTCTTTCAGCCAGAGCTCCAGTGCAAAGCTGTGTGCAGGCAGGTACAGACACTGGGGTTGGGCTGGGAGCCCTCAGCCTGCTCCTCACCACTCAGGCCCAAGCCTAAAGCACATGGAATGGAGATTAAAAGACTCCAGGCAGCAGTTTCTGAAGCACAGGGCAGAGAAGCTTCTTTAGTTGAAGTTCTTTTGCTACATCCTGCTCGTGTGTCCCCACTTCCAGCACACATTGCCACCCTCCAGCAGCACCAGCTGCCTACAGCACTGCTGGGCACCAGTGAGGCAGCACCAGAGCACAGCTGAGCCACTGGAGCTCACCAGAGACTGGGCACAGATCCCTAGACACAGATACTGCTTGCTGGATAAAAGTAGTAACACAAAAATCAGTGTCTTATCTAAAAGACACCATGAGCAGGGCTCCCACAGGAGGCACAGCAGCTCCCTGGCCTTGGGGCAGGCACTGGGAGCAGACTCAGCCTCCACAGCCACTGGAACAAGGACAAGGGCAGAATTACACAAGTTGTAATTCCCCGGAAAGATTTTCCTCACAGCTTTGCAGAGGAGGACAGATTAACCTGGTTCTTGCATTCTGGGCATTAAATGGAACTTTCTGAGCAGCCTCCTTCAGGCAAACTCGCTCAGGCAAGTTTTGCTCTCGTGCAAGGAGAGAATTCTACCTTTTAGCCAAGTCTGGGTTGTTGCCACTGCAGCGAGGTGTGAACCCTCAGGGCCAGCAGGAGAGCTGGATCCTGCACTGGGAAGCAGGAGATGTCCTGCTGCCTCCAGCCCACTCACCTCCTGCATACATAACAGCCAGCATGATGGAGGAGATCCACGAGACTTTGCTGCTGGATGCGTTGAAGATGACCTCAATCTCTTTGAAGAAGACAGTGATGGATTTGGGGAAGGCATAGGAAAAGCCAATGGAGATGAAGGCTCCGATGACCACAGCCCATCCCCATCCTCCCTCAGGAGGAGTGTAGCCCACGGGCCCGCCGATGGCCGGTGGCATCTTGGACCAAGCTGGCGATGACTCAGTTGGGGTTCAGAGACCTGCAAAGCACAAAGCATTGGCTCAGTTGAAAGCAGGTGGCTGCATCCCTGCTCCCTGGCACCTAACAGCACAGCTCCAGCCCTGCTCACAACACTGCCATGGACCACCTCTGGGACAGCTGACTTGAGAGGGGAGCACTGGGCCTCAGCAGCCTGGGAAGGCTGTCCCAGAACATGCTCAGGTTGCAGCTGGCCTCCAAGAGCCCTGCCCAGCAGGGATGGATCAACAACCAACGCAAGCCACAACACCCTGCCCTAGGACACAATGCAGAAGCTCTCGGCCACAGGCACACAGGGCTGGACCCACAGAGGGCTAAGTCAGGGCAGAGCCCCTGGAGCTTCTCCAGGAGCATGAGGCCAGCACTGCTCTGGCACTCCAGGAATTCTCTGGAAGCCCTAGGCCACCTAGAGCAGGAGAAGCACAGCCAGGTGATGAAATGCAGACACACCAGGGAATAAGTCCACATGCAGGAGCCAGGACAGCTCCATTCCTGGAGGAAGGAGCAGGCATGTGTCACAGGACACCCAGCAGCCCTGAAGGCCAAGGGCTGTGGCTAAACTTAGCCTGAGCAGTGACAGGAGAAACCTCCTGCATGCTGCCAGCAGTGCCCAGGGAGGGGAGTTTGGGCTACCTGGAGCAGCCCCAGCAGAGCCCAACTCCCTGGGGCTTGGCCCCAGCCAGGCATCCCCGGAGCAGCTGCAGCCAAACCCTCCTCCCCTGCCCAAAAGAGCTACAGGGGGCTTCAAGGGGCATCCAAGCATAACAATTCACCTTAGATGTTCAAACCCAGGAGGGATTAGAAAACAAAACCAGTGGGGAAATGCCATCCAGGTCTGCTGAGGTGTGGAATTCCCTTGGAGAGGCTAATTTAGAGACTGGCAGCATTGGCTGCTCATCCATTCCTTGTGCTGCAGCTGCTGCACAGCTGGATCCCACCCTGGAGCTGTGCTCCCTCGAAAACCAGGCAGCAGAGAACAGCACAGCCATAGCAGGGAGGAACCACAAGCAGAGCAGCTGCTCACAAACCTGGGCTACAGTATGCAAAGCAGCAGCAGTCACTGCAGTCCCCACAGCTCCTGGGTGCCCTGTGCAGATCAGAAGACATTTTCTGATGCCTGTGGCCCCACCAGACCCCCCTGCATCCATGTTAAGCACCATCAGCCACGGGGGGACATGGAGCATCCTAGCCAGAGCCCACCCTTCACTCAGCAGCTTTCTGCTCTGCTCCTCAGGCCTCCACTTGAGGAAAAAGCCACCTTTGAGCATCAGCTTTCTCCAGGACTTCCCCAGGTCACACCAGCTGTAGTGACAAGTCCATAGGCGTGTGCCAGCTCAGAGAGGTGCAGCCTCCTATTTATAGCACCATCCACTCAGGCTCTCAGTGATTACCATCTCGTCTACAGCTGGTGAGGTGCCAGCACCTACCTGCCACATCCTCTCCTGCCCTCACCACACCATGACCTGGGCACCTGCCTTACTCTCCCTTGCTCCGTGTCACTCCAGTGCACACCCAAGGCTGGGATCCAGATGTCCCAGGGCCAAAGCACAGCCCCGAGCCATGGGGAGCTCCTGCTCCCATCCAACATCAGAGGCACAGGCAGCACAGTTACCTGATACAGCTCCAGCTTTGCCAGAGCCACTCGACACCCGGCGTGCTCGGGATGCCTCCGAGCCTAACGGGGCAGGAGGAAGCAGGGCAGGGGAGGTTGGGTTCTGTAAGCTGCTCAGGATGCTTTAGCCAGACCCAGACACTGATTTTCTCCCTGGCAGGGCATTTTCCTGCAGCCCAGCCAGAGCCACACATGACCATCACGAGCAGATCCGCGGCACCCTGCACTCCAACAAAGGAATCATTGACAAGACGCTGCCCCGAGCACGTCCACAGCTGAACTATGCCCAGGAGCCAGCAGAGCTGATTCCCTCCCTCAGACCCCCCTGAGGACCACAGCCTGTCTGACAGCAGCCCAAGCCCACCCCATACCTGCAGCAACTGCCACAGCAGAGCTCAGGGAGGAAAGTGCCAGGCTCTGCAGAGCCTCACCATGTAGCTGACCTCTGTGTGGGGAGCAGCCCACCCCCCCCCCCCCCTGAACAGCCACTATCAACACTTTTTGCTCAAGATCACCTTCCTGCACCAGCTGCACACTAGAGTTTCCAACCACCTCTTGCTTTGAGTCATCCTGAGCTCCCACAGCCCTCAGTGAACTTTAAAGCATCATCTAATGAACTGATATGCCTGAGATGTTATTAAAAGATGAGACTGCTCAGTGTTAGCAATAAACACTGCCAGGAAGGAATACAATCTACTCCTTAGCACTAATTAAAACTACTGGCAAGAAAAGCTCTCCAAAGCTAGAGCTGGAGGCTGCTGATGAGGTGTGGGGCTTTTTCCCCCTGTTGCTCCTGAGACACACACACACACACAGGTTTATTTCTTCCATCACTGTTGAGGAGCTCAACTGCACCAAAATTACTGTGGCTTGGTTCCTCTGTTCTCTCCCTGCAAGCAGCATTCCTCCTCCTGGGGGAACTCAGGTGGCATCTCTCTCTAAAATAAAAGGCTTGTCTGGGGTTAGACATGACCTCTCTTGCATTGCTGAGGCACAGCAAAAAAACCTTGAACTGAGCAAGGCTTGAGCCCATGGAGCAAGATTCCCAGAGCCTGACGCCAGAGGCTTTCCAGGGTGAGTTCTGCATGCCACAACATTTTTCCCTGACTCATTGAAAATCCTTATTAAGACAGACCAGTTTTAGAAAGCTCTTCCTTCAACCACATGAAGGTCTCTTGCCGATTTCTTCCTTGCCCCCACACAGCAGTTTCAAGCAAGAGAGGAAGAAAAATTCAGATGTAAGGCAGCCAGTTCCACTGGAAAGCTTCCCTCCCCTTTGCAAAGAGGAAAAATAACCACCCAGAACATAGTTATGACATTTACAGCTGTTTTGGAAGAGCTGCAACGTGTACGACGTGTTTGGAAATCAAATTCACAGCTGCCAGGCAGCCAGCTACAGTTTGCCCTATTAGGAAATAAAATAACCATATTTGCAGTAATTAAGACTGATGAGACCAAGTAATGACTGCAAGGATCACATCTGCTCCCTGTAAACGTCCTGACTAATCCACAGGAATGGGTAGCCTACAGCAAGCCTCCTCTGCACAGTGCTGGAGAGAGCAGGAGTTGAGGCAACAAGGTGTGTATCATCCCAGAACAGATCCACCAAGGCTAAAATCCTTCCCACCTCCCAGCTCCTGGGCACAGGCACTGCTGTCCCTTCTCCAGAGGGGCCTGCAAGAGGAGGATTTCAAGACTTCGAGTTACATAATGCAGAAAATTACTGTGCTTTTCAAAGCCCTGGGTTGGCAGGGCTCCAGAGCAGAAAGACAGAGGCTCACAGTCATAAAGCACTGCAAATGCCACCAAATACTTCTGGGGCAAATCCTTTATGAAAGTGTCCTTGCACTGCTCCTTTTCAGGGTCAGAGGAAGAGGAACATCCTCTAGCCTGGCAGGGGGCTGTGCCCAGCTCCTCACACCTCTCCTCCCTCCAGCTCCAGGCACACACTCACCTGTGAGAGCTCCCACAGCCCTTTCCAGGGAGCAGAGCAGGCAGCAGAGCCCCAGCTCCTGCATCATTGCTGCCCCAGGGCTACACAGGCTGGCAGGGATGCCCAGGGCTCACCCAGCACCTCAGCAGAAGTCCCCAACAGCTCATCCCAGTAATTCTGCAGGCAGCCTGCCTCCCCTCCCAGCCATCTGCTCCTCCTGTGCTCTCCCAGCTCCAGAGGGGGATGTGGCAGTGCCTGGACCAGGATCTTGGTGGCAGCAAGGCCCCAGGAACATCCCTGCCATCTGATGATGGCCATTTGGGCTCCTTGTGCCTTTGTCAGCTGGACCCAGCCTTTAGCCCACCAACACCAACCTTGAGACACATAGGATGGGCACAAAGCTTCCCCTTGCAGCTTCCCTTCTGGTCCCTGAAACTGCCCTGGGATCTCTTATGCGCTGCTGGGGAAATGGAGGTGGTGGCAATCGTGTGCCATTTACAGACTATAATGCTTCATAGCTTCAAATTTGCCCTTTTTCTGGCCAGAAGCAAGATGAAATAGAGATTGTTAGAGCTAAGGAGACACCACTTTCACCAGTTTTAAGAGGGCTTAGAGCATTAGGCATAGAGCAGTAATTCCAGCGAGTGCCTGTGGCCAGGCTTTAACCTGCCTGCACATGGCCTACGTGCCCGGGGCTGGTGGGGGCTCTGCTCCAAGACAATGCTCCATTGAGGTCCTGCTCCTGCACAGAGGCAGTGGGGTGAGCCGAGGGCAGCAGCAAGAGCACAGCGCAGCTCAAGGGTTTCACCCCAGCTCAGCATCTCTCCCATCAGGGATGGCCAGCACAGCCTCAGACATGCTCTGCTCTGCCAGCTCACTGAGCTAACCAGGGATGGCCAGCACAGCCTCAGCCGTGCCCTGGCTCTGCCAGCTCACTGAGCTAACCAGGGATGGCCAGCACAGCCTCAGCCGTGCCCTGGCTCTGCCAGCTCACTGAGCTAACCAGGGATGGCCAGCACAGCCCCAGAGGTGCCCTGGGGATGGCCAGCTCACTGAGCTAACCAGGGATGGCCAGCACAGCCTCAGCGGTGCCCTGGGGATGGCCAGCTCACTGAGCTAACCAGGGATGGCCAGCACAGCCTCAGCCGTGCCCTGCTCTGCCAGCTCACTGAGCTAACCAGGGATGGCCAGCACAGCCTCAGCAGTGCCCTGCTCTGCCAGCCGCTGAGCTCCGCAGACTCACCGACGCCATGGGGCACGGCAGCATCACCGCTGCCGTCCTCCCGCTGCCGAGGGCGAGCCCCAGCCTGCAGAGACACGGAGCAGCCCACTCACCCTGCCGGGCAGGGCACCCACAGCACTGGGCTCTCCAGCACACAGAGCCCCTGCTCACCCGAGGATGGCTCCCGGTGCAGCAGCTGCAGTGCAGCGCCTGTGGAAGGATGCAATCTCTTCCAAGTTGGATGTTGGGATGGTTTGTCAGGAGCTTTGGGAGGGAGTAACCAACCAAGCAAAGATGGGCTGCTGACCAGATACTGGACAAGCTCCCACCCTGGGCTGCCATGCCCAGTTATTAGCACCAGTGATGCTCAGCCTGTCTGAACAAGGACTAAGTGTCTTATTGGTACAAGAAAGTGTGAAATCAAGCTTAAGCTATCAATAAGAATAAGCCTAGCTCGTGCCTCTGGGGACACAGCTCCCCTCTTGCTTGTGCCCTTCACTCCTAGATGGGACCTGCAGCCCTCCCACCCAGACAAGCTCCCCAGTTTCAAGAGGGGATAGGGAGCTCTCAGGCCCTGTGCAGGGTTGCACAGCCCCACTCCAAGCACAAGCCATGTTCTGCCAGGGAGCAGAGCAGATCCTCCCCACAGGACGCTCCCAGGACATCCCGTGCCTGCCAGGAAATCCTCAGAATGAGAAAAATGTGGTACCGAATAGCACTGGCATTCCTTCCTTGGACACCAGCTCCAGCAGCCAGGGAGGCAGCCACACAGGGTCTCAGGGCTCACTGGGGCAGTGTGAGGTTGCAAAGCCCCAGGAAGTCACAGCCATTAGAGTCAAACCATACCTGCTGCTCTCTGCCCTCTGAGCAAGGTCTGAGCTGTGTCTGTGCTCAGTTACCACCATGCTATGGCTGTGTTCAAAGCAGGGATGGAGATGGGAAAGCCTCACCAGCAGCACTCAGGTGATTGCTGTTCCAGGAATTAACTACAGCCTCACACAGATTGTCTTTGGCTACAGCACAGCACTGCAGCAGCTTTAAGGGCACATTTGAACATGAGTCACACAGACTCCACTGGGGAGAGGCTCCCACTTTCTGGAAGTGGCTGTTACAGGCTGATTCCACACAAGGCAAGAGGAAAAGCCATAAAAGTGCAACAATGAGATTAGCACTCTAGTGTCTAATGAGATGCAACTCACCTCCCTCAGCCTACGTGCAGCTTTTCAGCTCCTCATAAAGGATATATGAAATAATAGCCTGCAAGTCACTGGGTATTTTCCACCTTAGCTGCCAGATAAATCAGGCCAATTGTGAGGCAGGAACCAGCAGAAAGCAAATGCAACCATTCTCACCTTCTCCAGGATCCAGCTCCTGGAAGGTGAGGATGCTTCACACCTTCACACTGCAGGGCCAGGACAATGCACAGACACCCTGTGACTTCAGGGCAGGGAGGTTTGGGTACACTAGCAAAACACTTGTTTGTAATGAAACTCATTAAACTCAGTGACTAATCTAAGACTGAGAAAGTCCCTCTCACCAGCTGAACAGGAGCTCTGGGGGCATCTCTATGCCCTCCCCTCCAGCACACACCAGCTGTGCCATGCACTGGCCCATTTCTCAGCTCAGCTCCATTCCTTCTGGGCACAGCCAAGAAAGCCTCAGAGCAAAAACACCCAGGAGAGTCAGCCAGCACTAAATTACCTCACTTAGCATGAAAATAGGATGCCTGCGCACCACAAAAAGGCTTAAGGCTCACAGAAAAGCACAAACAGGATCATTAGATTCCAGGTTTCTTGTGATACAACTAAAAAAAGGCTCATCTTTTTTCCTCAGAACTAACTTCAAGCCCAAAAACATGAGTAACCAGTAACATCAGTGATGATTCAGTAACCCTTGTGCAATATTACCAACCCAGGGTGGTTGGGAGCCGGGCAGAAGAGGTCATGCGGTGATTTGCTGTTGCAGAGGACACAAATCTCACTTCTGATGCAGGTACGAGTTATCCACAAGATTCCTCTGATCCTCCCTGTTCCTGCTCATCCCCTTTTCTCAAGTCAACTTCCAAACTCACAAGCATTGCTCACCCTTTCATGACACTTGCACAGCCCTTGCCTGCAGGACCCAAGCCAGGACACCCACCCTGGGACAAGCACTCATCCTCCAGAGCCCAGCTGCCACCTGGCCTTGCTTGGTTCCCCAACCACCTCATCCTGGAGCTAGCAAATGCCTGTCAGATGCCACCAGGCTTTGTACAGAGAGGTCCCTAGGACCCCAGCCCAGGATGAGCTCCACTGCACCCAGGAGCAGGGATAAGCTTTGGAGGAGCCACTGACTCCAGAAGCATTCCCACAGACCTTCACTGCCAAGAGTGAGAGCTCATCGGCTGCCAGCAAGTTCCAGCCATCCCATCTCCTGCTGCCAGCCACCACAAGACCTCTGCAGCTGGGTGACAACCTCCCTGCACACTGGAGGCTCACCTCAGCACGTCTCACCATCAGGCACCTCGGGGCATACAGCCTCCTCCCTTAGCAAGGCACAAACGCCCACTCAAAGGTGCCTCTCCTGGGGCTGGGGCAGGGTCCTAGCAGCTCCTGTCCACAAACCCTCAGCCCTGGCAGCAGGTCACATCGCTGGAAGGACTTCAGGAGCTCAACCCATCCAAGTGACTTCGAGTGCTTGAGGTCCAGTCCGGAGCACCTGCGAGGGCTGCTGCGAGCATCCCGGTGCGCAGCAGCATCTCCACATAGTCCCCACGAGTCGCAGAGGGATCCCCCACCTCCATCCGCCCGAACACTGCCCGGTGGGGAAGGGGCGAGCCTCTTCCCGTCCCGGTACCGCAGACCCACCCTCGCCCGCTTCCCACGCGGTTCCCGGGACCGGAGCAGCCTCCCCGGGGCTCCCGTCCCTTATCGCTGCCAGACGCTCCAGCTAATCACCTCTTCTCTGCACCCCGTCGCTATCGGGCACTGGCACGACGCTGGCGGATGGTGCCTCCTCCAAACAAGCTGCATGGGCCTCCGGTGGCGATCCTGGTCCCCGCCGGGGACACGATTCCCCAAGGCGGAGGAACGAGACAGCCC
This sequence comes from Bucco capensis, assembly GCA_013396975.1. Classification (NCBI taxonomy): domain Eukaryota; kingdom Metazoa; phylum Chordata; class Aves; order Piciformes; family Bucconidae; genus Bucco; species Bucco capensis. Next base: position 453,389 of record VWZO01006469.1, on the reverse strand, counting down.
TCGGTGCCCTGAAGCCACCCAGGAACTCCGGGGCCGAAACCCGCGGGTCACAGGGACAAGGGCGCTCCCCGGGCGGGACCGGCCACAGGGCGCTGATACCGGCGACGGAACGCGGTGGGGAAAGGGGTGAATGTTGGGGGATAGGGGTGGCTCATGACCGGGCAGGGCGAGCGCAGGACCCCCACCCACGCGGCTGGGCCAAAACGGGAACAAAACAGTGCCCCATCCCATCCCCCCCGTGCGTTCTCAGTCCGGGGGCACCGGAAGGCCCCAGCATGGCTAGAACCGCCGGCGGAGAACTCCATGACCCGCCGAGCTCGCCTGCGACCACGTGCGACCGGTCACCGGGACCCACCGCCGGCACGGCCCCGTGTGCCTGGGACCCCCCCCACGGCACACCGGACTGGGTGCGGCGGCCCCGGACCGACCAGAGCTCCCGTGAGCCGCGANTCCGACCCCCGCGGGTCCCGGTGCCCCCGGTGGCGGCGGGGAGCGGGTTTCTGTGAGGTTCCGCCGGCAGCGGGCGGGAGGCTGGGCCGGATGCGGCCAGGATTTGGCTCAGCATCATGTCGGGGACTTCCCTTAGCTCGTCCCCGGCGGGGGGGAGGGGGGGGGGACAGGGACCGAGACGGAACAAGAGGTCCCCCCGCGCCCTGCCTGCTGGTTCGACCAGTCGGCTCCGCTCGGTACCGATCCCTGCCGCGTCCCCGCTCCCCAGGGCTCCTTTTGGGTGGAGGTCGCTGCAAAGTGGCTTTGTCAGAAAACATCAGTTCCTCTGCCGCCTGACTGTGGTGTGTCGTGTGCTCACCAACAACATCTGCGCTGCTGCTGGCCACAGCGGCGCTTGGCTTTCCCCCGAGGGCAGCGGCGATGTGCGCTGCTGGGGGATGCTCTGGGATACCTACGGGGCTTCCAGACACAGTTCCGGGGCACCTGTGATGAGTTTGGCCGCAGCGAGCCCCACACAGCTCCTGACACAAGAGCTGCTGGTGCAAGGGCTGGGACGAGCTGGATGCTGTTGGCATTCCCATCACACTGGGATTTGTGGGAGAAAAGGGGCCCAGGCTCAGCATGGCCAGTGCCTGAGTGTGTGGAAAAGGCCCTTGCTGGCAGCATGGTCCCACCCCAAGCAGAGCTCCTCACCCCTTTGGGTGCCAAACTGCCTGTGGCACCCGCACATCTGGCACCCGCACGCGGAGGGCTCCTCATCCCCCATGTGCACCAAACGCTGCACAAAAGGACTGATACCTGGGAGTGTTTCCCTTGAGCTGCTCTCTCCCGCAGCCTAATGACACTAATTGTCTTCTGGGTGGCATGTCTAGTGCTCTAATTAATTTTGGAGCCGTGTGGTGCAGCTCAGCTCAGAGCCCGGGGAGGCTCAGAGGGAAGGAGCAGTGACACTGTGCAGACGAGGCCAGAGCAGCTGCAGGGGAGGTGTGAGCCCTTTGATGTCGGAGGAAGCAGCAGCTCCTGCATGTTCCGGGTGTGCTCCGTGCGTGTCAGGGCACCCAACAGACCAGGTGCACTCATGAAAGGAGAGCAGGGACTACAACAAACTCCTTCACCCACTTCTGAGGCCAGACACCATCAGCCAGAGAGCGAGTGGGTGGGAGTTTGATACCTCTGTTTTGGTGTGACCCAACAGGGAGAGGTCTGTGCTCTGTTTTGCTTAGGCAACAAGGTGAATAATAACTTAAAAGGGGGAATTTAATATCAAAGTGCCACTGTGCTTTGCCATTCTTTAACATCCCACCTAGGATCAAGCACTCAGTGTGGCCTGGCCAGAGGTGGGAAATGCTGTGGGAGGATCATGGCTGGGACAAGGCTCCCAGTTTCCTTTGAGGGGACCCAACGCTGCTGGGACAGATGAAGCTGCGTGACAGCCAGAACATGTGTCCCATTGCTGCTACACAATGTCCCTGCTCTGGTGCCACAGCTGCAGTGCAGAAAGCAAGAGGCAGGGCTGGCAGAGCTCAGGGGAGCAGGGAGCTGCTGGAGCAGTGGTGGGCTGGATGCTCATGGAGAAGCCCTCGGACAGCACTGCTGCTGCTGCTGTTCCTCCATCCGGTGGAGAGTGGAAGGAGTCCTTCCTGCCCTGTGCCGCTGCTCTGCAGTCTCCGTTAAGAGATGGATTTAACATTAATCCCATTAGGATTTTTTTTTCTTGTGAGGAAAACAGGATATTGTTTCAGGATATTGGGCAACAAAGCTGTCCTTGAAAAGCAACTCTAAGCAGCCTTGCTACTGGCTGCACTGCTGTGGACACTAATCGAGTTCAAGGTCGGCTACAGCCGAAGCGTTTCACTTCCAGAGCGTGAGAGGCCATGGCAGAGCAGCTCAAGTTCAGGTTTTCTATGTCCTGTTGTAAGAACTAAGGACATGTAGTAATCTTAAATATCATCACGAGCTCTGGTTTCTCATAATTAATGTCTCTAGCAGGTGTAGAAGTCTAGCCCTCTCATCTGTCATGAATACACATGTCCTGCTCGATAAGAGAGGTAACAACATGAGTCCAAATCCAGCAATTATTGGATATCTCTTGGGAAAGTCTGTTCTTTTGAGATATACATCCCAGTTTCCTGACTAGGCTTTGGGAAAAAGTTTTCTGAGCTTTTGGATTCACATCTCGCTTCAACTGAGCTTGCAGGCTTGGAGTTTACCCATCATAGCAACCCTGTGACAATAGATGGGGAAGAGAAGGCGTCGGAGTGCCGTCCTCAGGGAACAGGCAGGTTCTGCCTCCAGCAGATGAGAAAGGCACAGCATTGTTCAGGAGTGTGTTGGTGTAACAGCCTCTGGCATTGTTAGAAAATAATCTGTCTTGGGAAGAAAGTGTCCACTGATAAAATGTTCCAGATGGCCACTAACACTCCACAGCAAACCTCTGCCATTTATGCTCTTTTAGGTGACACTTCTTCTCACCCATTTGGGCTCCTTTCTCTGCTCTGCCCTGCTCATGGCAAGAGGGTAACTGTGCTCCATGGAGAACTTTGTTTGCTGCATTTGCTTCAGCCCATCCCTTCTGCCTGGGAAAGACAAGGCAGCACCTTGCCATGTGCCTGGCTCCAGCCTGCATCCCAGCAGCTGTCACTCCTCCTCCTCACTGCCAGGAGAAGGATGCTCTCCTTGGAGAGCTTACCTAGAAATAAGGTATCCTTGAGCACATGGAGACCACACAGCAAATGCTAAGAGATGTCACAGGTGCACTATGGTCCTCTCTTGACCCTTGCACTGTTCCTCTTCCTCATCTTCTAGGGCAAGTGCTTTCTAGGTCCTTCCCGTGGGCCCCTGGGGTGCTGCAGCACACACTAGTGTGTCACTGTTTGCCAAAGAACTTATCTGGCACAAGAAATAGTATCTCTGTTCCTCCTTCCTTGCTGCTGCTGGAGCCAGAGCAAAGCGATGCTTGGATGTACTTTCCAATGCTAATTCCCTGCTCTGGGAGGCCTTGGGTGGGTCTGCTCCTTGGGGAGTGTGGGGGCTGCCATGCTTCCCTGCAGATTGCCATCCCATATGTTCCCAGCCCAGTGACTCGTTCTTTCCACGCTATCCTTCCTGGCTTCCCGAGAACTTGCTGCCTGCCAGGCACATCCTGGCAGTGCCCATCCTCCTCTCCAGGAGCTGCTCCTCCCTCAGAGTCTGCCAGTGCCTCCATGCAGCCAGGGTCTGGCATCTGCCCTGCCAGGAAAGGTTCAGTCCTCTGCTGGCCCAGGGAGCAGCTGTGCCTTTGGCAGCCTGCAGAGTGCCAGGATTGGGCATCACCATGTGCTGGAGGGAACCTCAGGGTTATGCTGGGGGATGAACACCTAACTGCAGCCAGGCACACTGCTGTCCTCTCCGGGCTGGGGTCACCTAAACCAGTCTGACCAGGATGAGATCCTGTTCTGCTACATACACCAGATGCTGGGATCATCTTCCTCAAAAAGCTTTCTGGCAGACCTGGGGACCCCTGAGGAAAGAGGCAGGTGCACCGGGTCAGGCCACAGTGGTGTACTGTGGGTGTACTTCTCACCGTTTCCAGCTCTCCCATGGGATCACAGCTGTCCCAGAACATGCTGTTTTAATGACTCTATTCCTGTTCTTGGGGTGGAGAGGAAAAGGTGGGGGCTTTGCGAGTAATTTAACCATATCCTGCACCAAAAATTTTGTGTGTCGATAACCCTGCCTCACCTGCATTTTACTCACCCTTGTACCCCTGCCCAGAGAGCATGTTTCTGCCTTGTTTCATAGCCTAGCTGGAGTGATAGGAAGCTGACAGAAGCTGGTGGCACTCACGGCCATGTCTCTCCATCTCCAAACAGGCTGCAGTGCTTCTCCCTCTTGACACCAATGTGTCTTTAGGATCAGTTTCCACTGCTGGTGGGTTTGGTGGCTGGGCTGCTTCTGGGAGGATAGCACCTCCAGTGAGCACAGAGACAAGCTGGAGCTCCAGACTGCTCTCCAGCTCTGGTTCTGCTCACAGTGTCTCCAGCAGCTCTTTCCTTGGGGTGCTGCACAGGGCCCTGCTGAGCAGTGCCCAGAGGAGGAGGCTGGAGCCAAGGGCTCCCTGGACCTGGCTGTGAAACACTGCACTCCCAAACCCCATGGATGGCCTCAGCCACCACTGGGACACTCCTGGCTGATAAGCAGGGCTGGGTGCTCCTGCCCCATGGTGCACAGCAGATGTCTGGCCTGGCACAGTCCTCTCTGGAGCCACGGTGTGGCCAAGCACTGCCACCAAGACGTCACAGCTGCACTGGTCCCTGGGGAGGCAGCGAGCACGAGCCAAGAGCCTGCAGAGAACAGACTAAACACAACCCCCAGTATTTGTTCTGAAACCTGCCCAGAGTTGCTTTGGCCTCAGGGAGACTGGAGGATTATTTTCCTTAAGTATTTTTAAACCTGGAGCCTGGCAATTACCAGAGGGTTGGGATTTCCTGGCTTGAGCGCACAGGTCATGGACAGCAAGGAGCCTGCTCCTGCCACTCCACCTGGGAAGCCCTGGGAGTGGCTGAACCAGGACCACCAGGCTGGTGGCCACTTGGGAAGGAAAGTTGGCCACAGAGCCATCCATGTGTGCCACCCCAGGGCTCCATGTGTGCAGCCTCTGTGGGATGAGCACCCATCAGCCACCATGGGTGCAGAGCCCAACCTGGGCTGCTCCACGTTTGGGTGACTGGCAGCAAGAAAAGGCAGAAGCTGCAGGGAGGAGGTCAGGGATGTGCTCATCGTCTCCCACATCAGTGAGGAGGATGCAGAACCTTGGGTGACCTCCTGATGGTTCAGCCTGGATGTCCAAGCAGGAGCAACTCAGGAGCTGCATTCTTGTCTATGGAGTGGACATGTCCCTGCTCACAGGGCTGTGGGGAGGCAGAGTGGACATTAGTGTGTCTGTCCTCTGGCAGCCCTGCCAAGATGCCCCTGCTCTCCTTCTCTGGGTTGGCTCAGAACCCATTGGGCAACAAAAGGGAGAGAAAATCAGCACCTGTGGCACTGCCTGGTGGTCAGCAGTGCCCCAACTGGAGTGGCCACGAGCCACTGGCCCTGTTCTCTGCAGGCACTGCTTCCCTGGCAGCACCAGGCTGAGCCCTCCAGGCCCAGGGAGAGCAGAGCCCTGCTCAGAGGGGCACAGAGGCTGCTCTAAGGCAGTGCTGTTTGCCCACAGCCCCGCAGCTGCATGGAGGGAAGCATGGCTGAGAGGGGAGCAGATGCAGACCTCTGCCTGCTGACAGCCCCTCAGTGGCTGAGTTTATCAGTGCTGCTGTCTGAGCCTTCCCCTTGCTGGCAGGATGGCCACGGTGTGCTCCCCTTCACACCACCTATTGTGTGCACTTGGAAATACATTTGTGCTGCTTGTTCCAAAAGCCTGCTTGTTCCGTTCCTGAAGAGCCAGGACTGACAATGTCAGGAAAGCCTCCATCTCCCTGGCTTTGTTCAGCTATCCTTGTTTGGAGGAAAGATCCCTGGAGAGGAGCTGACAGCCACTGCATGCCCTGGCAGAGGATTGCTGTTGACAGGGAGCAGCCCCTGGTCGTGGGGAGAGAAATGGAGCCCACAGGCTCTGCTTGCTCCCAGGACCCAGCTCAGCCCCAGCAGGGAGGGAGCAGGGAGCAGTGCCCATGGCTGGCAGAGCAGGGAGAGGAGGCAGTGGGGCCCTGGGTGCTGGCTGCATATGAAGTGGGTCAGGTCCCTTCCCTGCACAAACACAGGCCTAGCTCTGGCACTACCAAAGTACACAGAAAGCTGGAGGCACTCCTGGCCCTGGTACAGGCTTCTGGGACTTTGCCTTTTGCTGCAGGAATTCATGCCCTGCCAGTAGCAAGGGTCAGAGCAGGATCCAGGCAGCTTTCCCCTGCTCCATCAGGGATGAGGCTGCTGCTGCATCCTCCCCGCTCTGCCCACCCTGCCCACAGCCTCTGCAGCTCTGCAGTGCCACTCCTCTGCCCCATCTCCACCCACAGTCTCCTCACAGGCCACCCTGGGTGCTGGTGCTGCCCATGTCCAGCTGCACAGCCAGTCTCCAGGAGATAGTGGGGGAGAAGACACATTTACAGACCCTGAGCCTTGTCCTCCCAGTCCACACTAGCAGGGATAAGGTCTGGGAAAACACTGCAGAGTGTCTCAGAACTCACTCCCACTGGCAGATTCGGTTCTGCTTTCTTCCTTCATCTGCTTTTTGTGTTGGGTTTACACAATCTCTGCTGGCTGAGCTGTACAGGCAGGAGAAGCTGCATAAAGCAATTTAATGAGTCTCACACGCAAGCCACAACTGCTTCCTCACCAGGGCAGGTGCCCTGTGAAATGTCTTTTGACCTACCTACTCACCACAGCAGCACAACAGCCCATGATGCACCCATGCTGTCTCCAAAGAGCCTCAGAAGAAAGCAACAACCACAGTTACCATCTAAGCAAGTCCCAGATCTTCCCTAAACAGAGAACAGGACTAAATGTGCCTAATAAGCTGCTCAATCTGAATTACCATCCCTGCTCTAATGCCATCTGATAAGCTAGTCTTGTGGGACAACAAACATTCCTGTTATTCCCCAAGTTCAGCATAAATAAAGCCAAAACTTGTTTTGGAGGAGGTCATGCTCCATCTTAGGATAAAGCACTGCTACCCTTTCCCTGGTTTACAGGCTTAAAGGAACAAAAAGCCTTGAGTGAATCAAAAAGCCAGCGAGACCTGGAGTAGGAGCAGCTAAAGACGAGTCAGACAGGCTGGCATGGAGCTTCCCTCACATGTGTGCTTAGCAGATAATTTGTTATCATCCCAGTCCAAAGTTACCCTGCTGGAAAGCTGCTGTGGGAGAGCTAGCTGCATCTGCAGTGTTTCAGATTTCAGTGCTTCTGCAGGGCACAAACAAACCCAAAATTGCTATAAAAGCTTGTTTTTGCTAAAGCCTGCTGCTGCCCCGTGCAAATGCTTCTTTTCTGGCTGGGAGCTCAGTGGGGCACAAGCACTGAGGATCACTAATCTCTGCTGAAACACAGAGTGTGTCCAGTGCCACAACCTGCTCCCAGTGCCATAGCCTGTGCCCAGTGCCACAGCCTGTGCCCAGTGCCACAACGTGTGCCCAGTGCCACAACGTGTGCCCAGTGCCACAGCCTGTGCCCAGTGCCACAGCCTGTGCCCAGTGCCACAGCCTGCCTGGCAACAGCTCTCATGGGCTCAGGAAGTGCTGCCCCACAGCTTCCACTTCCCCATCCCAAACCAGAGCGACGAGGGAAGAGGATGCTGGGATTTCCTACTGTCTGCTGCAGCCCCGGGCTGGGGGCATCCTGGGCTGGGGGCTCGTGGGCTGGGGGCTCGTGGGCTGGGGGCTCCCTGCAGCCCCCCTCCCCTCCCTGGGCAGCTCTGGGTGTCCCAGCACTGGGTGTCTCCACCATCTCCATCTCCGTGGGGCCGTGGCAGGAAGCTGTGGTCGAGGCTGTTTTTGTGCCCTGGCTCATCTGCTATTCTTACACACCTCGGGGGGTTGAGCCTTGTTTTCAGTGCCCTGGAAAAGCAGCAGGCTGTGCTGCAGGGAGCTGAGGGGGAGGTGCGTGGTCTGGGCCCACAGGGGACATTTGTCACTGGGCCAGCAGTGGCCACAGACCTGTTCCCAGGTCCCACACAGCATCCCAGCCACCATCCCCCTCTGGCTCTTCCAGATGCCCTGGCTGTGCTGTGCCAGCCAGTCCCAGACCAAGCTCCAGCACAGGGAGGTCTCAGGCAGCTCCTCCTGTGTCCCCAAGCTGTGGGCACGCTGGGGCTGTGTGTGCACGTGGCTATGTAATGCCATAACAGGATTACCCTGTGACATGATGGCTGTGAAATAATCCACAGTATCATTCAGCAAATCCCAGGATCCAATTACCCTCCCACATGACACCCTTCCCAGGCACAGGGAGGATGGGAGCCACAGCCCAGCACCCTGCCCCTCCAGCAGCCTCCTCCTCAGCTCCTCCACTCCCTGCACCTCTCTGCCTCAGTGTCACTGAAGATCAGGGAGGTTTGGGTTGCTCTGCAGGAGCCCTGAACCCTCTGCCAGGCTCTGCTGTGTTCTCTCAGCCCGCTACATGCTCCCCAGCACCATGCTCACCTCCCTGCCCAGCCAGCCTCGCACTCCCTCTCCACCCTGGCAGCAGCAGCCCCAGTGAGCTGCTGCTCATCTGGCTGGGGCTGCAACGCCAGCCTGCCTGGGATGGGCAGGGAGCCATCCTGGCCAGCCAGGAGCTCCATGGGATGTGGGAGAGGTGAGTGATGCCACCCTGCTGAACCTGGCTGTGTGGAGAGCCTGGGCACACACCTCCCCCTGCAGCAGCACCCTTGTTTGCAAACAGCCTCCCAGGGCACTCTCCTTGTCCCAGCAGCTGCTCCTTACAGCCAGCATATCCCTTTCTGTGAGGATAAAGGCCGGGGCAGGGCTGCAGCAGCCCTGGCTGGCCCCAGAGCAGTGCCAGGGCAGGCAGGGTGCCCCGGGGCTCTGCTGCTGGCCCTGGCAGCTGTTCAGACAGCAGGGCTGCTGCCAAGCCAGGCAGGGAGTGTGGCCAGCTGCAAATTTCGGCTTCGTTTTTGGAGCCTTTGAATCACTGGCCAGCTGCCAGGTTTGTTATTTGTTAGTCTAAGTATTTTTTTCCCAAGTGAATTTCAAGCTGGCGAGAGGAGCTGGGCAGAGGGAAGTTGGCAGGGGGCCCGAGGCATCCTCAGTGCCAGGGGAGCAGGGGCCAGGGCAGGATGCTGCAGCGTGGTCCACCCTGCCCGGGGGACCCCAGGCAGCAGGGCAGTGAGCTGCCAGCAGAGCCCTCACACCAGGAAACCTTGAATTGCTCCTCGGCTGTGGAGGGAACAGCAGAAACTCCCACACAGGGGGTGGAGTTCATGGATCAGCCTGTCTGGAGCAGGCTCTGCACCTCTGCACATCCCTAACACTGCACAGGCCTCCACAGGCTGTCAGAGGCTGGTGACCCCAGGCATGAAGCCCCAGGGTGACACCTGTAACACCAGGGTCCCACCTGAGCCAGAGCTGAGACCGTGCTGAGGCTGAGCTCTGTGTCCCTGCTGGATGCTGGAGCCCAGGGAAGCTCACCCTGGCCCTGCCCCCAGAGCCCATGCTGCCTGGTCACCTTCTGTCACAGGGAGCTGCTCTGCAGCTTGTGCTGGGCCACTTTGCACCTGCTGAGCCCAGGGCTGCAGGTAACTCCCCTGGAAAGGAGCCTGGCTCCTGCACTGTGCCAAGCAGCCGTGGAGGCATGGGTAGAGCTCATGGGGTGCTTGTGCTTGCCAGGGTGGTCCTGGGAGTCAGCAGCAGCCAGCGTGGTACCCATGAGCTGCCCTGCTGGGCATCTGCCCCTGCCTGCCAGCCTGTGCCAGCAGAGCCAGCAGGGACCAGGAGACAAAACAAAATGGGGGCAATTTGCAGGGGAAGAAATTGCTGTTCCACCTTGGAAACCTGAGCCTCAGATCCATTTCCCTCCAGGGAAGGGAAACAAAAGCTTTGGGAGGGAAGGGCTGAGCACTGCCTGGGGAGCAGAGAGCTGTGGGGCAGGGAGCCATGGGACCAGGGACAGGAGCATGGCCAGGAGGCAAGTGCCAGCAGGAGGGTGCCTGCTGGGCTCTGGCAGGAGCAGGGTGCTGGAGGCTGGAGCATGTCCTGTTGTCCTCCCTGCACTTCCCAGCTCCCTGCTGCTTTCCTGGCCATTGTTTGGCAGCCCCTGGCATGCAGACCAGCTGCCCTTCCTCCCTGCCTGCCCTGCTGCCCTGGCTCCCACCACCACTTTGCAGGTGATGCCCAGGCCCAGCTGCCTGGCATGTGCCATCGGCTCCCCAGGGACACGGGGCCAGGGCTCCCTCCCCTCCTGCCTGCCCTGGCACTCAGCCTCTGTGGGGAACAGCAACCAGCTCATCTCAGGATGTGGCAGCAGCGACCAGCACCTCCCCAGGAGCCAGCCCAGGGCCAGGGTCTGGCCCCACACAGCCAGGGGTGCTCAGAGCAGCCCGAGACCAGGGCTCTGGCCATCCCCTGCTGCCCCATTGGCCTCTCTGTTTGGATGGGTAAAGCCTCCATGATCCCATCCCCAGGCAAAGCCATTTCTGTCACATTACTTCATTCCCCTGACATTAACATGGTGGATTTGGGGAGGAGAGCTTTCCACTTTGTCTGAGTGTTATTCCTGTGGCTCAGCAGCAGCTGCAGTCGTGTCCATGTGTCTCACACAAATGCAGACCAAGCCTTCTGATGGCTCTGCCTCGCAGGCTGCAAGGTTGCTGCTGAGGATGGAGCAGGGAAGATGTCAGCACCTCAGCACATGGCACATGGCCTGCAGTTCCCTTCTGGGGAGATGTCCAGATCCCTGGAGATCACTCCCTGTGCAGGAACCCCATCAGCACCCCAGCACTGAGCCAGCAGCCTCACACACAGCATGGGTGCAGGCAGGGGGGTGCAGAAGCCCCCAGTGCCATGGCTCCAAGCCCCAGACAGCCCTGGAAGATTAATGACCTTTCCTCAGTGTTGGCTTTAGGCAGAGCTGTCAGTGCAAGCCAGAGGCCTCCAGGGCTTGGTATGAGAATGAGCTCCCCTGGTGAGGTGCAATTTGGAGAACTTGAATGGGGGCTCCAGAAGTGGTTGCAAAGAAAGAGATTAAGATCAGTATTTGTCCTTTTTTTTTTCCCTTTTTCCTTCCTACTGGAGCAAAAATGTTCCTGTTTATTGCTATAAGCCCTTGGGGGCTGTATGGTAAACTCCCAGTGGGAATTACTGTCTCAGGAGATCAGAGATCCCGAGAACATCTCCTTGCCAAATTTACAGTTACTGCTAGCTCTAATCATTCTTGTTTATCTCTCCCTGCAGTGGTATTTGGGAAGCCAGCACAGGTCAAACGTGGGACAGTTCCCTCATTGTTACCAGATATCTGAAATCCACAGCGTGGACACCTTCCTCATGCCTTCCCCTGGAGCCTGGCTCCGGTTCCTGCAGGCCTGGGCCCAGGGAGTAAGTGTCCTAGTCCTGCCCAGACCCCATGGCCAGGGAAGGGCCAGGTGAGGAAGAGCCTCAGCTGCTCCAGGAGCAAGCGCCCATCATCCCAACAGGCACGGCTCCATCAGCCACCAACCAGCCCATCCTGGTCCCTCTCCTGGGGACCCAGGAGCAGTCCCTGGCCCCTCCATCCTGCTGCCCGGAGCAGGGCAGGCTGCCACGCCTCTGTGCTCACTCCCTCCCTGCTCCATGTTCTTCCTAGGCAAATAAAGCATCACTGTCCTATTAATTATGTGAGTTCTGGAGCAATTTTTTTCCCAGAGTCACCTACTGGTTCACAGGCTGGTTTTGCAGGCAGCTTAGGCAGTAGCCTGGCAACACGGTGACCTTGTGCTCTGCTCAGCTCTGAGCGTTTGATTAGCCACACTGGACTCTCTCCACTGCTCCATATTGCTCAGCCCCTCATTAGTACAATTAATAAGCTGCTTCTGTCAATTCAATCAAATGCCAGGCTCGACAGCAGGAGAAAGCTTTGGCAGATCAAGTAGGGGAGATTCTGGGTAGCACTGGGAAATGGCAGGAAACCTTTCATCTCCCCCAAGGAGCCGAACAAGAATGGGATTGTGGGATTGGGATTCTCTCAGGTCATGTTTATTTATCGTTGGCTCGTTAGTATAATAAATCAGGTCCCCTGTCACTTTGAATGAAGTCATAGGTTTGCTGGAAAGAACTTGGCAGAACACCTTGACATTATTAGGGATGCTGTGGACAAAGGCTGATGGAAGGCGATGCCCTGGCTGGCTGCAGGCAGCCTGCACACACTCACTGGTCCCTGTCCCCCAGCAGAAGGGCTCTGGTCATCCCAGGGCAGGGCCTGGGCTCGGGACACACTGTGCAGTGCAGCTCCAGGAGCCAGCAGCGTGTCCAGGTACCTGAGAGCCATGGGAAGAGAAGCTTCTCCCTGCTCCTGCTGACTGCTCCAGGACTCATCCCTGCGGGAAGCAGCCCTGTCCTGGCCCTGCTCCCCTCCTGCCTGCACGTGCAGCCAGGGCATGGCTGGGCCAGTGCAGAGCACTGGGTGCTGGTCCTGCTCCACCAGCACTCACGTGTATGGAGCACATGTGAGGAGGCTTTGCCTTTCACACCTCTCTGCCTCCTGCCAGACTTTGCCCTGGCTCTGACGCTGCTGTGCTCTTTGGATCCCACGTGGCTCCGGGAGATCCCATGGCCACTGCTGGGCAGGACTGGGCTGCCCCTGTGGGTCCTGGGCCTGAGGGGCCCCTGCATCCTCTGAGCAGGAGCTGCCAGCAGCAGGAGGCCAGGAGGTGGCTGTGCAGAGCCTTTGGGGTGACACCTTGCCCGAAGCAGACACCCTGGCCTGGGGAGTTGGGTGCAGTGGTCTGCAGAGATGCTGGGAATGTCACAGTCTCCTTGCCTGGATCCAGTGCTTTTCCACACCAGGGAGCAGATCTGCAGGGTGGATCCTACCCTACTGCTGGAAGCAATGCTGGATGGAGACAGGGAAGATCTGGGACTGCTCTGTCACAGTCTGAGTCCTCCAAATAGAGCAACATCACAGGTGTATGTCCCAAAAACATCCCTAAAATAAACTTCCCCAGGAAGTCCTTTGATCTGCTCTGACAATGAAAATGTAAATTTGAATAAAGTCAGATTTTCTAGAAGTTTAATTTCCATTTAGTTTAAATATAGCTGAAAGGTTAAAAAACAGCAGCTCTATTTTATTGTTCAGTTTATGACAGTATTTGGTCTCTACACTGGGATAAGTATGAAACTATTCCTAATTTGTTGCTCATGGACCAACTTTAGGGAGACAGTTGACTCTCAATTCCATAGTCCCTGGGCCAGCACCACCACTGAAATGCAGGATCACCCAGTACAGCTGCAGGAGCCTTGCCCAGGCCAACTCATCCCTGTCCCCATCCCCTGAGCAGCATCCCACTGGAAGCAGCCTGGGAAGTCTCCAGGGCCCTGCTCCTGCTCGTTAGCTCTCCTGACCCATAAATGCTGAAGGAAGGAAACAAATGGCCAGGAGGGGAAGGAGAGGAAAGGCTTAAGGTGTTGGTCACAGCTCTGCAGAGCCAAGACAGGCTCTGGCTGAAGATGCTATTGTGTTGCAATGATTTCCCAGGAAAAATAGGCCTGGAGAGCTCCTTACTGTTCCTGGGAAGCACTTGGTGACCTGGAGGGTGTGGATTCCAGGCAGGGGCAGCCCAAAGGCTGCATGATGCCATGAAAGACACCATGAGCAGACCTGGGGCTGAGAAGACTGTGGCAGTGTGGTGGCTCCAGGAAAGACTTGCAAGGCCTGGCCAGGCCCATGGCTGCTGCTCTTGGGGCTCTGCCACCCCTCTGAAGGGCTGTGTGCAGGCAGGAGGGCAGTGGGAAGCTCAGTGCCCAGCCCCAGGATGGGTGCATAGCAAATGGCTGCAGGTTGCCCGGGGACACAATGCTCCCATGCTCCTGTGCCACAGGCAACCCTCCTTGCTGCATCCCCCTGGATAGCTAGTACCTGCCTCCTCCCTCCTTATCTTCCCTTTAGCAGCAGGGGTCTTGGCATTTCCCTCACCCCCATTTCCTCTCCCAGCTCCTGTTGACACAGCAGCTGTGGGAGAACAATGTGGCCAAGGGCAGCAGAACAACCCTGCCCCATCCTGTGGCTACCTGCTCACCTGCCTGGGCACAGCCACAGCACCCAGGGGCCCACAAGCACAGCCAACAAGGTGGCAGCCCCAGGGAGAAGCCAGGGCAGGCTGGCTGCTCAGAGGAGCCAGAGCATCCCACAGCACGAGGCCACCGTGGCACACCTGGGGGCTGGTGGGATCCATCTCAGTGAGGGGAGGGACACAGAGGTGCCTCTGCGCTGGAGAGGAGCCCCCAGAGCTGGGAGAACAGGGCTGAGAGGGTGGTGGGGCAGATGGAGAAGGAGCTGGTCAGGGAGTTGGAGGAGACGTGTTTGTTGTGAGCTATCACCCAGGCTGACACCCTCCACCTTCCACCAGTCACTGGCAAGAAGGATGGTGTTAAGTGAAGAGTTCCTTTCAGCCTGTGCTTGTCAAGGCCAGCAGATTGAAAGAGCTCCCTGGATTTCCAGGCTGGGAGGAGCAGGGAGGTGAACTGGCTCTTATCTGGAGGGAGTGCTGATCAGGAAGAGCGGGCTGGGTGCCCAGCCACAAGTGTGGCAGATAGCATCCAGCCAAGGTCAGAGTCCTGCTGCAAACGAGCCACCAACACTCCAAGGGCTGCGAGGAGGGAGCAGAACTGCAGAGCTGGGAGCCCAGCACCTCCTGGCACCTCCTGGCACCCCTCACTCCCCAGCATCCCCATCCCAAGCAGCCAGGGGTGTGCACAGCACCTCAGGACCACCAGGGCTTCTCTGCCGGGGCTCGTGTGCCATCCAGTGGTGAAGGCCCAGCCCAGGCTGAGCCTTCCCTTGCTGCAGCTCAGCGCCAGGAAGGAAAGAGCCTTGCTGGGCTGGCTGGAGCCTGGAAAGCATCTTCCCCTAGAGAAGCCTCCACAGAGGCTGCAGATGGCAAGGGGATGCTCTGGAGCTGCTGGCCAGGCTGGAAGGACCATTTTAGGACCTTTTATTGACTAGCACCAACTGTGCTAGTTCTACCTACTCCATGAGGGCTTGTACCCACTGCAGCACTCAGAGGGAAGCGTGGGCAACCTCAGGCACTGCATAGCATCAGCCAAGTGTGTGTAAGTGGCTCCCAGCAGACAGGATAAGACCCCAGACTTCCACTCCTGTATTGAGGAATACAGGAGGAATTCACTCCTATAGTGAGCGACTGCACAGATCTGACAGGAGCCATGTGGGATGGGGCTGGCAGGGAGGGCTTTAAGGACTTGGCTGGAAGTCAGGGCCCCAGCAGCATTTGCAGCTTGGTAAAACACAGCAGGCTCCTTTCTGCTGCAAGACATTAGGAACAGCTCAACAATTAGGAGTGGCTTCTATTAATATGCAAATTTCTGCTGCCATGGCAATACTTTTACAAATGCAAATGGCAGTGGGAACCGTTGTTGGAGAGGCCTGTGCTGGGCCCTGGACTTTGTCTGAGCAGAAGCTACTAACTGAGCTCGGAGGAGCCTGTGGCCCTGGGCAGAGAGGACAGCACTGCCAGCACCCACCATGGCCCAGGCAGCAGTGTCCCCAGCTGGCAGCACTGCTGGTGCCGTTGTCCCTCTGCAGAGCTCAGGCCTGTTTGCACAGATGCTGAAGTGCCTGCAGCAACAGGCAGAGTGGTTCTTCCTCATTGCTCCGTGGGAATCTCTTTGCACCTGCCGCCAGTGTCTGGTTCCCATTCCTCCAGCAGAAGCCATGCCCTGGGCTGTGAGGAGCAGGGCTGGGGCTGGGGATCCAGGCAGAGCTGTCCCCACGCAGCCAGACTCACCCACAGCAGGAGCTGGCTGCTGCCCAGCCTGGCCGCGGGCTGGCCCAGGGCTGCAGGTGCTGCCAGTGCCAGCAGCAGCTTGCCCTGCTTGCAGGCACGGCTGAGCTGCAGATCCCAAGCCCAGGGGGAGGGATGTGTTTCCTCCTGTGCCTGCTTGGGACAGAGCCTCCAGCAGCCCCACACAGCAGGCTGGGTTTGCCGCTGGCTGCCAGCCCCGTGCCACACACCGAGGGCCGCACTGGAGAGCACGGTGCCCAGCACGCTGGGACCACCCCAGGACTGATGTGGGCAGCCAGACCCTAGCGAGCGCAGGGAGGTCCCGCACGCAGGTGTCCCTCTGTGGCCAGGGCCAGCACCACGAGGTGGCAGTGCACGAGCAGCGTGGATGGTGCCCGGGCTCCTGCCACAGCGGCACGGAGCCCTCAGGCCTCCTGGGAGCAACCACTGAGGATGCTGAGAGCCTGGCCCAGGCTGCCCAGAGAAGTGGTGGAGGTCCCTTCCCTGGAACCATCCCAGGTTGCTCGGGGTCTGAGCAAATGATCTAGATGCAGATGTCCCTGCTGACTGCAGGGCGTTGGTCTAGACGAGCTTGGAAGGTCCCTTCCCACCCAAAGCATCCCATCATTCTGTGTGCAGAGGCACAAACACCCTGCCGAGAGCACTTGGCTGCTGGAGGCAGGACAAACCCCACGGTGCCCCCAGAGCAAGCGCTGCCCTGACTGATACTAGCCGAGGCTGCCCGGGAGCCGAGCGGGGCCGAGGGGAGGCGGCAGGAGGCGGCCGGGAGGAGGTGTGCGGGGCTCGCGGCCTGCTGGAGTCCCGGTGGGAAGGGGCGAGGCCGCGGCCTGAACGGGCCTCCCGGGGGCCGCGCTGTGGCTCTCGGGCGGGCGCGGCCGGTGCCGGTGGCGGTACTGGGTGTCCGTGGGCTGCTCTCGGAGCCAGGAGTGCAGCACTAGCAGCTTCTCCAAGGAAGGCTCGGGGGTCGCCAGGGCACAGGGTTTGTGCTTTTCCTGTGACATCTGGGAGCAGGTTGTGGTTAGCAGCCAGACAAGCCAGGACTTACCGCGGTGCAGGTCAGTCTGTAGGACACAGTCCCTTACGATTGTGCTTGGAAATGTGTCTTCCAGCCCCTGGACGCAGTTGTACTGCTCCTGATCTCCTCTGCTGCTTTCCGAGTTAGTAAATCGCTCCTCTTCCCTCGTTGCTGTCATTGTTTATCCAATAGAAGCCACAAAACAGTTACGAGTCACCCGTAGTCTCTGCTCCCGGGAATATAATTAGACAGTGTGCTAAGTAGCCTTCACGCAGGGTCGAGTGCAGTGTACCGTCCTGTCCTCCTTCCTTGGCTCTTCTGTCATAGTGTTGCCCTTATGATCTTCGGCTACAGCACTCGGGTGGGAGAGAGGCTGAGGCATCAGAGTCATCAAAACCCTCTTGTGTAGGAGCTGAGTTCTCAGGTCGTCTTGGAATGATTGTGTTTCTCAGTTGATCACTGTTCAGTTAACTCCAGGAACTCCTCTAGCAGGATGCAAGAGTCTAATCTGTATTAAAAACTGGAGGTCTCTCAAGAAGCTTGTCCCCTTTGTGGTTCTCTGATTGTCTTCTTTCCCTGCGTGGTAAGCAACTGGAAATAGTTAAGAGAAAATGTGTATTTCGGCATAGAAATAGAACTAAATATTAGTCTGTGAAACCTTTTGTGTTTAGAAAAGTGCAAGAATATCTTAACAGTAGCACTTGTCAGGGAGGCTGTCAGTGCCTGGAAAAGTGAGTTGGCAGTTCATGGGGTGGCTAACAAGCAACATGGTAACTGTGCTGTTTGGAGAGTTTTCCAAGCTTCAGCACACACTTGTGTCTTTCTCCAAGCTGATGGAGGGTGTGCTTAAAACTGCTTGGCACAAAATGCAGTGAGGAGAAGCAGTGCTGGCACTGTGCTCCCTTATGCAATCTGACATGTGCTGCAAACAACAATTAGATGTATCATAGAAAGATAGAATGGTTTGCGTTGGAAGGGACCTTCAAGGTCATCTAGTTCCAACGTCACTGCCATGGGCAGGGATGTTGTTGTGGTTCTCCTCCTGCAGGACTCCAGGTGGGATCTCAGGAGAGCCAAGCAGAGGGCTAACCCTATCACCTCCACTTCTTGTGATGCAGCCCAGCACACCATGGGCTTTCTGGGCTGCAGACACACTGCCAGGCCATGTGGAGCTTCTCATCAACCAGCACTCCCAAGTCCTCCTCTGCAGGGCTGCTCTCAGTCCCTCTGTGTATGTTCTCTGTTGTGGCTTCCAGGATTTTGGCACATGCAGTGTGTGTGGGGGGTGACATTTTTTCTTCCCTAGGACTGCTCTGGCAGTTCTGAGTCTGAACAAGCTATAATGCACACAAGCTGTTTAAAACTAGTCAGAGCTTCATTTTTTCTGGCATGAAAAAGTCCCTGATGTGCTTTTCCCCCTTAGATCAGTGATCTCATTTCACCTAACTGTGAGGACTAAAAATTCTTGGTTTTCCTAACTCTTTCAAACTACTCGCAGGTGATGTTCCAATGTGTGGGGTTTGGGTTTTTTTGTTATAATAAGGCCAGCAGAGCCCCTTCAAAACTTGTGTTTGTGACAGAAGAGTCCGGGAACTCAGAGTTCCTGCTGAGTTACATCTGTTTTGTGGATAACCTGGTGGGTGATGAAAAGGGTAGGGAAGTCAAAGATGATGGGATCTTCAGTTTAGGCTTTTTCAGAGCATAGGAATTATACCTGGTTCCCCATGATAGCAGAAATCTTAGCTGTGACATTGATCTATAAACAGAAAATCGGGCAGTATATGTCTCTGTGTGCTTAGTGATCAGTCTATCTCAGAAAGAAAAGCATCACTAACTAGATATAAATAATGTCAGAACTGTTTGGAG
The DNA here is from genome assembly GCA_013396975.1 of Bucco capensis. Taxonomy (NCBI): domain Eukaryota; kingdom Metazoa; phylum Chordata; class Aves; order Piciformes; family Bucconidae; genus Bucco; species Bucco capensis. Next base: position 434,640 of record VWZO01006469.1, on the reverse strand, counting down.
TATGAAGCATACCCAACTTCTTGGAAGAAGACTTACTGTTAATGGAAACTTTGTTGTAGTCCAAATCTGAGTAATAATAGAAAACCACTTTGCTGAGCGTTCTGAATTAAAATCTCAATGTCTAACTTCGTCATAAGGCAGCATGGCTTTGGGAGGACACACCTGAGTGTCACCAGGTCCTCTTCAGCCACATCCCCCCTGCCTGCCAGTCTTTAAGAGACATTTGGACAATGCCCTTGATAATCTGCTTTAAGTTTTGGTCAGCCCTGAAGTGCTCAGGCAGTTGGACTAGATGATTGTTGTAGGTCCCGTCCAGATGAAATATTCTATTCTAGGATATTTTTCCTGAAAGCCCTGGAAAAATCAAGTTTCTGTTTTCTTTGCATATTGCTCTGGTTCCTGAGATGTGTGTCAGTGCCTCCTAACCATGCCTGGTGCCCAGACTGGGGTGCTTTTGCTCCTCACTCGTATCTGGACACCTTGAGGAATGTGTTGTTATCCTCTGTGTCCATTGTCTCACCCTTCCCCCATGGGCTGCACTCAGGCCCTGTGGAAATAGTGTGCCTTAGCACTCCCTGCTCTGGTTAAAGCCACTGCCACCAAGATTAGTCTCCACAGCGCTGGCTGAGTGCCAAAAGATCCAGGAAGAAGTCTTCCTCTGGGATTTGGGATCAGCTGCCCCTCTGCTGATGGTGGCTGGCGGTGCCCAGAGCCCTGGGACTCTCCTGATGGCCTGAGAGGGTGTCCCAGGTGCTCAGCCTGCCCTGACCTGGGCTGGCTGCTCCAGTAGCATTTCCTGCTCCGTCGCTTTTCTGTTCTTGGCCTTTAGGATGAGCTTGATTGCTGGGCTGAGGGAACAGGGCTGCAGAGGAGCATCCCCTGGCTGCCTCTGCATTGTTCTGTCTCCTGCTTCCCCTGGTTCTGCTTTGTTGTTTAATTGTAGGAATGAACAATGGTTTGCAAACCTGTGTGCTGCTGTAGCTCTGTCATTTACATCTTGTTGAAATGAGGAGAATCCACTGGCAACTGTCTGGCTTGCCATGGCAGCCAGGGCTGTAGTAACTGATGGCTAGAGCAGTGCTTCTGCAGGGGCACCACTGCCATTGCTTTTCTGCCCTAGTCAGGTTTTTGGGGCAGTTTTGTTCAACTTTTAGGTTGCATAAAGCAAACATTTTTAGTTATCTTTTTATTCCAGGAGCTAGACTAACTCTTTGTTTTCCTCTCTGTTCTCTAGGGATTTAAGTCATAATCATTTGTTGTCATCCAACTGGAGCATTGATCTGTCTGTTCATACACTACAAGAAGTGTAAGTTGTTCTTTATGAGAATAAAGACAGCCTAGCCAATTCTGATGAGTGCATTTCATTGCATGTCTAGGTAGCTGAAATATTCAGTGGCAGTGAAAGTGGAAGCTCTGTGTTGGCACCATGCTTTCTGTATCAAACTGATGCTTTGTGAGCAGAAATCTTTTTCTTAAACTATTAGAAGACCAATGCTTTTAAAAATAATCAAAAGTGTTTGACTACAGCTGATTCTAAGTTTAAGAGAAGGAATAGTATCCTCAAAACTGGTAAAAGCTAGCATGCTTTGCTATTACACTGTTCAATTTATTAGTGTTTAAGCTTTTAGGGAATCTTTTTGTCAGCTAGTAAGTATTATTAAAATAACACCACTGTTAACTGCATTGGATGATGTGAATTAGTCCTGCTGTGTACAGAAGAGGTTTTTCTTCTCTTTGAAGTGCCAATAATCTGTTTTGTTTTGTTTTTCTTAAGGAAAATGAATTATAATGAGCTAAGTGAAATTCCCTATTTTGGAGAAACAACTTCTAACATAACTCTTCTCTCCCTGTAAGTAATAGCTCCTCTGCCTTGTGCTTGTGTGACACGTGGGGAATTGGATTAGAGCTCTGCTATTGAGTTGTAGGAGAGAGCTGAAAACATAGCTGCTTTTGTCTGGAAACACTGCTCCTCTGCAGTGCTTCAGGGAATGTGTAAGCACTCTTTAAAGAAATACAAATCAGTTAGACAATCGAGTCACCCTAAATTACCAATAGAATGCAGTCAACCAGGGCAGGCAGCCCTGAAGGGGAGGGATTCAGTCCTGGAATGACAGTTCCCACAAGGAACAGCCCAACTGCAGGCCCCAGAATTGGAGTCTGTTCATATGTGGAGGTGGCAAATAGCTCTTGGATTTTTTCAGTATTGCTCTAGGAGTTAACAGTTGGAGGTGTGGGATGCAGGTCCCCTGGAAGGGGCTTGCTGGTAAAGTTGATATCTAGAATGCTCTAGCTGTTTCAGCTGTGCAGCCTGGAGGATGGGGTGTTTGGATAATCATATTTGTTGCTGGTATTTTTCAGGGTACACAACACCATCCCAGAAATAAATGCTGAGCAACTCCAGGTTTACCTTTCACTGGAAAATCTAGATCTTAGTTCTAATCTTATCTCAGAAATTAAGGCTTCTTCTTTCCCACGGATGCAGCTGAAGTACCTGTGAGTATGAGTGATCTGTGTCTGGCATTGCTGGTCTGAAGCAGTGATGTTGGAGACTTCATCTTCTCTAAGTGCCTGTCTGAAAGAAGGCAGCCTTGTGTGGCTTTGAGCTGGCAGCAGAGCTTCACAGAGCTACACATGTGTTTGAAATCAAGTCTGGTCTGTACCAATCTGTATTGCATTTTCTCAGATGGTACAGAAGACAATAGCTGCTGTTGTTGGGGTGCAGGTGCTGCAGCCAGCAGCCACATGGGAGGATTTCTGCCCATTCTGAGCAGATCACTGTTGACGTTGTCTTAGCCATGTCCAAGTGAAGTGTGGGTATGCAGTAAAAATCAGCTCCAAGCACTGATTCCTTTGGGAAAAATGATTTGGTTTGGTGAGGCAGAACTCAGACTTGTGAAGCTGAGTTCTGTGCTTGTGCTCTCGTGTTCCTAGAGCTCTGTGTTCTGAAAGGCCTCTTCCTCTCCTAGGAACCTGAGTAACAACAGAATCACTACTCTAGAAGCAGGCTGTCTTGATAACTTATCTAGCTCCCTGATGGTGGTAAAGCTGAACAGAAACAGGATTAGTGTGATTCCACCAAAGATTTTCAAGTTGCCTCACGTGCAGTTTCTGTAAGTAGCAGGTTTCTTTGCTTAAAATGATGGTGTTTGTTCACCTGTTGTTCACCTCAGTTTGTGTGCTTGGCTTTCACAAAGTGGTGCTTAGCAAGAGATGTCCTAATGCTTGAATGGCATCTTTATCAAAGGGAACTGAAGAGGAACAGGATTAAAGTGGTGGAAAGTCTTACATTCCAAGGACTGGAGTCCTTGAAGTCCTTGAAGCTGCAGCGCAATGGGATCAGCAGGCTGATGGATGGAGCTTTCTTTGGCCTGGGTAATATAGAGGAATTGTGAGTATGCCTGGCTGTGGAACTTCTTTAAGGGACTCTGGCTGTGGAGGGTTGTGTCCTGTGTGGCTTCCCTTAGGTCACACAGGATCCCAGGGAATGAGCTCACAGATCTGTATTTTGTATTTTATGGTTGTTTGAGAAGTGGGAAGGTAAGTGGCACTCTGGCCAGCTTCTTCCCACTTGCTGCTCAGAGTGCTCTGACTGTGGGCTGCTTTGTGCCTGTTTTCCTCTGCACTCCCTGTGATACAGGATGCCCTCAGCTGTGTGGCTGTCAGAGGTATAGCTCAGGGCTGTGCCATGCAGTGTGAGCAAAAGATTCCTACAAGGAGGTTACAGTTTGCTTCTGCTGCAGGATCACTGCAGCTGCTGCTGAGTTAGTTCTCCATGTGCTGTAGTTCACTCTTCTGCTTTCAGTGGGATGACTATAATTGTGCATTTTGGGTTGCCTAAGGCTTAATATCAGTAAACAATTTTGAGATCCACAAGGTGAAATTTTGTAAATATCTATTTCATTATTACCTGTTTGGCAAATGTTTTTCCTTCTCATTGCTTAGGGAACTGGAACATAACAACTTGACAGAAGTAAACAAGGGCTGGCTGTATGGGCTGCGGACCTTGCAGCAGCTCTATGTCAGCCAGAATGCCATTGCCAGGATCAGCCCAGATGCATGGGAGTTCTGCCAGAGGCTTTCTGAGCTGTGAGTCCTGGGCTGCTTTGGGCTGGGGATTTTGTAGTGTTGCAGGGCAGATGGGATAACATGTGTAGTAAGAAACCACAGGAAGTGCTGAGTGTCCTTGGTAGACCTGTGTGTATTTTACTGATAAGTATTCTCTTAGAGTAATTAATCACAACTCAATAGTTAATCAAGTTCGCTAGTGTCTTTCATAATGAATCCCCCCCACTTGCTTCTGAAGTTCATGTTCAATGTTTCTAGAGACCTGTCCTACAACCAGCTGGCTCGCCTCAAGGAGTCTGCCTTCGTGGGACTGGGTCTGCTGGAGAAGCTGAACCTGGGGGACAATCACATCAACCACATTGCTGATGGTGTCTTCAGAGGTCTGACCAACCTACGAAGCCTGTAAGCACAGAGAACTTCCCTCTGGCACCTCACCTGAGTGCAGTGAAGCTTTGTGATCTAAAGGCAATGATCTGAGGTGCAAGCCTGAGATCAGTGCTCTCTGGTCTTGTTGTGTGCTGTCCTGCCTGCAGGGCTGAGCAGAGCAGGGGACTCTGGCCCAGCTAAAACAAACCAAGCACTTAGTTTTGGTGGCACTAAGAAGCAGTGGTGTGACTGTGAGTGCCCAGCTGCACATCATAGCAGCTCTGAGGAGGTGTGAGTAGTCAGCCTGACTCAGTACCAGCTGTGGAGTGAACAGTCAGTCTCTCCTTACTCCAGAGGTTCTTGCTGCTGGGTTGGAACGTCAGAAATCAAGCAGCGAAGCTTTCTGGCTGCAGAAGATGTGGATTAGCCTCCTGCTCATGTGCTGGAGTCACAGGTGTAGTGTGTAGGAGAGTGCAGGATTACCTCTTGCTGTCAGAGGCCCAGGGCCTGTTGTAGCAGCTGCAGCTCCTGGATATTGCTGACAAGAAAAGACTCCATCCTGGCTCTTAAAAGAAAGCATCCCCAGCAGATCAGAGCAGTGGTGATCATCCTGAACAATGGCAGTCAGGAGAGGAGTGAAAGTTTGTAACCCCTGTCAGTTCCTTCAATAAATGCTTAAATAAGCAAGTGCAGCAGAGAGATTTATGTAAGCAGTCATCTTCTGTTAGCCTTAATGCAACCTTCTAATGAAATAATTGCTACTAATTTCTTGGGTTTAGAGTGGCATGAAAAAGAACAAGAGCAGATTAATTAGTAGGTTTTTCTGGGCTCCTGAGGGGTGTCAGCAGCAGAGAGGATGGTGAGGGGCTGGCCCTGGGCTGGGACAGGGCCCTGGTGCTTAGCAAGGCTCCAGGCATTGGTGCCCAGCCAGGCGTGAGGAGCCAGCTCCTCAGCTCACACAATGAGGGGCTTTGCTTTGGGCTTGCTCACTGCTTTTGCTAAGTGCTCTGAGTAGTGGAGTGTAAAAATGCTTCCCACAAGAGGAGATGCTGTGCAGCTGGCTCCAGTGCTGAGGCTGACATAAACACTCCTGTGTGGGCTCAGCTCCTGCTGCCCTCCTGCAGTGCACCTTTGAGTAGTGAGAGCTGCAAAACTGTCTGTTAACTACAGGCTAATAAAAGCAAGGTAGGATGACAAGTGTTTCCAAGGACAGCACGGAAGTTTGGAAGTTTCCCATGCTGTCACATTATTTACTTTGTAGGACTCTATTCACAGCATTCTAGAGACCTAGAGATAATTGTAGCACCAAGTTTCAAATCACAACAATTAGCAAACTGGAAATAAATTGGACTTATTACTCATCTAGTCATTCTTCTCACTAGATCACATCCATGTTGAGTACCTTAGCTTGAACAGTTCTCAGAGAGGAAAATGCTTCATATGATCAAGTATCAAGACCTTGTGATGCATGAGTCATGGAATCCTCTTCTTTTTGTCCTGATATTTAAAGTGTGTGCATATATATATATAGTGGAGATGAATACTGTGTGGTTTTAAGAACAAGACTTACATATGTTGAAGTAAGAAAAATAAGAAAATAATGTGGCTCTGACAGAAACTCCTAGCTCAGTCCATGCCATTCAGGCTAAAGATGCAACTGAATCTCAACATTTCTCCTCTCAAAAGCATTTAATCCTCTCTGAACCACATAGCTGTCTTGCCTTTGCTGAGGCTGCTCTCCTGTGTGAGGGGCTGAAGTGCTCTGCAGAGGTCAAGCAGAAATCCCATTAGCTGCTGAAGAGATTTGTGAGCAGAATATCAACTTCATTCTGAAAACCTCCTCCTTTGTGCCTGGCAGCCTGACACTGTAACCTGTCTGTAATCTCTTAATATGCTAATGCTGTTATAAGCTTGTTACTCAGGAAGATTAATGCTGCTAGTGTATTGGTTAATTCACTGACATGAACCAGCTTGCTCCAGGAGCCTCTCCCAGCTCCTGCTGAATAGCCCATCACATGAGGAGTGCTGCTCAGGCTGGCTCTTTCCTTGCATACCACATCAAGGAGTTGGACTGCACAAGTTGTTTGTGGCTCTGTCTGCAGCACTGATCATGAACAACTTTTCTTTTTCCCTTGCATCTCTGAAATGAGATTTTCATCTTCTGGCAAGCTTGGTGTTACAAGAAGTGTGAGGCCTTGCAGAGAGCTCTGTGCCAGAACAGCAGAGCTGGCTGTGCAGCAGCACATTCTGTTCCCTCCCTTGCCACTAGAGTGGTCAGGATGGTGCTACAGGAATGCTTTATGACAAAGCTCTTCTCCTGCAGGGACTTGAGGAACAATGAGATCTCCTGGGCCATAGAAGATGCAAATGAAGCTTTTGTGGGACTCAGCAGGCTGGACAAACTGTATGTATGGCAAACCATTGAAACAACAGTACTAGCCAGGCACACAGGCTGGGGGCTGAGGGCAAAATACTAAGGGATTGTACATCAGGGACAGGAGGCAGAGAGGCTCCCTGTGTGGCAGTTGTATTTGCTGTGTTTGCACGTGGGTGCCACAGCTCTGGGTGCAGGCCTGGGCTCCCTGTGCAGGAGCATTGCAGCTGCCTGGCACTGGCTGCCTTGCCACAGCAATGGGAGGAATGAATCCCAAGTGTTTGGCTGCATTTGTTATGGAATAGCCCAGTCCTGCTGTGTGGTGACTGTCACTTCTTGTGCTGCTTTACTTGGGGTGAAAGTTACAGCTTCTACAAAATCCACAACAACACACAAAAACCCCAAACCAACCAAACAAAAAACATGCACAAAAAAACCCTCTAAGTTAAGAATGGAAAAGAAACCATTAAGCTTAAAAAATAGTATTGGATCTTTTAGCTCAGCTAGAAGTAGACAAAACTTAGACATCATGGGGAACTTCTTTTGGCTCTTATGTGTGAACTCACTGACATTCAGACAAGTTTCTGGCTGGGGGGGGGCTTTGTCTTCCAGAATCCTGCAAGGAAACCACATTAAGTCAATTACCAAAAGAGCATTCTCTGGTCTTGAAGCACTGGAACACCTGTAAGTACTTCTGTTTGCCAACTTGAGCCTTGCCTCTTCTGTCAGACTGTCCAGAATTTAACTGAAGGTAGCACATGAAATCACACTTACCCATTATTATTCCCTTTGCTTCACTTACAGAGATTTAAGCAACAATGCAGTGATGTCCATCCAGGAAAATGCATTTGCCCAGGCCCACCTGAAGGAGCTGTGAGTTCCTCATACTTGTTAGATTATGTCATGTTCTCTGCAAGTCCTGCTGTGTGAAGAGTCCTCCAGCCACTGTGGGGTTGGAGTTGGCTGAAGTGTCTGCTTTCATCATGAAATATTTAAAGCAATGCTGGTGAATTATGGTAGCAGTGTGCTTGGATTTAAGGTTGGGCCAAATCTGCATCTGTTTCCTCTGTTGCAGAGGAAATATTTTTTCCTTGCAGTGCTGAACCATTAAGTTTTTCATCTCTTGTGACTTTGCAGCAAGCTCAGCACACAGTAGCATGTAGAGAGTGAGCAACAGAAACAAATCATCAGGAATCTCTCAGGGTGGTTAGCAATCCCTGCACTTCATCCTCACCTTTGAGGGGCTAGGGAAAGGCTTTAAAATTCACAACGAGACAAGAATTGTTACTTGCTCAGCAGCTTAAGCTGCTAGGGCCTCCTGTGATCTTCAGCATTGAAAGTATTACAATGAGAAATGACCTTCACACCCAAGACTAATCCTACTGGAAAGCACTCATCTCAGAGATAAGTCTTTGAATGTCATGTAATCTGTTTTAAAACTGTTACTCAGTTATTCATTCTTGGCCAGGGGCACTTAGTGTGCAAGATCTGACAGTCTAAGGAGACGGATATTTGGTGTAAAAGATCAGACTTGCATTGTTTTCTCCAATGGGCCTTAAAAGTGAGGAATCATTGCTGTGTGGGCAAACAGCAGGATGGAATCTTGCTTTGTTTGTCTCTCTTCTCACTGCTGGATTTGTCTGGTGGCAGATCCTTTCTTGTCCAAGTGCTGGACTTTCTCCAGTCACTCATCCCTGAGGGTAGCATTGAGGGAACTTGGGAAGCAGGTGGTGTGGGAGAAGTGACCCACCCTTGTTTGCTGTTCACAGTTGTGTGCAGCAGAGAAAACCACCTGCAGTAGGCACCTGTATGAAACAAATCAGTTTTGTTCTTAAATATTGATTAGCTGGCATGAAAATGAGTGAGAATTGAGGCTTATACTCATTGCATCGTGGTGGACACAGAGCTGCTCTGCAGTGCTGGGCTCCTCTCAATTGCTTTGGAGAGGAGGTGGGCTTAGTGTTTCTTTAGAAGTTGCTAATCCAAGGTAATTGTCTTCAGAACTAAAAAGAAATGTAAGCTTGTAGTGCTGAGAGAGGGAAGGTTTTCCTGGGTTGTTTCTAGCATATAGAGCTCACTTTTCTAATGAAGACCTGTAGGCCTAAACCAAGACTGTAAATCTTGACATTTCTGAACATATATGCTTGGAGTTGTTTTGCTGCATGAAACCACCTCTAAGAATGTGAAGTACCTCAACTTTGTTCCCCCTGCTGTTTTGCCTTGTCTCTGCAGAGTTCTGAACACCAGCAGCTTGCTGTGTGACTGCCAGCTGAAGTGGCTGCCCCAGTGGCTCACTGACAGCCCTTTGCAGCAGGCCACAGTCAATGTTAGCTGTGCTCACCCGGAGTGGTTAGCAGGACAAAGCCTTCTCAGTGTGGACCCTGAAGACTTTGTCTGTGGTTTGTATTTTTAATGACTTCTGTGATAAAATCTGTGCAGGTACCCACCTGGAATCAGGCTGTGGCACTGCTGGAGGGGCTTGGGCTTGGCCTGTGTGCATCACTGGGTCAGCTTTGGAGTCTGGGGTTTAATTCTCTTTCTCTTTGCTCTGTTCTGTTGTGCCTGAGCACTGAGCTAACCTGAGGGAGTGATTCTGTGAGACTGCACTGATTGTCACTTAGGTCACTGCTATAAACTGATTGTGCTTCCATTCTCCCTGCTGGCAGATACGTTTAGCTTTGGAAGGGCTGTTGGACACTGCCTTACTGGTCCTTCTCCATACCAGCAAGGCAGAGTAGGCAATGCTCTGGCAAACTTTCTGATGCTCCATACCTGTAGTGTTTATCTGGTCTCTGCCACCACAGTTTTGGACACAATCCTGTTTGGTTTAGTTAACAAATTGTGAGATGGCAAACTGAGAGACTCTTTGCCCAGGGTCAGGTGTGACAGGCCTGGAAATAGCCTGATGTTATCTTCTGGGTGAGCAGTCTGATAAGTGTCACTTGTGCACACACAATCCTCTCTTTCCTTTGGTGGTAAAGGCTACAGTAACCATCGTGTGGGCATGAGCACCCACTCTTCCCTTCTGCCCTCACCACTGTGGTGCCTGAGACTGAAGGCTGTGTGTGCCTGAGGGAATGTCTCTGCTGAAGGAACTCTCCTCCAGTGGGATGAGATACAGTGAGCTGCCAGCTTGCTATGCTTTGTATGTGTAGAACTTAAAGGCTCTTCAGGGTATTTAAACTATCTGAAAGTGAGTCTCAGTCCCTCATGGAATAGCCTGGCTCTTCAGCTGAGCATGGCTTCTGTGTGTGCTCTCAACATAGCAAGGCCCAGACAGCAGTACAAAATGCAGGGTGCTGCTCAAGGCCACTCTCCTGGGCTGATTTCCAGTGCTTGCTCCGTGTGCCTGCCTGTGGATCTAATCCTCTTCACAGCTTGGTTTCCACCTGAAAACAGCTGAATATGTGCACTCACTAGGACACCTCTTCCCAATGCTTGCTTTCTGCTTACAAGGTCTCTTCAGTGACTTTTCTTGCAATGTTAATTGCAAGTTGAAGAGGAAAGTAACTCATCTTGGTGCTTTTCTTTTCAGATGACTTCCCGAAGCCCCAGATCAGAGTGCATCCTGAGAGCACAGTGGCTCTGCGAGGCATGAACGTGTCGCTGAGGTGCAGTGCTGTCAGCAGCAGTGACTCGCCCATGGCCACAGCCTGGCGCAAGGACAGCGAGGTCTTGTGTGATGCAGACGTGGAGAACTTTGCCAGGTACCAGCAGCAGAGTGCTGAGGTGCTGGAGTACACCACAGTGCTGCACCTCTTCAATGTGAATTTCACTGATGAAGGGAAGTACCAGTGCATCGTCACCAATCACTTTGGCTCCAACTATTCCAACAAAGCCAAGCTGACTGTCAATGGTAAGCAGTAACTACAGAAACACTTCTACCCTAAGGCTTTATTTAAATAGCTACAAGTCTATTTTTCACTAGAGCTGGCCCAAAATAGTTTTGCAAGGCTGTCTCAAAGTACCAAAAATCTGTTTATAAAGCAGGAAAGAAGTGATGTTCTTGTTGTTGTTGTGGGTGAGAAGAAAAGGGGCAGATACTTGCTGTGGTTTCATGCTAGCACACTCGGTTGTTCCTAGAGTTAAATGGAGGTAGAAGTCTCTTAAACTAAAAGCTCCCTCTGCTGTCCCTTCAGAACTAAGCACCTTTCCCATCTGTTTGGAATCTGCCCCTTTCTTAGGGAGAACTACAGCTGTGGTTCAGATCTGTTGGTTTTCAAGTACTGTCTGTGCTGTGGAGCTTTTGCTGCTTTTTCCCTGAAAATACTAAAAGTTTCTCCTTGGCTCCAGAGCTGCCATCCTTCCTGAAAACCCCCATGGATCTCAGCATCCGCACCGGGGCGATGGCCCGGCTGGAGTGTGCTGCAGAGGGACACCCCACTCCACAGATCTCCTGGCAGAAGGATGGTGGCACAGACTTCCCTGCTGCAAGAGAGAGGAGGATGCATGTCATGCCTGAGGATGATGTCTTCTTTATTGCCAATGTGAAAATAGAAGACATGGGCATCTACAGCTGCATGGCCCAGAACACTGCAGGGGGTTTGTCAGCCAACGCCACGCTGACAGTGCTGGGTGAGTGCTGTGCTGCTCTGTGAGGATCCCATCCCCTCTGCCATGGTGCTGTAAGGAGCAAGCTTAAGTCCTGGAGAATGAAGTTAAAATACAGAAAGCAGGGCTTGAGATGGTTTTTGAACAGTGGAGCTTTGGAAGCTAAGCTGTGGTGCTGCCCAGTGAAGGCAGTGTGATCTTTGCAGGAGATCACTGGGACAATAGCTCAGTTATCAGCAGTGTGGACTAGAAAAATAACTTGTGCTGCCTTAGAACAAAATTAGTTGCAGGTGACATGAACTACACTGAGTGATAATGGAAGGACAGTTCCTTCTAGAGTACAGTACTTCTTGAAGACACTGACTTGTAACATGATGGTCATGTGCAAGTTTAGAGTTGGAATACATAAAGCAGACTGCATGATTCTGGGGATGTTTGAATTTGGGGGCTGTTGGCAGTACCTGCATTTGCTGCAGTGATCCACAGAAGAGCTGAACTGGGAAGATTTCCCCAATCCTGTGTTCTGTTGCTCAGGTTTAGGTCCAGGCTGTAAGATCAGATGTTTAACTCTGGAGTGCAGGCTGGTGTTGCACAGTGAAGTTAACTTACAGTGTTACTGCTTCTTTCACAGAAACCCCTTCCTTCGTGAGGCCCCTGGAGGACAGGACAGTGACCCGTGGGGAGACAGCAGTGCTGCAGTGCATCGCGGGTGGCAGCCCCGTGCCTCGCCTCAACTGGACCAAGGACGACGGTCCCCTGGCGGTCACCGAGCGACACTTCTTCGCCGCGGCCAACCAGCTGCTCATCATCGTGGATGCTGGGCTGGAGGATGCTGGGAAGTACACCTGCATCATGTCCAACACGGTGGGCACCGAGCGTGGCCACATCTACCTCCATGTCCTGGCCTCTCCAAACTGTGACTCCTCCCCGAGTGGCCTCAGCCACGAGGAGGATGGCTGGACCACGGTGGGCATCGTCATCATCGTGGTGGTGTGCTGCGTGGTGGGGACCTCCCTGGTGTGGGTGATTGTCATCTACCACATGAGGAGGAGGAGTGAGGATTACAGCATCACTAACACAGGTAAAGTGCACCAGCAACACTCTTCAGCCCTGCTCTTAACCCAAACCACTTGTGAAGAGTGGTGAAATGCCTGGATTCATGGCAGGGGGATAGGACTGAAGGATTCACAGTCTCCTTCTAAAATCCCTTCAGGGATTTGCTCAAACTCCTTCATTTTAGAGGGCTTTTTTAGTATCAGAAGTGTATTTGGTTATGCACTAGATTTGTTCTACATTAAAGGAGAACAGTAAAGTTTGGGAATATTTGAGTAAACTTAGAAATGTTTTCAGGAGCTGGAATAATGTCTGTACCTTCCCATTCCCTGTCAGATTAGAACTAGCTATATGGATTTTTAATCACTCAGGTAGAAAAAAGATAACTGTATGCAAGTTGAAATTCTACATGACATTTTTGTTAATGTGGATAATCTTCACACTTAGCTGTTAATGTCATCCATGTTAATTCTGCCTTGCAGAGGAGATGAACCTGCCTGCAGACATTCCCAGCTACCTGTCCTCCCAGGGCACTCTGTCAGAGCCTCAGGAAGGCTACAGTAACTCAGAGGCAGGAAGCCATCAGCAGCTTATGCCTCCAGCCAGCAGCTACGTGCACAAAGGCACAGATGGTAAGCAAAGCCCTCACGTGTATTGCTGGTGTTCCAGCAGATGCCAGTGCAGTCCTGAGCTCAGAGCTGGCAGCAGTCCTGCACAGTGCAGCACACTGCTGCGTACTAACATCAAAGGTGACTTTCCTAGGGAAGAAGTCAGGTGGATCTGAGCATTTCCATTGATCTCTCTGAGTCTGAGGCATCTCCTGCTTCTCTTCTAGTGTTTGTTTCTATTCTGCTCTCAAGGCTTCTGCATTCCATGTGCAGTGTTTAATCTTTGCTCCAGCAAGGTCTGGGCTCACATGTGCTGTGAGTGCCTTTGCCTGTAGCTGTCATGGCTGCTGTCCTTCAGGTGCCAGAGCAGTACAGTTCCCTCCAGAGGCTCTTTGGGCAGCAAGGCAGGATGCTGTTAGAGGCTTCAGAGGTTAAATGTCAGGCTAGATTTTTGTGCTGTTTCTTTTCTTTGGCATTGCAAAAGTCCAGACAATAGAGGTGGAAGTAAAGTTGGCTTGGAAGATGACTTCTGTCCTTGGCATAAAGTTACTGCCAGACACAGAGTCCACTTGCTATGCTCATAACTAAAGGCTCTGCACTATCTCCCTACCTTATCTGGACACCTTGCAGGATATTTGAGTCACTGGGCCTGCAGAGATGCTATTTCTTACCTTCTAAATGCTGAGGAGCCTCCAGCCTTCAGCATTTTGATCTCCCTGTTTGGCAGGTGGTGCAGCACCACTGGTGATCTGCTCCGACTGCTACGACAACGCCAACATCTACTCCAGGACACGGGAGTACTGCCCCTATGCCTACATCCCAGAGGAGGACCCCCTGGAGCCAGCTCTGCCCACTCTGATGGTGCAGGTGCCAAAGGAAGCGTACACAGTGTGCACCCAGCACGAGAGCAGTGCTCTGGACACTCTCCTAGCAGACAGGGACATGTCTGTCTACCTGGCCACCCACGACAAGAGGATCTCCTCCCAGCAGGTGAATGGTGAGTGCCTCTTCTCCCTTCTGGTGCTTTGTGTCCCGTGGTCACTCTCTGGCCTTCCTTGTGCTCTCTTCACTCTTCACACATGCCTCCAGTGGCCATAGCTGGTGGAGTAAGTCCACTGTGTGTTCCCCACCTGTCCTCAGAACTAGCCCTAGGACTGCATCCAGTACCCAAGAGTTGCAGAGGGTGATCTTAAAAAGGTGATAAATCTGCAGCTCATCTCTCAAAGCTTGTGGAATGTGATCCTTTGCATGGTCTTCAAGGACATCTGTCAGCCAGGGGTTAAAGCTTCACATAAGAAACTCAGGCAGCTCTTCTGTTTGAGCTGCTCTGAGGTTCAGATAACTCCAGAAGTTTTTGGTGGTGGGTTTTGTTTCCTTGGTTTTATGTTGACTTTCTTCCAGGCAGCCTTTTTAACAATTTACACTGACACTTGTGTGTGTTCCTTTTTGCTGTCACAGATTGCTGGAAAGGGAGAGCAGTCAGGGAAATGCTCTCAAAAATCAAATAACCTCAGACTGTGATTGCTGAGTTGCAGAGCTCATGAGTGTCACTATCATCAACTCACTCCTCTTCCTCTTCTGATCTTTCCTCCTCAGAACCCTTCCAGCTTCCTTTATGGGGAGTGAACAAAGAGCTCGCACTCTCCCATTCCCACTTCCTGCAGCAGCAGCAGCCAGCCCTTGGCAGCCCAGGAGCCCTTGGGAGCGAGGGCACTGCTGGCCCTGAGCTGGAGCGAGCTGCTTCCCCCAGGATGTGCCGCAGCCTGCGGGAGCAGAGCCTGGCCTTTGGCAGGACTCGGAGCCTCCATGAGCACGAGAGCAGGTAGGACACTGGCACAGGTCCTGAGAGCAAATCCCTATGGACTGACTTGTACTGACTACCTCAGCACTGAGCCCAAGGCCAAAGACTCTGGTGGCTCCAGAGTGGAGCTCCCCAGGAGGAGGTGGCCCCTGCCCTTTCTCCTTGGGTTTTTGTGGACTGGAAAAGGGGAATGTGCAGCAGAGAACACATGGATGAGGAGTGGTATCTGCAAAAACAGCATGCAAGCATGGATTTTCTGCAGCTGGGAGCAGCCTTTGTGCTGGTGCATGCTTTGGAAATCTCTCAAGAATGCATAGCTATTTCATACTGCCTGGAAACAACTGTTCAGGGTCTCCTCATGGAATTCCCCAGGAACAAAGCATCAAACTCTGGGCCAGCTTTTTGTTCCTTAGACTGCTGGCAGGCATCTCTTAGCAGTCTAACTTTGGGGCTTGTTTTCTCCTCTGAATAATGGACTCTGGTTGTATATAAATTTGCATTTATAAATATTTTGTATACCCTAAGCATATAAATGTGTTGGCTGTAATGTAAATATCTTTTTTATTATGCCAAAGTCTGTACCATACTGTTAGTCTTGACAGCTGCATATCAAGCCATAGGGGGTTTGGTGGGACTGGAAGCTTGTTTCTGAGGGGAGAGAGCTCTCTTTGTTTTGGAAAGAAGTGAATTTCTACTCTAGCTATGTGGTGAAACTGTGATATTGATGAATGTTGTTGTCCCATGCAGCTCTGTGTGCATTATCCTGGCTGCTGCATTTCATGACACTAGCAGCATTGCAGGTGAGAGCTGAGAGAGTCCTGGCATCTCCCTGTTGGGCACTGCCTTGTCCTTGGCCATAAAGGAGCAAGCAGTGCTCTCCTGCACTCCAGCCTCTGGGGTGAAGTTCTTGTCAGGAGCAAAGCAGCAGAGCACAGCTTGCTTCCTTCTGCCTAGGGAGCTGGGAGTGCTTAGTCCCAGACTCCTCTGAGCTTTTATCTTTACAACAAGCTCTTGTCTTGTGTATGTTGCAGAGAGCTCTCCATGTGTGACAGTTAAATGAAGTTTCAAACAGAAAGTTGTGATGGAAAGCATCAGGTAAATTGGGAGAGCATTTGGCAAACACTGAGTGAAACTATCCTGTGGATGTTGTGTCCTCTGCACAGCCAAGAGCCAATGTCTGCTTCAAAACACTTGTGTCTTTCTGTTGGAAAGTAGCAGGCACAGTTGTTGCCCTCTTGAGCTCTCTGCTAGTTCCCTAGGAGGAAGAACATGATAAAGACCTCCTGAAAAGTTCATTCTTCTGGGGAAATGCATCTTAGTGCCTCAGGGGTAGAGACTCACCAGGGATGGGTTCACTTTCTTCACCATCTTACTGTGTGCTCACACCTGAAGAGCAAGAGGCTTGCTTTCTAGTCCTTGTTGCATCCTTTCCAAGCTGTGGGATGTGCAGCAGTGTGGCAGAAAAGCTTTTTGGAGCAGCCCAAGAGAAGTAGGTAAGAGCTCCAGTGACTCCCTCCTGGAGAGCAGGGAGTGTGAGTGAAGTGCCAGCTGCAGTCCTGCAGAACCACAGCTGCAACTTGGGAGACTGTGGCTTATTTGAGTAAAGCAGTGAGGAAACACTGGAAATGATGGTTATTTTCTCCCAGCTCTTTGGGCGTGAGAAGTAGTCAGATCTCTGCTAATGAGCGAATAGAAAGGGCTCTTACCATGCTCTCAAGGCAGCCCTGGCTGCTTTGATAGCCAGCAGCTTTAGTGGGAAGAGGATCCAAGTGTCCTTGACCTGTGGATAGAGATACACAGGTGTGTGAAACTATTGTGGGCTGCCATCTGAAATGTTCCAATAATGTACATGCAAGAGAAGAATCCTGGTTTTACTTCCTCCAGCCTTTCCCTTCCCAGGCAGCATTTAAGACATGGTGCTTCTTTTCAATCCACAGTTATCCCTCTTGCAGGAACCTGGTGCTATCAGTTTAAATCCAGATGAGAAAGGTTGTGTGATGAAAGCACAGCAGCAGCAAAGCCTCCTCCTCCTCCTGAGCTGCTGCTCTTCCCTCCAGACCCTCACCCAGTGGCTGCAGGGACACCCCTTCCCACTCCTGTGCTGCTCTGGCTCCCATCACTCCTGGCAAAAGCTCGTTGCTTTTCCTTTCATCCCTCCCCTCTGCAGAGCTGTGGATGTCCTGGCTGTAGGTGTACTTTGGGCACAACTGCCTGGTGCCACTGCATTCCCTCTGGGTCAGGAAGATGAGCTTGGCCAGCAGCAAGGCACCAGCACAAAGGAAGTGCTGCCTCCTGAGGGCTCTGGTCTGAGCTGCCCTCACCAGGCAGGATGTTTGCATCCTTCCATGAGCACTGCTATCTCCTGAAGGTCCATAAGCTGCTTGTAAATGCTGTCTTAGCACTGTGTAAAACCTTGCTAGGAGGACTCCCAGGGAAGGTCAGGTCCTCTCCTCCTCCCAGGAGTGCAGAAGGACAGTGGCCATGCTGTTCTCAGTGAACAGTTTCTTCAGTCAATGCCAAAGTACCACAGGACAGGAGCTGGGGGTTCTGAGCCAGCCTGAGCAGAGCTGCTTGTGTTCCTGTTGCTATTTCCTAGTCTCTATTTATATTTTTTTCACCTAAGAATGTATATTTTGTATAGCATGTGTAATATATGTTTGTCTATTGTAATATACCTTCAATAAAAAGCTGTACACACTGAGCAGCCAGTGGAACTTCAAAGAATTCATTTTTGTTCTATGATATTTAATTTTTGTAGGGAAAAAAACCATTCTAATGACCTTTGCCACCTGTGATTATTTCAGTGTTGCAGTAGGAAACTCTTTGTCCTGTCCTGAAGAAGTCCAGCTCCTTCTGCCTGGGCCAGGAGACTCACCCAGCTCTGTCCTGACCTTTGGATCCTTGCAAGTACCCAAGAGATTTTCTTCCTGGCAGCACAGTGTCAGTGTGAATGAGCTGCTGAGAGCATGCCCCGTGTGCCTGCTGCAGGGGCAGAGGTGTGTCAGCCCTCCCAAGGGCCAGGGTGAGGTGGTTTTATTCCTATCCCTGTATTCTTGTGCTGGTTCATGTGCTGACAGTTAAGCACCTTTGCCTTCCTCTGCTCCACCTTCTGTGCTTCCCCTTTGTGCCTGTTCTCAGTTCTCAGCACTGTGCATCTCCTCCCGAGTTCCTGGAGGTGCCTCAGCCTCTCTTCTTGCTGGCAGGAGAGGTTTGCACCCAGGGAAAGTGCTCAGAGAGCTGGCACAGGTGAGTGACCCTGCTGGGCAGGCTGCTCTCGATGAGCACACCAATGACAGCCTCCAGCACAGTGCTGTCCTCTCCCTGGGGACCAGTTGGGCCCAGAGCATCCCCAGATGCAGCTCCAGGAGCAGCACCCAGCCTGCCCGGAGGCTCCAGCCTGCCCGTGGCAGTGGGAGCTGGCTCTGCTGCTGCCAGCCTCCCCTTGGCTCCCTGCCTGGCTTCTGTGGCACCCCGAGATGGGTTTGGCAGTGCTGCCTGAGTCCTCATGGCCTGGGTCTGCTCCCACAGGCAGGGGAGGGTGTTGTGTCCATCAGACTGAAACAGCCAAAAACTAAAGCTAAGCTGTAAGCAAATGTCAGTGCTCCTGTTGTCTCCCTTCACAGCAAGAGCTAAAGGGCTGCCCTCTGCCTGCAGGCTCCCAGCTTCCTCAGCTCCCATGGCTGGTAACCAGGTGCTGGTGCCTGGCCTGGGGCTGTAGCTGGGCAGGGGACAGCTGAGGCAGCTCCAGAGGCTGCCCTCCTCTTTACAAACTGGGCTGGGGTTTACCAGGGGAGCAGAGCTGAAGTGTCCACAGCATTTCCCAGCTTTGTGTGTGCTCTGAATGTTGTGCCCTCAAGCCAGCACAATTGCAGAGGGATGGCCTCACGGCAGGAGCTGGCTCCACAAGCCTCAGTTTATCCAGGAGTCTTGTGAAACTCCACCCTATCTTGTGATCCCTGCAACAGGATGCTCAGGAAAAACCAGCTACTGCCTGCCCTGCTAAGTTCAGCTCTCCCTGGATCCTCGTGCATATCCCAGCCCTGGCACAGTGTCAGAGCACCAACAGCTCTTGGAGATAAGATCATGAATAGTTAATGCTCTCAGTTACCCAGGCATATTTAAAAATTAACACTGGAGCCTGGTGCTGACAAGATTAAAAAACTGGGTCATCAAAGAGGGAAAAACAAAACAATTGCACCTACCCTTGGGCTCCACTAATGACTGAGTTTTCGTGGAAGATCCTATCCCTTCCTTGCTTTGATCCTTCATTGGTTTAAAATCCTGGATACCTCATTACACCACCTTCACCCTGCTGCCAGACTCTCCTCTCCTCCTCCCCTCCCACGGGAGTTCATGGCCCTTCAGAGGAGTCCCCAAGCTCAGGAGTGACAGTGCTGGCCTCACACATGTCCCCTTTTGCAGTGCAGGAGCCCAGGCCCCATGGAGCCATGGTGCTGATGGGCTCCTTGGTGTGATGGCCTCAGCGAGCCAGTGTCCCAGAGAGGTGGGCAGAGGGCTGGGGACAGCCCCATGGTGATGTACTCCCTTCCAGGGGCAGCCCCACCTGTCCCTAGGGTCCTGCACTGGTAGGCAACAAGCATAGGGAACAAATAAACTTTAAATCCTCATTTTCCTGGCTTTTCCTCTGAAGCAGCTAGTGGGAAGGCAGCAGCAGGGAGCTGGTTCCCTCCCGCTGGCACTGACCCCCCAGGGCTCTGCGGTGCCTTGCCTGCCTGCCCATGGCTCCTGGGCGAGCCAAGGAGGTAATTGTCCACCTGCTTTCCCTTCCCATGTCTGACCTGGCTGATCCTGGGGCTGCTCATTCTCCCTGCACCGAGCTGGTTGGGAGGGGAAGGGGCTGAAATGCAGCCTGGCAGAGAAGAGGCAACCTCGGAGCATGTGCTTTGATCAAAGGCCTGTTCTCCCGTGGCTGGCAGCAGGCTCAGCCTGCATCTGTGTGCAGGGCAGTGGAGCGTGGCAAGGCCAACGTTTAGCTCATTTTCTCCTGATGGGAGGCATTGATCTGGGCTGTGGAGGAACATCAGCTGATAAACTGTGAGTGCTCCTGGGCAGCCTTGAGGGCTGCTGTGCTCAGCCCCATGCTGCAGGGTCACTGCTGCTCTGCTTCCACTGAAAAGGGTTGGTATCAGGGAACTGAGCTTTTGGGGACCACAAGGGCCATGATCCCTGCCTGGGATGGGGGGGTCTGTGGGTGGCAGAGGCACAAGGCAGAGCTGGGCCAAGGGAAGGGTTAAGACTCCATCCCCAGAGCCCTGGCACGCATATCTCAGCTCTGCATTCCAGCTCACCTCTCCTGGCAAAGGCAGATTTGCTCTAAATGAGATCCTCTTGTGCACAACTGGTGTGTGACGTGGGATAACTGCTCTGCTCATCACTGAGGGCTCCATTTCCCATTGGGCTTAATGTCTGCTCTGAAGCCTTAGCTCTCTGATTCACTCCAGCACTTAGCAGAAGCTCAGATTTATTGCTGATAGCCTGGTGCCTGGCACTGGGTGCTGCAGGCACATCCATCCCGCAGTCAGCTGTGATTTGTGACTCGCTAAAGGGCATCTCAGGATGCAGGAATAAATGTGCCCTGCTCGATTAACAGCTAATAGCCTGCTGAGAGCATCCCTGGCAGCCTGCATGGCTGGGGAGAGGGCTGGCCGAGCAGAGCCGGGAGCCGAGCCCCAGAGCAGGGCTGGCTGCGCAGAGCAGGGCTGGCTGAGCAGAGCCGGGAGCCGTGCCCCAGAGCAGGGCTGGCCGAGCAGAGCCGGGAGCCGTGCCCCAGAGCAGGGCTGGCTGAGCAGAGCCGGGAGCTGTGCCCCAGAGCAGGGCTGGCTGCGCAGAGCAGGGCTGGCCGAGCAGAGCCGGGAGCTGTGCCCCAGAGCAGGGCTGGCTGAGCAGAGCCGGGAGCTGTGCCCCAGAGCAGGGCTGGCCGAGCAGAGCCGGGAGCTGTGCCCCAGAGCAGGGCTGGCCGAGCAGAGCCGGGAGCTGTGCCCCAGAGCAGGACCAAGCTCTTCCTGAAAAATCTTAATCAACTTAAAACAAATGCCCAGGAAAGGGCCAGCCATGTGCTGCCTGTGCTTCCTGAGCCTCATCCCTGCTAATTAAGCAGTGTGTCAGTGCAAGTGACCTGCAGATAGCACAGCACCCCATTTGCATTTAAATTAAAAATCATATATTTAAAATATAGGTTTCATTAAGCTCTGTTTGTTTCTCTTTCCAGGCACACACATTATTGAACCCTTCACTGATTTGAATGGATGGCTTCTGGACTGGCAGCAGCTCTCTGGATCCAGGTGGCTTGGGCAGGTGCAGACCTCCCTGCCCTGGGATGCTCTGATGGGGATGGAGCTGGAGAAATTTTCGGTGTGATGAGATGAGCTCTGCTGAGCAGAGCCCTGGAGTCCCCATCTCAGCTGCTCATCCTCAGGGCAGTGCTTCTGATGGTGAGTGAGAGGCTTTCAGTGTCCCAAGTGGGACATCCTTTTCTCCCTGGTGTTTTCCTCCCTGTGCTGCTGTTGCCTATGGGAGCAGCATCAGCCGCAGAGCTCTGCAGTTCCCTCACGCTGTTGGGGCTGGGGCTGTGCCAGTGCTTTCTGGGGAGGTTTTCCCTCTGCTGCTCCCTGCTCAGCCCCTGCCTGGCTGCCCAAAGCCAGACCTGCTGCAATATTTAGGAGCAGGTTGTGTAACAGGTGTCACAGCCCCGCAGTGACCTGTGCCAAGCACAGTGCCCATAGCCAAAGGAAGGAGGAGCATGCACCCTGTGAGAGGAGAGCCTCTGTCTGTCTGTCCATCCCCCAGAGCAGTGTCTCTGCAGGGCTTTGGCTCTAGAGGGGTAGGGCTTTGCAGGGTGGTTTGCACAGGCGCCAGCCCAGCAGGGATGTGGTGGGAACCTCAGAGGAACAGCCTTGCACCTGAGTCCTTGCTGTGAGCTCCTGGGCCACAGACCTCAAACTGCTGAGCTGGCACATCTCAGGGAGCCCAGCTCCTCTGGCTACCTTTCATCTCCCTGTCTTTCAAGGAGTCCTCTGGCTTAGTTTCACAGCAACTGATGCAAAGCCTCCTGGCCAGTCTCCATCCCCTCCTGCAGCCAGCCTGGGTGGCAGGTCCATCCCCAGCAGCAGCCGTGGCATGCAGGGCCATGCTGTGCAGCAACAGCGTGTGCAGTGCAGACAAATGGCACATGGCACTGTGTCCTGCTGGCTCCATGATGGACATCACTTGCCTGCCCCACTCCTGGTGCACAACAGTGCTTCTCCCTCCCCTGGGCTCCTAGGCAATGGAGCCAGTCTGGTGCCACTGGGGACTTTGCTGGGTTGGTGCTGCAGTGAGTCCTCTTGTCCTCCCTGTCCCCCTGACCCAAACTGGGCAGTGGTACCTGGCTTCCCCCTGCGGTCCTGCCCTCCCTCTGGGCTGCCCTTTGCTCCTCTGCTGGAGCCTGACAGCTTGGATTTCTTTCTCCTGCTTGGAGAACACGAGGTTTTTGACAGCTGCCTCTGCCATTCTTCTTCCCTTAATGCTGTTGTTGTTTTGTGTTACTGTCAAACTGCATCATATTCCAGTTCTTCCCCTCCTGTCAGCAGCAGACGAGGAGTGTGAAGGCTGCGTCATCTCCTGCCTCTGCCTGGGGAAATTGCCTTGTATTATTGATAAGGCAGAGCTGCCTCTGGAGGACACAGCTCTGCTGTGTGCCAGAGCAGGAGAGCAGCACCCTCAGCCCTGCTGGGGGTCAGGCTGCCCCTGGCCTAAGCCTGGAACGCACTCACTGGGCATCCCAGCTGCTCCTCCTGCACCTCAGAGAGGAATGAGGCATCTCCCTCCTATCACTGGTCACTCGTGTGGCACCCACGGACTCTTGTCGACCTTGGCTCAAGCAGGAGCCCTGAGGGGCCTGGGCACCAGGCAGGGGAAAGGGCAAGTCTTGGCTTATTAGGGCTGGGGGCTGCTCTGGGCACCTGGGCAGTTGTGCATGTCAGTGGCTGAGCTCCTGCCCCACACAATCCCCTTGTGACAGCGGGGTGTCTGGGGGGAAGAAATCTAGGCCATCCGAGGAGCTCTCTCTGAACATTAACTATTTATCTGTGTTTACAGCATGTCCCAGCTCCTGGCTGCAGAGGAGGGGCAGTGATGGCAGTTGCTGCACATGTGTGTGCCCTGTGTCCATGAGCAGAGGCACAGGTGTGATGGAGAAAGCCACAGGCACCTCAGTGAGTTTGGAGCCAGGCAGAGATCTTCACCCACATGCCCATGGCTCTGCTGCTGCCTTCAGAGGGTCTTGGACATGCTGAGGTTTGCCCCTGGCCACAAGCAGTGCTGGTTAGCAGCCTGACAAGACAACTGAGCCTGGGAGCTGCAGGAGCAGGGTAAGGGTGCCAGCTGGGAAGGAGAGAGGACACTGGTCCTCTGAGAGCCAATATCCCATCTCCAGGGTGGATCTTGATCTGCCACTGAGCTCCAGTTACACTTTGCTCTGGGAACAGTTGCACCTTTGCAAAGAGACTGACACTTCCCACGGCTTGCTAAAAATTCCTTGGCACAGGAGAGGTTCCTCTGGCTTTGTTCAGCTGGAGGGAGCTGTTTGTAGCCACTAAGAGCTGCACAGAGGCCAGGCACTGCTGGGCAGGCAGAGGGCAGGCAGGCTAGAGCAGCTGGTGCCCATGGGAGCTGGGGAGTTCTGGGTGTGCAGCAGAGGTGTGGTGGGTGCTGGGCACCACCAGGATGCAGGATCTGCAGGAAGCACCTGATTCCTGCACATTAACATCTCTCCTGTCAGGTAATGGCGTGGTGACTGCTCATCCCTCAGCCTGTCTCTGATACAGGCATAGGGAGAGCTCCTGCCAGCACTGGGCAGGGGGCTGGCACCCTCACAGCCCCCATGCTGCACCCCGGGACCTGCTGCCAGTGCCCTTGGGTGATGGATGGGGCTGGAATCTGCAGGATCAGCAGGAGCCCAGAAGAACACTGCTGCACTTGTTGGAAGCCACCACAGCAAGCACTGCTCTTCTTGCTGATCAGTCTGGTTTTTAAATGAGCTGCATGTCAGGCTGGTGAATAATGCATCTTATCCCTGAGAGCAGCAAGC
Source organism: Bucco capensis (assembly GCA_013396975.1). NCBI lineage: Eukaryota > Metazoa > Chordata > Aves > Piciformes > Bucconidae > Bucco > Bucco capensis. The sequence goes on along the minus strand of VWZO01006469.1, from coordinate 410,734 downwards.
AGCCTGTGCTGCAGGTACAGCAGGTCCTGGGCAGCAGGGAGAGCCAGCAGCAGAGTGCCTGGAAGCAGATTGCTTTTTTGCATCCTCAGTTCCCACAACATATTCCATGAGCTTTTCCCATAAGCATAAGTCTAGGAGTGGCTTTGATGGGAACAGAAAGGTCTTATATGTATGAACTCGGAGAGCAGCAGGGAAAGCAGGAGGCTCTGGAGGTGCCAGCCCTCAGGAGAGCCATGCCAGAGCTGTCCCACCTTCCCCGAGCCCCTTGGCACCAAGCCTGAGCTAGAAGAGATTGTTAATTGCTGTTGGAAGCCCCAGGAGCTCCCTGGGCAGCATGCTGCCTGCTGCAGGGAGCAGGTGGGGCTGGAGCTCCTTGAGCTCTCAGATGAAGGTGGTTTTGCCCTGGATAAAAGCCCCTGGGACCCTTGGCTTTTTCCTGGGAAACCCAATCCCAGCTGGGATGTGCTGGAGCCCAGCAGTGCTGGCTGCAGCCCTGAGCCACACTGCTGTGCTCCAAAGGGCAGGAACATCACTCACCTTGGCTGCTCAGCCTGGGCAGAGCTGTGGCAGCTCTGTGCACACATGTTGGTCCTACCAAGCCCTGGAGCTGTGCTCTTTGGTTTCCAGCACCCAGCAGGTGCTCTGGGTTGCTCTGGACACGTGCAGCTGCAGAGCTGAGCTCTGCAAGTGAAGGGTTTGAGGTGGGAAGTCTTGGGCCCTGGAGCAGCTGATCTGTTGCCCTACAGGCTGATTCCTCACGGCTGCAGGAGAGCAAAGCTGGAGCAGATCCTGCTTTGCTTTGTGAGTCTTGTTCCCATCTCGTGTGCTGGGGACACAGCACAGCAGCAGGAGCACCCCAGCCACAGCACAAGCCTGGCTGTGGGGCTGAGGCTTGGGGACTTGGTGGCAGATCTGTGCCAGGCTCTGGAGCTGCTGTGTCTTTCCAGGAAGGCTGGTGGTGGAGGTCCAGCCCTTCTGCAGAGCTGCTGCCCCTCTCTGAGCAGGCTGCAGCCAGAAGAGGTTGTTGGTGATGAATTAGTTGCTGTTACTGGAAGCAATTGCTGATCAGCAAAGCCATGAGGCAGAGAGGAGCAGCCTGAAGGATGGAGGTGAGAACTGTAGCTCTGAGCAGTTCAGGGCTCATTAAAAACCTGGACACTTTCCAGGGACAAACAGCACAGGACAGTCAAGGTGCTTGTGAACTGCTGTTACAAGGCAAGTTCTTCACTTGGAGGGCTGAGATGAGGCAGCTGCATCTGCATCCTCCTGCTTGGCTGCTCCTGCTCATCCCAGAGCAGCTCGAGGGGTGGTCATGGCCAAGCCTGTGGCGAAAGGGAGTGCAGATGGATGCAGAGCCTGCTGGGGTCCCTGGGGTGCTGCCAGCCAGCAGAGGGACTCATGGCTTGGCTGGAGGGAGGAGGAGGAGCAGTGCTGGAGCTCCTGGTGCCCGTGCAGCCACTGCCCTCTCTGTTCCAATGCTGAGGCTGGTTTCCCACAAAGGTAATTTTCTGCTTCTCTGACTCAATTCTATTCATCTTTTAGAGGGCAATTAGCATCACTTCAGCGTTCTCTTATGCCCAACTAATTGCACCTTGTTTCAGGAGTGAAAGTTAATGCCTCTCCATTTAGGTTAGCACAGCACTTTGTGATTAGGGATGAGGCCAGGCAGAAACCTGCACCAGCAGAACCTCTGCCTGCTGCCTGGGAAGGTTCCCCACTTTGCCTTTGAGCTGCTGCTGGGTGCTACAGCTGCCTAGCACTGAGCCAGAGCTGCATGCAGCAGCCTCTGTGTCTCCAGTGAGGGTCAGAGCCTAGCCCAGGTGCCAGCAGCTGGAGAAGGGAGTCACAGGCACACTGCAGCTCTTCATGGTTTCAGAGTCAAAGAGAACCAGCAGCCATATGGGGATGAGGCTTCCACCTGCCCCACGGCCAGAGGCCAGCTTTGGTTCCCCCAGAGAAGCAGAAGGGGCTGGAGGTGGCTGTGTGGGGTGGCTAATTGTCCTTTGCCTTCAGACAGTGTGAGCAAAGGAGCTGTGCCCCTGCCCCAGAGCCAGGCACCCAGCTCTCACCCCCCTGCAGGTCCTGCTGTGGCTCAGGGACCTCTTTTCACTGCAGTGGCAAAGGCATTTTCTGTGGTTGTGCTGCTCACAAAGGCTCAGGGCACTGGAGACCATGCCCAGCTCCAGAGCTGTGCTGGGCTGCCAGCAGCAGAGCTTCAGCCAGTGGCAAACATCATGCTGGAGGCCTGGGCTCAGGGGCTGCTGCTGAGCCACCAGTGCCTGTGAGAGAGCCAAGGACTGGCAAGAAAATACCTCCCCTCTAAATCTTGCCTGCTCTAAAGTAGGTTATGTGTTCAAAGAGCTTAGTTCTCAGGAATTTAATATTGTGATGTCAATTGTAAGACAAGTAATTGGATGGGGAGAAGGTTGTACTGGCACCTGAGATTAAAGGCAGGATTTGGGAGGCTGTGCTGCCTGTGGGTGGGAGCTTTGTTCCCTGCAAATATGACTCTGGAGGCTCCTGAGGCAGCAGTGCTGTTGGAAGTCAGCTCTGCTGCTCCACAGGCTTTGCTGTGCCTGGGCTGTGTCCTGCACAGGTGGAACAGCAGATGACTTGTGGGGCTGCAGGCAGGGACAGAAAGTGTGTCCTGAGCAATGCAGACATGCAGCAAAGCTCCTGCCCCAGGCTGCTCCAGCACCACCTGCCACCAGCACTCCAAAGGGCAGGAAGGGGCAAGGAGCTTCCAGTGCCTGTGCTCCGCCTCTGGCAGGAGGGCTCTCCCAGGGCTCTCCCAGGGCTCTTGCTGCCAGTGCTCTCAGGATGCAGCTCCCTGAGCTCTGACAGTGCCCATGCTGGGTGATTCCCATGGGGGATATGCCCATGGGACTGCTCCAGCAGAGGACTCTCTCCCTGCACATCCCCAGGAGTGCTGTGTCCATGGGAGGGAGAGGCTCCAGAGCTGTGCTTAATCCTCCCCGTGAGTGGGTTGCTCTAATCTCACCGAGCAGTTTATATTGCAGTTATTAAAAGCTCTTTGTGCCCACACTGGGAGAGACCTGGGCTGCTCCCAGGGAATCCTCTGCTTCCTGCCCTCCCTCACCTACTCCTGCCTAGGGATAGAATTTCCAACAAAGGTTGTGAACAACCTTTTCTTGGCCTATCCCTTTCCAAATCACTAGCTGGCACCGAGTTTCTGAGCTGCCACCTCTCCCCAGCAGGCACCTGCCAGGCTGAGCCAGTGGTGCCCAGAGCCCCTGGGCATGGAGAGGTGAAAGATTGCTGATGGAAGCCCTGGAGCCCTGGGAATCGTGTGCCTGCTGTGATGCTCCCACCTGAGAGTGAGCCAGGAGCAGCCTGACCCTGCAGCCCTCTGGTCTCCTGCTGCCCCTTTGCCCAGCCCAGCTGAGCTAGGAAGAAAATGTGCTTGGTTTAATGACAAGACTTTGATGTTTCCAGTCCTAACCTCTCTGTGACACAGCAGCCAGGTGAGCTGGTTGGCTCTTCCTAATGTACATTGATGGCAGATCAGCCTTCCTGTCTTAATTTGCTTATGACCTCGAGAATTAGCAGAGAGGATCTGTTCTCCTGCCAGTGTGCTAATGACTCCTGCAAGAGAAGGGCTCCCCAGGGAAGGACTGGTATTTGCTAACCTTTCCCTGCCTCACTTTACATAATGGCACACTCCTCCCCATGTCCTCAGCCTGCCTGCCTCTTGCCCTTCTCCTGCATTAGCCATGGCATTTTGCTTTTCAATTCCAGGAATACTGCAGGGGAGAGAAGGTGCTGAGCTCCTGTCACTCATCTTCCCTCTGCCTTTCCAAAGGCTATTCTTAGAGATGCCTTGGCTCAGCAATTCAAAGGAGGCACTTGTCTCCTTCAAAGTCTCCAAAGAGCTCCTCTATCCATATGTCCAGATAGAAACGACCTGAGCTCTGCCCTTACCCTGCCCTGGGTTCCCTCAGACTGCACTGCAAGGCTGCTGCAGAGGAGAGACCCTTGGCAGGGGCATTTCTGAAGGCAAAGAAATGAGGAGCACACCCTGCTGAGGACCAGGAGGGCACTCAGCATCCAAGTGAACAACAATACCATGGATAGCTAGGAACCCAGTGGTAGGTCCTGCTAAGAGCTTTGCTTATGAAAGGAACTTGAAAATGCCCTGTGATAGTTCAGGAACTCTGGTTTTAGTGTGGTATGTTGGGATGCTGTCAGTCACCTTCCTGGCCCAGCAGGAGAGGAGCCTGCAGCCACAGGCCCTAGAGAACCTCTGACAAGGTTTGTGATGCTCCTCCTGAGGACACAGTCCCTGACTCCCCAGGCTCTGAGTGGTGCTGCTGCCTTTGTTTCCACACAGTGGGGTTTGGATTTGGGTTTTGTTTGAATAATAGACTTAACCTTTTGCATGTTTGATTTCATGCACTGCTCAAACACCTTGCCAGCAAAACAATGTCCCTGCCAGCTGAGTGTAAGCAGCTAGTGCTGAGAACTCCTGAAGTGTGCTAAGTGTGTTCAGGAAGTCAAGACCAGAGCTAAGCTGGGCCAGGACATCATGCCACCCAGCAAGTGCTGGCAAAGAAGCAGTCTCCTAGTCTGCACTCATGAGACCAGGAATCCAGTCTGGAATTGCACCTTCCTGCTTGTTTGGGGATGACTTCGTATTCCCAGGCTAGGCTGCCTGTGCAAACCTGACAGCAAACACAGCCTGGCTCTGCCCTGTTGTGGGGCTGTGCTTTGCAGGAGCTGTGTCTGCACTATCCCAGGCTGTGGCAGGAGCCAGCAGGACCCAGCTGACAGAGCTCCAGCAGCTCCTCACTGATCCCTGGGGATGCCATGAGGTGTGATGCTCTGCACCTGCACAGCTCCCTTGCAGCAGCTGCTGGGATTCTCCCTCCTGCCATGTCTTGGCTGCAGCAGTGGATGGAGATGCTGGGAGGAAGGCCTGCAGGCATCAGCCCTCAGCTCCAGCTTCCCTTGCTGGGGCTTTCCTCCCTGCTAATCAGGCAGATATTATTCCCCTTGAGCTCAGTCCTGTCTCTCTGTGTGGCACCCAGCAAGAGGACAAGTGGGTGATTACTTTTTGTGCTCTCAGAGGTAGGAGCAAGAGGTGAGAGGCACAGAGCCTCACTTAGAGAGGATGGAACCATTCACAGGCTGAAGGTAAGAGAGTGTGAAGGGAGATAAGGAGCTAAATTGAGGATAAAATGAAGGCAGCAGAAGCAGAGCAGGCAAGTAATCAAAGGAAATTCATTAGTCTGTCAGGCACAGGCAGTGAGAGTGGAGTCAGGAGCCCAAAAGGTGGAATGCAATCACTAGTACTGAACCGGGGCAAATGGAAATTAATTCTCCTTCTCCTCTGTCTTTGCAGAGGAGAGAACTGCTGCCTCTCTGCTCTAGAGAGAGACCCACATCACTCCTCTGCTCAGAAACAGCCCTGCTCTGTGTCCTGGTGCCCACAGGCCTGAGCTGGTGGCTGTGGGGAGGCAGCAGGTCTGAGTCCATTGCTAGCCTGTGCTGGCTGCAGGAGGTGGGAAGGGGCTACCTGCCCCTCCTGCCCTCATCCTTCTCTCCTGAAGGAGCTGGAGGATCTTGTGGTGTTTTCCATGCCGCTCTCCATCTCCTGGCCCTCTCCCTGCTTCCAGCCCAAGCATTCCTCCATCCCACTGGATAGGATCCTCAAAGCAAGCAGCACCACAAACTTGGCCACCCTCCTCCTCCAGAGCCAGAACTGCCTTTTTGCCCCAGCAGCATCTCTGGGAAGGTTTTCTGCAGTGACATTGTCCCCAGGAAGGTTGGTGCTGCCCAGCAGCAGGTCTATGGAGCCACCTGCCCCATCAGTGCCTGCAGCCACGCTGCTGCAGGGAAGGGGAAGGGGAGGGACAGTGTCCCCAGTGTGCCCATGCTGGCCGCTGGGGACCAAGTGTCTGCTCCTGTTCACCTGACAGTGACATAGAACAGAGTGCACCTACCCTTGAGGGCTCTCTGCAGCTAGCAGCCCTTCATTTCCCACGTTTAAAAATAGTTACAGGCACTACAAACAACCTTGCACAGAACATGACTTAAAAGTTGTTTTTCATCCTAAAAATGAGGGCTCTCATCTCCTCTTTTCTGTGCTTGGTTTGCTTCTCTATGCAGAGGAACAGGAGCAATTTGGCAGGCCCAGCACTAGCTTCGGGTAAAGGAAATGATCTATTTATCCATTTCTGCTTCTAGGATGTTCCAGGTTCTTCAGAGGCCCCAGGATGAAGCAGCAGCTCAGCAGCCTCCAGAGAAGCCTTGGAGCTTCTTACCTGCCAGGCAGGAGCTTTCAGAAAAACCCTGCCTGCGGCAGGACAGACTTTGGCTCTTCCTCAGGAGCTCCTTCCAAAGCCAAGGTCTGTCTGGCAGCCTCCACCTCAATAAACACTTGCACATTAGCAGTGCTGAAGGTTTTATCTTCTGCTAAAAAGGTATGAATTATGTAGCAGGGAAGTCCCTGGGTTAGTGCTGTGCGAATGGCTCAGGGCTCAGCGCTGGCTCGCTGCAGGTCACACCGTGCCCAGAGCCCTGCCCCTGCCCCTGTCCCTGCCCCTGCCCCTGCCCCTGTCCCTGTCCCTGCCCCTGTCCCTGTCCCTGCCAGCCCCGCCGCTGCCAGGAGGCTTTGGTTTCTCCTGGTTCCCAGGCTCTGGCTGTGGAGTCCTGGGCATGTCTGGCTCTGCTCTCCGAAGGGAAGGGAAGGGAAGGCTGAGGCTGCTGCTGAGCACCCTGCCCTGGCCGTGCTACCTCCCAGGGCTTTTCCCGACGAGAGGTAGGTGAAGCAGCCCAGAGCTGCGTGGGTTTGCTGTAACGAAGCATTTTCTGTACTGCTCCAGATGCCTTCCCTTCCTCACGGCACGTGGAAGCTCTGAGCCATGGCTGGCAGCCTGGAGCTGGGCTCTGTTTGAGGACTTGCCCTGCTCACGGCTCGGGTCCTGCAGGCTCTGCCCACCTCCGTGCCGCAGCCAGCGGCACCGCTGCTCCCAGCCTGGCTGCCTCGGGCAGCTCCTGCGGCTCCCTTTAGCTCTCTCCACAAGAAGCTGAATGTTGCAGTGCCAAGGTTTCTTCACTGTTTGCCAGCCAGTCACAGTCTGCTAGAAGTCCAGCTGCAAGTGAGATGTGGGAAGATCAGGCTCTTTGCAGAAGCTGAGCAGAGGGCTCCTGTGCCCCAAGGCACTGCCCCAGGGATCACCATTAGCCAGATGAACTTCACCAGGGTACAGGAGCCTGCCACATGCCCCGGGTCCTGCTGCACTGCTCTCACCCACTGCTCTCCTGCTTTATGCACCAGTAAACCTGAAAGATTTGCTTTTCCCTTCCCTCTTTTCATGTACAGCCCCTAAATAGCCACCTGCCTGGGTTCTGCTCTGTAAGGGATTTCACTTGCATAATATGTGTCTTTTCAGGGACTGTGAAGGCCTGAGGGTGACTGAGATGGTAATTGACACAGTGAATTTTCCACTGTTATGAAAAGAAATCTTGCTATGGAATGAGTGGAAGAGCTGAGGAGGAAACTGCTTCTACAGAACAGCTCCAGCTGCTGTCTCCAGGCTCCTGTGAGCTGAAGGAGTTACAGTTGAGTAACAGGCAAACAGTTTTACACAGTTCGACTTTCTTCTGGTGACACCAAGATCCATGAGCCGTGGCAGGCAGATCCTTCCAGAGCAGCTGGAATAACTCATCAATATTTATGGTGCTTAATCATGAGGCAGCAAAGGGGCAGAAGTGATGATGCTCGACACAGCTCTGATGTGCTCCCACACAACAAGTCACCATGGCCTGGCTGCTGCCTCCCAGCCAGGAGCCTGTGCTCTGGGAAAAACCCCACTGCTGTGCTTTCCCATCCAAGCCAATCCTCTGAGCCTGATTCATGGCACCAGGCAGCATTCAACGTGAACTTGCAGTTAATTACATGTTCTTGCTGAAAATAATTGAGTAGCCTAAGTTCTGATCGCTCTAATTGCATCCTAATGAATTTATGTGTCAGCTTGTTCTGTGCAACTCCAGTCTGTTCTGTAAATACCAAATTAAGTTCATCATGGACTCTCCAGGCACCCAAAGCACAGGTACCCACTGACAACTTCCCAAGGTGAGAAGGATGTCACTGGCTGTCCCCCAGGATGCAGAGCAGTCTGTGTCCCAGGCTGGGCACAGCTTCCTCCCCAAACAAGCCCTGAGCAGAGGAGAAATGTGTAGGACATGCACACCCCACACTGCCCTGGCTGCTAACAGCTGCCAGGTAGTGCTCTACTGGCACATGGAAGAGGTTCCCTGGACAGACAGAGAAGAAGCTACCAACCCAGAGAACAGGAACATGTAATCCTGTTGACTTCAGTGAGAGTTACAAACAAGTAGCTATTAGTAGTTACAATTATTAATTATTAGGACTGAACAAGACCAGAACCCCTACCTGTGCTCCTTGAAGAAGAAAGGATCTCCAACAGAAGCTCCTGCAATGATGCCATGCTCCCAAAATGGCTCGACAGAACAGTGCTTATTGTGTTTCATGTTTGCTACCAGCATACCAGCTCCAGCTCGCCTACAAAGCTGTGCATGTTAGTTAACCTCATTAAATCCTAAAGGATTAGTCAGCTGTTCCTCAACCACAGAACTGTTAGGAAACATCTAAAGCTCCAAGTTATGTGGCTTGGAAAGTGATTTTCTAATACTCAGACTTCAAAGGCATTTTGCAATCGTGCAGCGTAAGGGAGGCAGGCGAGCAGTAATCCTCTGGAGGGCTGAGCGATGGCCTGCTCCTTCTTGTCCTGAGAGGGCTGGCTGAGCAGCTGAGCACGGGAGCTGCTGCTGGCAGCAGGGCTCCAGCTTCACCCACGGGCACCACATCCCCCCTGGCCACACCAATGTCCTCGTCCCCATGGATGGCAGCAGGTACCAGCACTACTGTGGCCTCTCCCCACACTGGCCCACCTGGGGAGGGTCTTCCCTGGGCCCACTGCTGGGTGTTGGGAATTATTGGCTTTACAGTTCCAGGACATGCTGGGGAAGCAGCTTTCACCTCCCAAGCCCACCCTGACTGTCCCACTGCCCATGCCCCACACAGCACCAGGAGCTCATCATCACACAGGCTTTGTGGGGACTGCCCTCACTCAGATAAATAATGCTATTAACTGTGAAGCCATGAAGGAATTAAACACACTGCGTTTGTAGAGCACAGAGCACCAAACCCCACAAATTAATTAAGCTTCACAGCCCCCCTGTGAGATGCAAAGGTAATTGCTGTGTTCATGGTGCACGTGGGAAAAGAGGGAAAGGGATTCACCGTGGCACTGGAGGCTCTGTAATGTGCCAGCAGAAGCTTAAGTGGCACTTCAGTCCCAAGAAGACTCTCCTGTCTCACCTGCATCTCCTGGGGCTGACAGGGAGCTGGAGGAGCAGGGCTGGTGCTGAGGCAGGACAAGGATCCCTGGCTCTGGCCCCATCCTGCTGAGCCCCAGAGAGCCTGTTCTGCCCCTGTGGCATTGGCCACACTCTGCTGGGGCATTCGGAGGTGGTAGAGTGAATCCTGCTCAGAAGCTCTGGAGGCTGTGGGTGTGATGGAGCCAGGCAGCAGTGCCACTGCCAGCCAGGCTGAATAATGCATTCACTGGTGTCTTATCAGCTGAGAATCCTGTTAGTAATAAAAATACATGAGAAGGAGCAAGAGAACATGAATGTTTAACTGGCTGAGGGCATCCTGGAGGATACTCACATCTCTGCCACTTAGGCTGGCCCAGAGTGACTGGGGAGGAGGAGCTCTGCCTGGCATCAGCTGTGCCAAGCAGCAGCAAGCCCCATCTGATGCCTGGGGATCACTCTTCCTCTCCAGGGTGCAGCCCAAGAGCTGTGCACCTCCTGGTCCTTGCACCTTTAGTGAGTCCTTGAGCTGCATGGTGTGTCCTTGCTACATCTTATTTCATTCACCTAAAAATAAGAGGCAGCATATCACCCTCTGGGGAGCAGCAAAAGGCACTGGCAGTTGGACTTAAAGGTCTTTCCAGCCTAGATGATTCTGTGATTGCCAGCTCTTGTGCTGATAGCAGATAGTGCTTCAGCCTGCAGGGCATCTACCAACAGAGCCCTCTCTTTTCTCCCTTTCTCTCTCAGAGCAGCTGGCTTTGAGGGCTGCACTGAAGCATGGAGAGCAGAGTGCACAGCATCCTGCAGAGCCAGGCCGAGCTCTGCAAGCTTAGAACTGGCACCTGTAGAAGAATCCATCAGCAAGGAGAAGAAAGTTCCTGCTTTGTGAGAGGGAAATTAATTTTGACATCTTAATTATAAGTCAGAGGAAAGGTTGGTGCTGGAATGGTGAGCTTGAAGATGATTATATTGTCATTATTCATTGATGACTACAAAAGAAACTAGCTCTTAATGGCAAAGCTAAAGTATAATGGCAAACCTATGAGCTTCTATTATATCCCATTCACTCCAAAAGACTCTTTTGCTATTAAGTTGATAACAAAAACCAGAAGTGCTAATCAGGTCTTGGTCTACGATGACATGTGTTGCTATACAAACACTGCCAGGAGAAAAGGGATCCAGAAAACCTGTCTGGCTGTACTCAGAGCTATCATTTAAAAGCCAGATGAGAAGAGAAGAGGACTTCAGGATGGTGGCTGCCACAGCACAGAGGCAGTGCTCTGTCTGGCCAAGGTGACTGGGCACGGGGGGGAGGGAGAAAATAACAACTCAGAGAGAGCTCTTACCAGTGCTTCTTGAGGAGCAGTGACATCTGGAAATGGCCTCTGATTCTCAGGATGTCCCCTAAATGTGCTGGAAGCCACGAGGAAATGGAGAAACCTGATCCAGGAACTGAACTGCAGTGGAAAGATGAGAGGTTCTCTCTCAGCTCGTGGATGCTCAGCCCTTGCACCTCACAGCAGGACTGCTGGGGTAGCCAGGGAAGCTAAGGAGACCCTGGAGTCCCTTCTGCAGCACCCTGTGCTCCTGCCACCTGCTGAGGAGCAGCACAGAGGGGCCACAAGTCTCTCTACAGATCTCCTCTGAAGACAGGCTGTATTTTTTGCCTTCATCTCTAGTAGCAATACCTGGATGACCCTTCCCTTGAGGTGAAGGCTGCTCTCTCAGAGTGCCTTACTTGCTTTCTTGTCCTAAAATGTAAATGAACTTAAACCCACTGTAAGAAGCTTATTTTGATAGGAGCTGTAATTACTGCTAGGGCTGTAAAAAAGCTTTCTTTAAAACTTCTATCAAAGTTATTCTGTGTTATTATTGTTTTCTGTGATGTGTCTGGATTTTCCAAACAGCAAATAATTCTGCACTTATCTCAGCTCCTTTGATAATGTTTTTTATGAGAGTCCTACTGAGACTCTAACTACATTATTAACATTAAAAAAGGAAGAATGGGGACAATCTTTTCTAAATAAGCCTGTGAAAAACCCTTGCATGCCATTGCTGCTACTTAAATACTAGTCATGGAAAGACAAGAAATGTATTAATCATACAGCTTTGTAGAGAGTAATGCAAGCAGACACGAATTATCCTGTTGCCAGGAATAAGGAGCACAGCCATCCTGCTTCAGCTGGGCAAGGCTGATCTGCTCAAATGAGGCTGTCTGAAATGTTAGTGCAGTGGGAAGAGATCCTGCAAGTGACAAAGGCAGCTACATCTACAATAGCAGCCAAACAAAGGCTGGTTGTGCCAGTCTGGAATGACACCTGGGACACTGGGACCGAGCCCCCGGAGAAGCTGCTGTGCAGGCTGCAGCTTGCAGAGGCAGGCACCAGCTCTCCTTCCAAAGGCAGGAGGGGAAGGAGATGTGTTCTGCTGGTCCCAACACTCCTCTGCACCTCCTTTGTCCTGTTTCCTAGAAATAAAGAGAGTTGCCAGTGTGCTGTTGCAGCTCATGCTCCCTCTGCTCCCTGGCAGCTCCTGTAACTGGGGAGAGCAGGACAGCAGCTGAGCCCTCCTGACTGCTTCAAAGCCCCAAAGCCACCTTCATCAGGCAGAGAGTAGGGTAGGCTGCTGGACCATGCCAGCTATCCCAAATCCCTGTGCACAGGGCTGTAAAACTTGACAAAGCTGCTACAGATATTACAGATCCCATTAAAGATGTAAAACCTCTGACAGAGCTGAACTGCTTACAGATGCTAACTCAGCTGCTGGTGAAGAAGGCTGACACCAGGGAGGAGGTTCAAGCAGGGGATTTTAGAGGGTGATGATCAGAAACAGACCCAAAAGGAGAGAAACAGCTGAACTGATGAACATGGTAAGACATCCTCAAACCAGCAGCCTCTGCTGTCTCTGATAAATGGTCTAGATAGTGTACAGAAGTAGTAGTTCAAACTGGGGTTGAATTGGACTTGGTTTAGGTAAGCTCTTAAGAGGAAACATTTGCAATAGGTAATTTTGTTCTCACTAAGAGCTGGGATGTGCATTTGTTTCCTGGCCTCCTCCCTGCCCCATCTCCTCCACCCCAGTTGGCTCCCCAAGCCACAGCAGAGCATCCCACTGCTTTCCTCCAGCCTTCACTTTTCTGCAGAGCACTAAGCTTCAAGATCTAGACTCTACTACTGCCTTTAGGTTCCAGATCCAATGTGCAGACTCCAGAGCCATGCTGTGGCTCTGTCTGACTGAGTGACTCTCAGTTCACTGCTGGACTGGGCTTTATCCCCACTCTGACTCATTGGGATCTGCACTACTGGATCACATCACATTGCAGACACTCCGCATGCGTCCCGGAGCGAGCAGCTGAGCAGGATTTGCATAGGCTGCTGCTTTATTCACTTTGACAAGGCTTCTTAGTTCATCTTGTTAACTCCCATACAAGAGCTAGAGCAACAGGCACTGCATTTGCAGCACACATATGTGCAACAGTCTCTGTGGTTTACTCTTCGTTCTGGAAGTTTGGACTCTCGCGGTTGAGTTGCAGGAGAAACAGCAAAGTAGATGAAAAGTGCTTGAGAGCATATTGTGGTGTGCTCTGTACACACCTGCATCATAGCTGCTGATGGAAGTCCATTCCCCTCCTTCAGCAGTGCCATTTTGCTGTTCTCTTCCCCCTTTTTCTGCCCAGCTTGAGGATAACCAAACACTGCTGTCATTGTGCAAAGCCAGTGCAGCACGGGCCAGGAGCAGGCTCATCTGTTGTCCAAGCCTTTAACCTGTTGGCCAAGTGAACCATTTGCTGTCATGTTTTTGTTCATGGTCTCATTGCAGGCATCTTCTAGATGCAGCCTCCTTCAGCCTCAGGGGTGGTTTTTAGTTGTGGAAGGAGGTCAGAGAGAGGAGAGAAGGATATAATGCTGTGTGAGTGCTGCTCTTGCTGATTCTCCCTCTCGTTTGCATGCTGTGGTGATATGAAACACAGGCAGATTCATGGAGCAGCTTTGCCTTGGTGCAGCAGTCACTGATACTGATCTAAAGCCTGCTGGGGCTGATATGTTTTCCATTCCCAGGTGAGGAGTCCAGACACGAAGGCTTAACCAGCCCAGGCTGACATAGATCTCTATTAAGACCTGGCTTTATTCTCTAAGCTTTTCTGGAGCTTGATGAATTTCCCTGGTAGGACCTGCCTGCATGGCAGCTTTGCTCCTGCACAAGTGAATTTATGACATGTTTAAAAGTTTGCTTTTGGATAACTGTATCTTGGAGTCACACTTTTTTCACATAGACTGGAGATGTCCACGTGTAGCTCAGGCAGTAGCACTGCAAGAAGGACTCCAGAGGGACCAAATCTAACACCACAGATCCCTCTCTGTCCTCTCTGACAGTGTGTCTTCATGCTCTAATTAAACAGCAGTCTGACATGTTTTTGCTGTTTTGATTGCCTTTGAACTTTGGCAGTGTGATAAACAAACTTTGCTTCCCTGCCTACCTTGAAGCAGTTTATTTCCTTACTTGTGATGTGGCAGAGCTCAGCACCCTGGTTTTATGGTGCCAACAGCAGAGGGGAGCCAGAGGGGAGGAAGGAGAGCAGGAGCAGTGGCTCCTTGTCATGTGGGCATTGGTTCTGTTGTCAGTGTTATCAGCTTGAGCTCAGTGCTTCGGAAGCTGTCCCCATTCCAGGTGTGTAGACACAGCAGGGATCTCACTCCTATACACAGCAGGGATCACTCCCAGGTTTGAAAGCCTCAGTCAGGGAAAAAAAAGAGTTGCACTTTCATGAGATAAGGGGCAGAGAAGGCTGCTTGGAGGATGGATTAAGTGCTGAGCCTGGAGCCTGAAGGACACTCATCTCCTGGAGATGTCCATGCATATGATAGCTGGCACAGGCCACCCTCAGTGGCTCATCAATTCCAGATCATGCCTGGTGTCACAGATCCTGTGTAAACTACTGGAAGGTGGTTTTAAACAATGTGACAGTGTCCCTTTTAATGTGTCTCTTTGAATGTCCAGCTCGAGAAGGCCACAAAGCTTTCAGCTTCCTTGCCTCCACTCTGTAAGCATGGAAGAACATTTCTGTGGCAGCTTTTTGTGTGCCTGCTGGCAGCCAGCCCAGCACCGAGCCCAGCACCAGCAGCTCAGCTTCTGCCTGCTGCAGCTGCCCCAGGGCCAGGGGCAATGCACCTCAGATCTATTGGCAGCATTTGCTTAATGTCCCCAGACCAGTTCAGATCACATTGTTCCACCCCAGCAAGCACAGCTTCATTAGGAGATTGGTGCTCTGCTGACTTCTTGGGAAGCAGTCTTGCTTTTTGGTAACAGCTCTGATGTAAGTCATAGAGTAACAGGCCTTGAGGCAGAGGAATATGTGAGAGCTGGACACGTCTAGTAGGTGAAGTTGCTGGTATCTGTTAGCAGCAAATTTCTTAGTGGTTTCTGGCCTATGCAGAAATTAACCTCTTGCTGCTATTTACCATTGCAAAACATTCCCTGCTGGAATGTGGCACTTCCAATGCTCTCTGTGGGCATTAGAGGTGAGCAGAGTGACAGCAAGGGGAACACAAATCTATTGTTTTACAGCTCAGCAAACAGGTACCAGCTTCATTTCCTCCTGTGGAAAGGAAAGAAGTATTTGAGCTATGCAAAGTCACACCTCTGTATTTGCACACAATGGCAATGGCAGCACCACACCTTGCCAGGCCCTCAGCCCCAGGGCACAGCTGGAGCCTTCAGGACACTCCTAGAGCACTGCAGAGGTCAAAGAAGATTTGCTGTGGACAAAATTTAAGAGGACTGGGCAGAGAAAGTTGTGATTTAAACCCTAGAGCTTCCAAAGGATTAATTTTCATCTTCTACAGTGGTGACATTCCTGAATGAACTTCCCTGTGGCTGGCAGGTTGTAGTGTTCCATTCTTGAACAGCTGTGCTCTGCTCCCAAATGCCATGATTTTCATAGCTTGAACCTGGCACGAGTTATTGCTACACTGAAATCTTTGATGTGAGCTAAATAAAACGGCTCACGTGGAGAGCAAACGCCCTGGATTTGTGTTTGCCAGTCAAAAACATGTCTTCACAGCTATGCCTAATTTGTAGCCATCATTCTGACCTCTTGCTTTGGCCCCAGAGGCTCAAGCCATCTTTGACCAAGTGGCTCCAGTGATGGTGGCCATGAGGAGAGCGGTGTGCCATGCCCAGTGAGTTGTGTAGCAGGAAAGGACAATAGGAAAAGTCTCTGGGAGAGGAGCACGGACACCCCACGTCAGCCGTGAGAGAGGGACAGCGTGCAGGGCTGGGGCTGTCACGGGAGCTCCCAGCAGAGAGGCAGCGGTGGTGCAGCCTGCTGTGGAGAGTCCCCAAAGCAGCACCCCAGCGCAGCCCGGGCAGGGCAAGGCGCGTCCTGCCTGAGGCGGGCACCGGCTAAGCGGGATCCTGGCTGGGATCCTCCCTGACGGGAGGTGCTGGCCGAGTGCTCTCCGGCCCCACAGGCCGCTCCCGACCCGCTGAGACCCATGTCCCGCGGGCTGCCCAGCCCGGCCCCGCGGCCCGTGACGGCACAAGCCCCGCCCCGTGGGAGGCGTGGCCAGCGCGGCCTGCAGGGCGCG
>VWZO01006469.1:297825-394483 GCA_013396975.1 Bucco capensis | reverse complement strand
GCGTCCCGGTGGCATGGCCACGGGACGCGCCTGTCCCGGCCGGGTGCGGGCCCGGTCCCCCGCCGCTGCCGCCTTTGCCGCGCCCGTCCGGACGGCAGCACTGGCTCGGGGGCTGCTCGGTTTCGCGCCGCTGTGTCCCGGGTGTGTTCGCGGCTGTGACGGCCGTGCGGGGCTCGGCGGGTGCCCAGCGGAGGTTTCGGTGGCTCCCGGAGGGTCCCTGCCCGCCGCCGGGTCTGTGTGCGCGGCAGCGGCTGTCCGGTGCCCGCGGCTTCGGGAGATCCGATGTGCCGTGGTTTCTCCGCGGTATTTGCGTGATCCGCTCCTGGGAGGCAGCTGGAGGGTCGGCGTTGAAGCGAGAGCTAGAGAGATGCGAGTGCGGCTGGCGGGAATGCCATCGCTGCGTTCTTCTGGCTTCCAGAGACAGACACCGGGAACAAACTCGGGGATTTATTTTTCCATAGATTTGGATTAATTTTGAGTGCACTTTAATTAATTAAGGATATCAGATCATTGTGGTAAAATCTGCTTTATGCCTGTCAGATGTCAGGTGAACGATGAATAGTGGTACCTGCAGTCACATAGCTAATGATTCACTACGTAATGAGCTTCAGATTTACCTCTTTCCTGGTCCAGGAGTGAACACAGCATGCTGGAAAGAAACTGCTTTTGGTAGAATCACTCTTCTCTGAATCCCAGCTAACAGCAGGATTTCCATGACTGAAGTCTAATGTTTCTTTATACCAGCCTTGTGCTTCTCTCATAACTGCTGGGTTGCAGTTTGGTTTTAGGTAATACATATCTTAAATCAGATTTCCTCATTTGACCAGTAATGAAGAGCTGTCTGCTACAGAGAGTGTGCCCTTGGTCCTGATGCATATCACGGGTTAAACCAAAAACACCAAAACAAACCCACATCCTAAGAGCACCTACAGAAGCCTGATAGGCTCTGAAAGGTGTCTGTGTTTCCCAAACTAGAAATCCTTCCTGAATTGAAGAAAATTGAGAAGAAGAAAGCTGTGAGTTAAAAATGAAATGAGAAGATAAAAAAAAAATTGAGGAGCAAATTTCTTAAGATAGAAAATAAGAATAAATCTCTCTTAAAAGGAGAAAGCTTGTGGAAGATGAAACTCTAGTTACAAGATCAAAGGAATTTCTCATGCTTACTGTGGAGGAGATGGAGATATTCCTGTACTGGGACTTTCCATAACAGGGAGATTTCTCAAACTCTTAGATTAGAACTGGCAGATAAGATTTAGAAGAGACTGATACAGTGAATAGTAGAAAATGGCCAGAGCCAGATGATTGTGTTAGGGGTTCCAGATCTGAAGTACTGGACAGCAGTGTGTTTCCTGTGCCTTTAATCATGAGGGGTGTGGAAGGGGTAGGAAGTGGGGAATGTGATGCCAGTGGGAAGAGGGTCTAGAAGATGAACAGGACTCACTTCTGGTTACAGTGACTACAGTTAAGATAACAGTGTTGGGCATGTGAATGAATGCTGCATGAATGATGAGAGTGGGCCGCTTTTTGGAGGAGAGTCTGTTAGTGCTCAATTTAATCAAATCCAGGTATTTTGGTAGTGGGTTTCCAAGTAGACTTTCAAGAAGGTATGAACAGAGTTTGAATAGTCTCTCCCCATGTGGGCTTTGTGTGGCAGTGCAGCTGCTGAAGGACAGGAGCAGAACTCTCCCGGGGGTTAGTACCTGGTTAAAATACAGGAAGGGTTTGCTCAACAGAAGGAAACTACTGCTGGAGTCTTGCAAAGACCTGTGCTGTTTAGCATAGTCATTCAGAGCTGGTAAACTGAGTGCTGGGTTGAGTTGTGGAAGAACTAGCATTTTCATGTTGATTTTATGTAACTTTTAGAACAAATCAAAGTGAAGCTTCAGCTCCAGCATTTTTTTCCCCCATGCTGGAACACATTGCAAGCTTATTTACCACATCAGATGATTTCTGCAGTAAGTTTCTGTGTTAGACATAGTGTCCTTAGAGACACTGTTTGAAGCATGCTGTTTTTCTGGGTTGTTTTCTTGCCACAGCATTGCTCAGCAGCAGTGTGCAGTGCGGGGGGGGTGGTGGTGGTGCAATTAGGGGAGCTGTTGATGTACCATTCCCTGGGAAGACCTGCAACTCTGAGTTTGGCTTCCTTTCCACCCCTTGTAATCCAGCCCAGACCTGCCGACCCTTGGAAGGCAGGAGGATGTGTGGGGCAGTGCAGGGGCTGCTGGAGGGCTGAGATGCTGATGGGCTGTGCTGTGCTGTGTGCTCTGACTTGTCTTTGATGGTTTTTAAGGTCCCATGTCTCACATTTTTCTCCAGTGCAAACTGCTCTCTCTCAGATGAACCGTCCCATTGCTAGGCATGGAGAGCCTCTGCTGGCAGCTGCTGTCTGCCCAACGGCTCGTCAGGTTTAGGTGCTGGTGGGACACAAGCCTGAGGGGATCCAGCTTCAGGGTCTTGGCCATAACAGCGAGGAGTTTGTCACCTCGTGTCTGAATTTTAGGGTGCGTGTCAAGCCTTGATGCTCATGGTCTTCCTCCACATTCTAGAAGGGCAGCTTTGGTGTTTACCTGTGCCGGTGTCCTGGTAGCCTTGAACAGCATGTGGGGAGCTAGGCTGCTTTCTTTCAAGTAGTGATGCAGTCCTTCATTAAAGGCAGCAACAGCTTTAGTTGACAGCAGTAAAATCTGTCTGTGATACTTCTAGCAAGCTCATAGAACATTTAAAATGGAAATTTCAAGATGCTGTTTAGTCTTGTTTGATAAGACACTTGAAAGATTTGAATGTTAATTTGAATGCCATCTGTTAACTGCACATCACACTTGATGGACCATTTTGTTGATGAAGGCATTTGTCCTTCCCTTTGCTGCTCTGTCCTCACTTGCTGAGGAGGGGGAGCAAAAGCAGTGTGCTGCAGGCTGGGGATAAGTGTCTGGTGCCACGGCTGTGTCCAGGATGAGGTCTGCCTCAGGCTGGCTGCAGGTCTTCAGGCCTGGTGCTGGTAGGAGTTGACATAGCAAAGTCTGCAGAAGGCTGCTCTCGAGTGCTCTACCAGCACACCTGGACCAATGTCTAAATAAGTTAGATATCCCTTGGTTTTAGCTGTCATTTGTGATGATAACCATACCTCTATGTTTATATGATTCACTGTCATCTTGAGCAGGGGAGCAGCATGGCAGCACATGGCCTCTTGTGCAGGGTGGCATCGGGGTGTGTGTACACCTGCTGTCACAGCCTGCCTCATCGTGGCAAGTGCATTAGGATTTTAGCCACGTTTGCTAAGTGCTGGTTTCGAGCTAATTGCCTGCTTACGTGCATCCAGGCAATGGCTGCCAATGGCTCCAGGACCTTTCCCATCCAGTGTTCCTCAGATTAGTACATTAGCCTTGTAACTAGCTGGCACTGCTGCATGTCCTTTTGTTTCCATTAAGGAAAAATGAAAGCGTTTTGCTTTAGTCAAATCCATTGTCTTTGAGAGCTAAATTCATCCTCTAAAGGTACCTACTAGTTGCAAATGGCATTTGGTTTTAGCCAGGAAGATGTTTGAGCCTGCTCGATAAAATACTCATCATTGTAACTTGGAAAGGCTTCTTTCTTTGTAGCAGCATGGTAGCCAAAATACATCAAAACTAGATTGCAGACTTAAAGTCAGAAAAATTACTGATTATCTGTCAGTTCCTCTTGCTGCAGCCTGAGTTGCCAGATGCATGTAGGAAGGAATGTGTTTTCCTTCCAGACCAGGTTGCTTTGATGAATACAGCTCCTCTGTGGCAGTTACTAGGGTTTCCTGGCCACTAGCATCTGGGAAGAAATGGGCAGTCTGGTATCTTCCACTTCAGAAATGCTTCCAGGGCACATGGTTTTGTCCATTGATTATTGAGAGAATGCTGTGGGCTGCACTGCATCAAAACTGCTTTTTAATCAGAATATGCAGCAAGATTTAAAATTGAGAAGTCTCTTTCAGACTCAGTTGTTTTGAATAGTCTTAGTGCTCCTGAAGCTGTTAAACCTTGGTTTCTTTTGAGCTGACTCTCACAGTTGTGGCTGGAGCTCTTCCTCTGACTGGAGTATTGACTTCCTAGCTCAGTCTGGATTGCCTGGACTGCAGCAAGGTGCAGGTTGTACTTTGGGGTTTTTCCTAGCTGGGGCACATGGAAGACTTCCCAGCTCATACTTCCAGAACTCCTGGAATCTTTGTTTTTCCAGTCCTTCATGCAGTTTGCAGCTCACATGGTACACCCCAGACCAAAGCTGGTGTGTGTGCTCAACCAGTCTGGAGCCTTTTGACATGACATGGCATCACTACTTCAGAGCTCTTGCTTTATTTGAATTATGATGCATTAGTATGGAGAATGAGATACTTGACAGGTGGATGTAATGCTTCAAAGTTCTCACTACTGAACTGATCTTTTTCAAGCAGTATCTTTCACAAAGTGAAGCAATGCTCTTGGGACTTGATGATCTTGAAGCTAGCAAGGCCTTGTCTTACCACAATGCTCTCCTGCTCAAAATCCAGCACAGGCTTAAAAGAAAGCAACTTCTTGCTGGATGTGTTTTCTCACACATGGCTGTAAAACTGTGCAGAGATCGCTCCCTGATGTCTCCATTGCCCACAGGAGGTAATGGAGATGGTTGTGAAGTCTGCTGGTGCACGGTGTCCCTTCTCTGAGGCAGAGTGAATGAACACGGTGATGGCAGAGTGACTCAGATCAGGATTCAGCACTCCAGACAGAATACTGAGTGTGTGAGGTTCATTTGCATTTTCCCTTGTGCTGGAGGTAGGTACAAAGCCTCCATGTGGGGTAAACATTTGCATGTTTGGCAATTAAGGCAGAGGAGAGCTCGCTGCACTCCCAGGCTGTTTTCACAAAATCAGATGACTTCTCAATGTGCCATGGTGAAACAGATCCGAGCACACACCAGGATCGCTTTGCCTCTCGGAGGGAAGGCATTACCCTCATTCTGTGTTTCTCTGGAAGCTGGCAGTAGGCCAGCTTGGTGATTAAACAGACTAATGTGTTACTCTGCCAGTCTGAGGAGCTGAGGCAGCCAGCTTGGGTCCTTCCATCCTTGATGGCTGTTAGCTGGGGGCTGCCCCCCTGCTTGAGTGTGTGGGGAACTGATCCGCCCTTGTGCAGGAGGACGAAAGGTGGATTCATTTTACCACAGTAAGAAAAGCCTAACACATGCAGGGTTGCTGGGATGACTATGTTCAGCAGAGGCCTGAAGCTCTGGGCCAGCAGACTGCTGTGTTGGGGTCTCGCCTGTTAACTTGACAGGTATTCCTGCATCAGAAACCAGGCATGAGATGTGCAGGCTTGAACAAGTAAGGCTTTCTGCTGGAGGCTGTCACTTCCCTAAAGCACTGGCAGGAGCAGTGGTGTGTCCTACAGCAGCTGGAGAGAGCCACCTTGCACAGAGAGCTGTTAGCTTGTGTCTCAGATGTGTGGCTGCAGAGGACTCTCAAGTACTTGCCAAGGGATGGGTATGAGCGTGTGTGTGATTTATAACCTTGTTGCTCCTATTCATCTTTGTATAAACATATTCTTGGCATAGACCATTTTGCTTTTCCCTTTCGCATACTCCCTTGTTTAAATTGTACTGCCATGAGTACTGTGTTAACGGTTTCACTGTAAATGTGCTCTAACTACTCTATTCTTTCCTGGTGTGTTAGTTTCCAGTGATAACAAGGCCTCTTGTGGCCTGTGCTGCTGAGCAGCCTGGTTTTCATTTGCACTTCTCTGTTCCCTTCAGGAGAGCCATTCTCTTCCTGTGCCACTGCTTGGTGTCTCTCAGGAGAGACCCAGTAGGATACCACAGGGTAAGGCCAGCATTTCCCTGGAGCTGGTGGCAGAGCAGGTAGTGCACTTGGTGTCCTCCAGACTCACTGCTGCTGTGCCTGTGTCCCCTGCTTGAGGGGAATGAGATTGGCACTGGAACTCCACCATCAAACACTTGTATTCCAGTTATTCCTGGAAGGAAGTGTACTTGTTAAGTTAGACAGTTTTGATTTAAATTCTTGCATATATATATATATGTTACTTTTCCGTTAGGAAAACCAAAAAGCTGAGGTTCTAATGCCAGCATCGAACTTGTTTAAAATGCTCTGGAGCGTGGTTTTGCTACCACTCTGCAATGGCAGGAAGCTTTCTGTCCTGTCTGAATGAAGCCAAGAAGGAAACAAACATCAACCCTTATTAGAAGCCACAATTTCAACAGCAGGTTTCATCTTCATTTTTTGTCTAGATATTGCCCTTAAATTCTTTTCTGGCTTTAATGAAGTGCTAGTCAGTGGTAGAAAATGGCTGGTTTAATCACTCTCACAAAGTACAATTTCTTTAGTTCTTTTAAAACAATTTTCATTTTGCTTTTTATGAAACAAAATCACTTTACACTGTCCTTTTGGAACACTCCTGAAGTAAACAGCTCTGCTTGTGTAACTTGCTGTGCACTCTGCTCTTTTATTATTGAAACATCTGCTTCAAGGTATTTTTTAGCTGATAATTCTTTAAAAAAATCTTTACGATATAACGAGGATTGTGCATTTAAATCGACAACTGAAAAAATTACTCTAGTTTTGATAGTTACTCTGTTTTAAGGTCTTTGAATTCATTCTCCTTGTTCTTGTTTTTAATTCATGATGCTTCCTTTTAAGAAATGTCTTGTTGCAGTCATGGGCTGTTAGTTAAATCACATCTTGTTCCCTGAATGGGAACAATTTTCTTCTTCAAAGCAGGAGTATTCCTGAGAGTACTAGATCTGGATTAAGAAAAAGAGGAACTCTTTGTATTTGAGAGTAAATTCCTTTTTTAGATCAGCTGAGCAGGTGAGGGGAAAATGCAGTAGGAAAATGGCAGGCATATATTGATCTGTTACACTGTCATCAGAAGCAGAATCCTGAGTTAATTCATCTTCTCAGTTGCTAGTTGGTATTTCAGTCTGTGTTAAATCAGTGCTTTTGGGGCCCTCAGAGGGTCACAGTGGGAACAGGAGCTGCTGCCAGGTGACATACCAGTGGTAGTAGAATGCTGTGGGCTGGCTTCCAAACGGATCAGCTTTAAAAGCAAGAGTGTGTCCTTTTGGTGGAAAGGAGTGTCCTCAGGAGGCTTGGTCAGCGTGGGCTCGGGGAGGCTGCGAGGGCACCACAGAGGCAGGAGGTTTACAGGCACGCTGGCCTTACGCTGCCTTTCCGTCCTGGCTGTGAAGCCCTGTGTGCAGCTGTCCCTCAGTGCTGGGTGAGGTGCACGCAGCCACGGTCTGTGATGAGCTGAGGCACAGCTTGTGATGTGCTCGACAGTCACAGCAGCCTTTTGCTCATGTGTGCTTTGGTGTCCTACGCAGGTGTGACGTGTTAAAGAGCTGATTGTCTGTGGCAGTGTCATCTCATGTGCAGGGCACCCAGGGCTTGTTAGCTGTAACTCTGGGCTTTCACTGTCACTGAGCTTTTGAAGTGTGTTTTTGTAGCTACCTTTGAAGAGCTTGCCCCAAGCTACTTCTCAATATGTATGTTTCTGAGGCCTGTAATTTCTTATGAATTGTTGGTTGCGCTCAGTGAATGGAACTCTTCACAGTGAAAATCACCAGTGTGGTTACTATCCATCCTGGGTCACTCCCCACTTGCTGAGCACAAGTCTAGCTTTGTATGGCTTGATCCATTGTAAATTATTTTCCTGAGATATGGTTAAAAAGTTAATTCCTTTGAGCTCTGTATTGCCATATCTCTTCAGTTACCTGTGTAAAAATGTAAAGCTTGAATTCTGGCTCTATCAGATCATTGTGTACTTGACTGTTGATTCTTATTGTGTTCTACTTCAGTGCCATTTCGTTACTGACTTTTGGAATAAATACAATCAGACTAACAGCTGGTGTCTTATGAATATGGATCGTGGATGCTATACAAACATCAGAAGTATTCTGGGCTTTGGTATCTCTAAATGCATTATTTCCATCTGCATAATAATGAAGTGTTCTTTCAGAAAGGTGGTAAAGGCAATCAACAAGGTTAATTGCCTTGGTTACTGAAGTTGCTTCTGCTTAAATCCACTGCGTTTGGAAGCAGGGGGCACACATTCTCACAAATCCATGCCCTGACATGGGCACCTAACCCAAAATCAGTAGTGCAGTGGCTGCATTGCACCTGTACCAAACCAGGCTGGTTTGCTGTGGCTGGGACTGGCCAGGCCTCTCTGGCACTGGGTGCTCAGAAGGAGCTGGTGACATCTCCATGTCTTGGCTATGGCACAGGTGCCTGAGCTGACTCCCGTGGGGCAGTGGGATCCTGTGGGTAATGTAGGAGTGCAGGTCATGGGCTGGAGTTGTCAGCCTCTGCAAATAATGTTAGGGAGTGCTTTGGGGATGGCAGTCACCTTATCTGGAAGAGAGAAGTAGAGATGCAAGTAAGAGATCAGCAGCCTAGGGAAACTCCTGTGCAGTGAGACAGAGAAGGGAGAATTACAGCACAGAGGGAACAAGGAATGGGAATATGCAGTAACAGTGCAGAAGAGCAGGATAGGAGTTTGTTGCTCCTCTGTCACACAGAAACCCACAGCAGATAACAGGAAATGTGTCTTCAGGCATGTGCTGTGCCAGGGGCAGTCCCTGGAGTTGGGTTCAACAAGGTTCACTAAATGCCTGAACTTTGCCTTGTAGCTCTTACTAGTGATTTGTGTGTGGTAATTAATAACTGGGGGAAGGCTCAGGTGCTCAGGTTTTTTCCAGTTTCCTTCCAGTATACCTTCATGCTGAAGACCTGGGAATGCTTCCCTTGTGCTGAATGTCATGTAAAACTGGATCTTTCTGTCAGTCAAGGGCCAGTTGAGGAGCCTGTGGAGGCCCCATGGCTGTGGCCAGCTCTTCTGGGGCCAAGCTTGTCCCCTCCACATGTACCCAGCTCAGATGGCAGTGTGTGAGTGCCCTAGGGGAACTCTAGACACTTCATCAGTGTTACCCAGAAACCTCTCCCTGAGTGTTCACACGGTGCTGGATGTCACTTCTCAGGGGAAGTGGAGATGTGGCAATCCTCCCATTCTTCCTTTGCTGGACTATAAATATATATATATATACACACATACCTCTGTTTGGGGCTGAGGAGTGTGGCAGTCTGAGAGGTGTGAGGACAAGCTTGGCACAGACACCTCTGAGAGTGCAGCAGCAAGCTGTGCCCCTGGGCATGGCCATGGAGCTGTGCCAGTGTCCAGAGCTTCTCTGTGGCAGAGAAGGTATCTGCAGATGGGAGACACAGCCAGAGTGTTTGCAGGGGTCACTTGTGAGGCTTACTAACAGCAGGAAATAAAGAACGGGAAGTTGGCTTCTTTAAATAAAAAACTATTACCACTTTTCTTGAAACTAACCATTCAAACACCCGGAAGATGTGAATTGAGGTGATGTTTGCTTCATCTTGGACTCCTGGCTTGCAGGTTTACAACATTTACTAGCTATATGAGACCATGACAGGTTTACACAAAAACACTTCCAGAAGTTTCCAGCTCAAGATGCAACACAGACTGAACATCACAGCCATTTAAAGGAGAAGCTCCCTTCCTTGCACTGAAAACCCAACTGGCTTTTTTAGGCTTGGACATTAGACATTTCACTTGGCTGTAGTGCAAATATGAATAAAGATCTCATGTCTTAGAAACAAAAGTGAGTGGTTGGTATGTTGCAGTGTTACTTGCTTCCTGGTAATCCAGTGCAGTGATGGTGTATGTCACCAGCCAGTTTCTCTGAGCTATGTAGAACACCAAAGGCCATTTTGAATTTTAAACACCCAAGCCAGGAGCTCTGTGCACTCTTCTGCCAGAAACTGCTCTGCAAAACAACTGTCAGTACGTGGTGGTTTAGCCTGAACAGCAAACTTCGATTATGGAGAGCATAAAGGAGTGTATTTAGTGCTGAGTTCCTGCTGAAGTGCCCAGGCTGCCTTTGCCAGAGGGTTTTGATAGAACATTTAGGGAGAAATGAGTTTCCCTTGGATAGGATTGTCATGCAGTTGTGTTCTGAGAGCAATTCAATGTTAGCTATTATCTTTTGGGACTGGAATTGTTTCCTCTGTGAAGGACTGTGTTAGCATGCAGGCAGGGACATGGCGTGGGATTGGGAAGCGTTTGGCCAGGACCCATCTGTTTGCCCTTTGAAAGGGTTCATCAGCTCGAGTGGGCTGTGGGCAGAAAGAGGTGTGCTGGTGTGGGGGAAAGGGTGTGAGCAGCCTTGGGCTTTGCCTCTGAGAGCTCATGGGGGCTGGTGCCTTTTGCAGTGCTCTGCTGGAGTCCTCTCTGGCAAGGGCATCAGGACATCTTCTTGGCTTCCCCTTGGCCTGGAGAAGCTGCAGGTCTCTGAATGTGTTGATCTCAGTGGCAGCTTGTGGCTGGGTGGGCAGGAGCCAAGCACCCAGCATGGGTGTGGAGATGCTGTGTGGCCAGGCCAGGATTGGCCACTGATGGCCCCAGGGTCCTGCTGAGTGCTGATGTGGTTTCTGGCCAGTGTGGAGTGTCATCAGGGCTGCCTCCTGACTGAGCTGCGAGTGCTGCACAGGGGCATGTGCTTCAGCTTGTGCTCGCCTGGGAGAAAGATGTTTTTAAAAGTCTCCTTTGATGTTGATGAAAGAAGAGATGAGAGAAAAAAAATCCATCTGAAGTGGCTGCTTAATTACTGTTTGATACAGTGATGTAGTTTATCAAATTAAGTTGTTAGCAGTAATAATATTAGAGCAGAAAGTGTTTTTTACTCTGGAGCAGTTAACTTTCAACTTGTCTTAATTTTCCGGTGTCACCAAGTCTTGTGTGGCAAAGTTTAGCCTGGTTTTAATCTGTCTGTTGTTCTGCAGTGTTTCGTGAGCACCATGGGAGTCACTCAGGGTATCTCAGTCTTCAGTGGCCAGAGGCTGAGACCTGCTGCTGGGGATCTGACGGAGTGGTGCAGCCTCTGCTGACCAACCAGAAAGGTCCCCAGAAGGAGCTGTAAAATATGACCTAGGGTATTTGATCTGCAGTTGAGTAGGTGTTAGAGTGTCTGCAAGTATCTCTCTTCACTCATGAAACCAGGCATCTGGGTGAATCCAAAGATTTAAACCATCTTGAATTATTGATGTCCTAAGAAAAAAATGACTATCTGATTTGGTGTTAAGCATAAAGAAAGTGATTTTGCCCAAATAGAGAACAAGAACACCCAAACTGCTTAAGCCTTCCTCCTTCTTTCAGGTTTCATTGTAACTTTGTTTTGGTTATATGCTAAGTTTACTGTGACCTTCTTGCAATAAACAGCAGCAGAGTTTGCTGGTGCAAGAGGATTAACATCCAGTTTATTTCCTCTAAAACCACAGAACTATCAGGAAATAACTAAGCCCTAAAGTTTTAGGTTTGTAGAAATGATTTCCTCCTAATGCATGTACTTGGTGGAATTCCAGAATCCTGTTATGTAAGAGAGGCAGAGCCTGCACTAATCCCAGGGAGGGATGGCTAATGGCTCGCTTGGGCCTTCACTGGGCTAAAGAATGCCTCAGCAATCAGCTGACCAAAAATGCCAGGGAACGATTTTTACCTCTGTTGCTGAAACTGTTACAGCTCAGTAATTTCACTAATCTTCTTTGCAGTGAGATTAGATTGAAAATGCTTTGGTGCAGGCAGAACTTGTTGGTGAGAATGTTCCGTACTGCGGGTGCCGTCGAGTGGAGGCACCAACAAGGAATCCAGGGCAGGGTTCCACTGCCGAGCAGTGTTCTGGAATATTTACTGCCTTGCCTTTGCTTCAAGTGGACAGCATTTCCTCAGAAGATGCTGTTTGTAATGTGAACTTTAATGGATTGTGTTTAGTATATACAAAAAATGATAATGGCCTAAGTTTGAAGACAGAATTGCTGTGGTTTTAGTTCACTCGAGAGTTGGTCCCTGTGGTGTGAGAGATTTGTATGGATAGATAAAAATGATTGTTTATTATTCTAGATCTCTGACATCTTCAGATGCCAGTTGTGTGTGCTTTGTGTTTTAAATTACTTGTTAGAGAAGCATTAATATTCCATATTGAGGAGTAAAATGTTCTTGAGATGTGCTTGCTGATGTCAGTGGGTCTGAGCAGCTGGTGTTGAAACACTACAGGACAGCAGAGGTAACAAGTCCTTGCCTTGTGCTGTGTCCTCTTGTGATTTTTGACAAAGACAAATAGTTGCACCCCTAACAGGCCTATGTGCTGTTACCAGAGCCTGTTTGGGATTTACTTACAGACAGCAGGAAAAACACTTTGCTCAATGCAAAGCTTGAAGCATTGTTGGTGTCGTGGAATTAAACTGCAGCAACTTGCCTCTAAATTGCAGGCTTCCCTCTCTGCCCTACTTAGTGTAAAAAACATAATCCCGTGGATTTTATTTCCCTCTCTGTAGGACAGCAGTGAGTAATTACTTTTCTCTGGTGAAGGTAGAGATGCTAGAAAAGTTTAATTAATGCCCATTAGGAGATGCTGCTAGTGCTTAAATGAATTCATTAGGGCAGGGTGCATAGCATTCATCAACATGGCCATCATTGCAGTGGACTGGATGTTGTTTACATTGTGCTGTGCATTACGTCTCTTTGTTCTGCTCCCTCCTGCCAGATATTTCAGTATATGTGGCTCTTCCCCTGTGTAAAGTGTATGGATGCAAAATGAGGTTTGGCTTTAGAGCATAAATCTCTAAATCTCCTACTGTTTTGTCACTGCAGAACTGAGTAACTTAAGGGGGAAAAGGTGCATTTTTCTGCTCAGCTGTAAGGTGCTGCACTGAACATTTGTGATTCACAGGTATTTGTATTGCTGAAACAATGTTCTTGGCACTCTCTTTAAACACAGTCACAGGTAAGTGATTTGCACAGTTCTTCAGTTAAAGCAGTTTTCCTGTCATTAGCTCTCTGCTGTTATTTGCTTTTTGAAGAAGCATTGGAAGTGTGTGTGCTATTCAGAGGGTTCCTTAGCCAAATACTGAGAGTAGGAACTCTGCAGCCTGGGGAATGCTGCTGCATCAATCCCATAAACTTTGCCCAGGCAGCAGTCTGATCTTAGCACAAACTCAGGAACAACCCCAAGGAGACAGGTGTGTGTGCTGGGCTGTGGGAGGGCAGCAGCTTTCTCTGCTCTTCTCAGAGGGAGGGAGGATGAAAGTGGCTTTGTGGATGGGCTACTGCTTAAACTGTGGTGCTGAACACTGCTTAAACTGGAGTCACTTTGACCAGCCTGTGATGGCCCTTCTGGGGACAGTCATAGCCCTGAGGACAGGGTCTCAGGGTCTTCATGAACGGTTTTGTTGGCTTGTGTTTGTACAGAGGTGTGTGTAGCATATCCACAGGGAAGTTCTAGAGTATTCAGAAACTACCAGCTGTTTTCTGCTTTTTCTCTCAGTTGAAGTCCACTAAAAATAGGATATTCTTCCATTCAGGCATCAAACTCTGATGTGTAATGTGAAGTGTCATGCTGTAGGAAGAGTGAAAGGGCTTTTACCTGAGGAAGCTCTTTCTGTGGACTGTATTTTTTTATACTGGATGAAATGCAGCAAAGAGAAAAGGGATTTAAATCAGTTTCTGCTTTGGTGAATCACTTTTGAGGGGCATAAAATTTGTTGTTCTGAAATCCTTATTTATTGCCTCTAGGCAAATACATCTGTGGGTTCTTTTCTAATTGAACTATGTTCTTAAGAGGTCAGTTGCTCTTCCTGGTGTGTGTGGATGTAGAGATGTTGGGTGTTAAGGAAATGGCAAAGAAAAACAGTAATGCCTCTCATGCTTTCAAAAATCCTCAGCTCTTTGACAGAACTTTGTCTTGTCTGAAGAATGTGAAATTGAGACAGAAGTGGGTCCTTTCTTCAGGCTGCTTGCAGGGATCTGGAAAGATCTAGTGTTTGTTGTTTCCTGGCAGTACAAGTTTTAAATGCAAAGTGTGAGGCTCTTGTATTTAACAAACATGTGGAGATACAAATAAAATCTGCTTTCTGAGGTAACAACATGTATTGCCACCCCTGCAGGAGATTCCAGTGGTGCCTGCAGACCTTGCTGGGCCTCAGTGCTGCTGCAGAATAAACTGAGAAGCAGAGGCTATTTGAAATTCTTCTTTTCAGAATTCATGCTTAGCCTGCGTGCTGGAGGTGCCTTGTTCTTACAGTAACAAATGATGCAGTCTCCCCTCTCCAGTAACCCTCCTGGCACACTGGGCACAGAGCTCTGTGAGCAGCGCTCCGTGTGCCTGGCACCAGACAGGCACAGCAGAGCTTCCACCTGAGAGCTCTGACAGTGCCTTCAGGAAAGCCTCGCTAGGCTCTTAATAAGAATTTAAACTGGCAGATAAAGACAAGCTAATCTCTGTTTCATCACCTTATTTATTTGAGGAGCAAATTGTCTGCTTTCTTTTCTTTGCTGTTTCTGTATCGCTGCCAGTGAGAACTGAACAGTGAATTTTGGAGTTCAAGTGGCTCTGTTTAGTAAGTCAAGGGCTAGAGGTGTAACTGCTACCTGATCCTGGCTTGATATGATCAGTAAAATTAGAAAGGATCTGGACTATGATCCAGTCACTGTTTGTGAGGTGATGAATACTGTTAGGACAGGTACCTGCTGTCACATTGGCTTGATGTAATTCTTAGGCTTGTTGGTGTGAGAGAGTTTTTTCGGCATCTAGCTGTGTGATGTATTATATTGGTAAGGTGATATATATCATGTACTTGTATTCAAATGAAAAAGGTAACCTTTTAATGCTCTTACCTTCAGGCCCATGTGCGTGTCCTGGAAGCAAGGAGAAAGGAAGCATTTTAATAAGACACATCTACTGTGGGTAACAGATATCTGCTCTGTGGAATGCTGTGCTCTGCTGATAGTAAAGCATTTCAGAGAGATTACTGCAGAACCTATAGAGTCAGATGAGGATGACAGAGAAGGGAATGATGCAGTAAATACAGGAGGAAGCCACTGTGCTGTCAGCTTGGGTTTTCCTGTTGGGGTGCACATCCATAGCTGCCTTCTGATTGATTGTGAGTCGAGAGCAGAAATTAGATTTGGCTTTGCCTTCAAAGCTGTCTTTTTATTTGAAGTGCTTTCTTACGAGAATTCCCTTTCTGTGTCAGTCTTGAATTTAGTGAGCTCTTTAAGCAGATATAAATGAGCCCAGCCTTTGGAGACAGCTGCACAAAGACACTGACTGGCAAGCTTCCCGAGCCAGGCGTGCTGCAATCCAGGAGCTCCGTGCTCCCGACGTGGAGCTCCTGCCATTGTGTCTGGGTGACCTCTACAAACAGTATTGTTGTGCTTGTGACACCTACCTTGTGCTGAGCTTGCAGGAGCAAAATTCAACTGAAAGCCACTGGTGGAAGTGAGTTAGTGAATCTCATAGATGGTCACCTACGAGCTTGTAGACGTCTGCTGGGGAGCAGCTCTTTTCTGCCCTGATCTTTAGACTTGGATTCTTGTTCACTATCTGTTTTGTGGCCGTTTATTCTTTGAGAAGGGAGTAGGTGGCTTGGAAGCTGATGAGGAAATCAGAATGTCCCTTACCTGTTTCATATCTGCTCTAGGTGGGCTTCCCATTCTGAGAGACACGAGTTCATTATTAATCTGAAGGTTTATGTGTTCATAACTGTTAGTTGCTAACTTCTTTTCCCACATGCTGACTGACATAGTCAGGACTGTTTCCTTACAAACTACTGATAGATAAGAACAAGAAATGCTGAGAAGCAGATGTTGCATGACCAAGTACCCAGCTGTGTACTAACCAAATGAATCTCATGGTGATTAGTTAACAATTCCTTGGCAGTCAGAGGCATGTGTAAAACAGTAAACACAGCATGGGCAAATAATGATAATAATTTTTAAAAAAAGGCATTTTCAGAGCTTAGAAGGTTGGCAACATCAGTTCAACCATCTGTGGTGCTCAAGAGCTGGCTGTGTTGTGGGTAAGTCACAGCAAGGTCAGCTGAAAGGCCTTACAAGTCCTTAACCCTTGATTAGTGAAGTGTAACATCTCTGTTTTCCAAGCATGGGCTGCATTGTAATTCAGATTGCATGAGCCACACCATGGATATCTGAACTTCAGCTGTCAATAAGGGAAAATAATCATTAGTGCTGTGGAGCTTTTACCTGCTGCTGTGTGAAGATGTTCAGCCAGCAGCAGCAAAGCACAGGAACTGACCAGAACAGGCAGGCAGCCATTTAAAGGTGACTTGTAAAGTTTAAGGTTAACTCTGCTGCTGGAATGGAGTTGCCATTGTTGTATCTGTGGGTGAGGGAGTGCAAAGGCAGAAGATAAAGATCATTATGACCTGCTGGCTATATAATTTGGAGCTGTGGCTGCAGTTACAACAGTTTACTCTCTGGAGTAGCTCTCTTCTGCAATGCCTTTTTGGTTTTTCTTCTTGTTGGAGAAATAAATGAGTATGTGGTAGACTAGGAATGCTGTCACCCTTCCCTTGGTGCCCCTGCAGTGCCCTTCTTGCCCCTGCTGTCCCACAGAACAGTACCACCATGCTCTTCTGACCAGTTACTTGTCACAGGTAATGAGTTCGAAGAGTAAATTTGGGGGAAGCATGTAAGACTTACAAGATGCAGAATTAACATTGAGCTGTGGCCATGCTTTCACACGGGCTGGTGATGGGCAGGGGCATGGCTCAATGCTGACACTGATCCATGTGCTCACAGGGTGCCTTTGAACTGGATATGGCTGCAGCATGCACACAGCCCCTTGGAGGGTCCCATGGACACAGACTGGATCTGGACCAGGCTTGGAGCACAGGGATGCAAGGAATTCCTGAAAGGGAAGGCTGTTGGCTGAGGTTGGCTAGTTGGGTTTGGTGTGCTCCCATCACTAGCTGTTGTAGCTGCCTGAACAAAGCACCTCTGGATGTAGAGCTGCTGTGTGAGCTCTGTGGGAGTCAGGCATGAGTGTCATGGCCATGCACATCTGGAGGGACAGGGCTTTTGCTGACTGCCCACGTTGTGCAGAGAGAGCTGGGGGGGCAGGGGCTGTTGTTCTCCAAATTAGACTTTGAGGTGTCTCTCATCAGCACTGCTGGGACATGGCACATCTGTGAATGTGATCAGAGGAGTGCTGAGCTGGCACTGCAGTGCTTTGGAGGTCCTGGGAGTCCTTGGTTGCTCAGTGAGGCACAGCAGTGTGAGCTGCAGCCTGAGCTCACTGCTCAGCTGCTTCCCTCAGGCCGAGCACAAAGTGTCTGTGGGGAGCACTGCAGCTTGCCTCTGGGAGTGGTGGGTTCCCTGGAAAGGCCAGTTGGAGAATCTCTTAATTCCTTCACAAAACCAGCATGATGACCCTGTTCCCTGGAGCAGGAATTGCTGCTGTGCCAGTGGGGTCCATGCCCCAGCTGGAGCTCGAGGGTCCTGCAGCAAGTGGGAGCTGAGCCCGACAGAGCTGTGTGCCCAGAAATCCCATGGATGATGTTTCACCATGGGAAGCAGGGATGTTTGGGATGGGTCTGGTGTTGGGTGCTGCTGTGTAAACCTGGTTTATGGGGCCAGTCAGGATGGACCTTGCACTGCCACTCATGGGCACAGCTGGAAGAGAACAGACATACAGCATCTTTGTGAGTATGCTGTCGTTGTCAGGCTCCTGCTCTGCCAAGCTCCAGGCTGAAATAGGTTAGTGGGCCTAGAAATGATGCAGAGTGTAATTGCATGTCTTGCTTCCTATGGAAAGCAGCTAAAAATAAACCTGCCTGTGATTTGCATAAGTTCTGTTCTAATCCGAACACTCCAAAAGAAAGGTCCTGGCATGGGAACATGTGTCCTTATGCTGGGAGAACAGTGCCAAGTCCCAAGCAGATTAAATGGCTTGTGTAACACAGAGCAGCTGCAAGGACATTTTTCTTTGGGGATGTGACTGAAATGTGTCAGTCTGTAGAGCTGCATGCTGCTTAAGCAATGAGCTGTGGTATGTTATCCATACCTCAGTGCCTGAAACCTGAGGCTGGGTTAGGGCAAACAGACTTTACCAAACACTGCCATGGGTTCCCCTGTGTGGGGTCCCTTGTGGGGTGGAATAGTGAATCAATACTTACTGAATGTTGGTAAGGTTTGAATTTGCACATTAGCTGCAGATTATCCAAGGGAGGCATTAATATTAGAGCAGGTTTGGGACTCCAGTAGCATTTTGTCCAGTTATGTATGTTAATTGGGTTTGTTTTGCTGTCTCAGTAAATGATTTTCTCTAGAGTGGATAAACTGAAACATCACATTGTAAACTGAAGAGAATGATAAATCAGGCAAAAGAAGCCATAGTTACCCCTAGGAAAATCACCTCTATTGTTTGCGTTACTTACCTTTGTTCTGGAGTGTTTCACTTCTGTGTCTGGTCAATTAAGAGCAGACTAAATGATTAATGTATTATTGTAAGCTGTGACAGCCACAGAGGACTCTGGTTTCATGACTCCAGTGTCTGCAGTTGACTTTGCAGTGACAGACCCTGCTCATTTGAGCCTGTGTCTGTGTCTGTGCAGGCTCCATCACCTGCCTGGTGGCTCAGCTGATCACACTCTCTCCTGCTCAAGCACATTCTGCTTCTCTTGTGAGTTCAAAACCCTCTTGCCTCTTGTGCTTTTTACTTTGAGAGGCATACATAGATCTTGCCCATGTACGTTTTGTTCTGTGAGGTGTTTCAAGCTCCCAGGCTGTGGCCAGTGAGCCTTCCAGACATCCCTGTACATCCATGTCTTTGTCTGAAAGCTGGCAGTGCCAGAGGCTTGCAGGGTGCAGTTTGTCTGGGTTCTTGTTCTTCATCACCAGTGCAAACACACCTTACTTGAGATGGAAATCATGCTGTTTTAGTGGATAGAAAACTGCTACCAAATGAGGAGAACAGGGACAAGGAAGCAGTGATGGAGGTGAGGAGAAAGAGCAGCTCCAGCTGGAGCCAGATGGAATGATGCCCGTCCCTGCTGGCCTGCAAGAGGACAGCTTCAGCTGGTGTAGTGACAGTTGTGTCTCGAGGGTGGCACAAACACTCTGGCTCTTCCTCCCAGCCCTCATCCTAGCATCACTGTGCCAAAAGCTGTCTGTGAGCTGGGAGCAGTGCATCTCTGCTGTTAGACACTGCCCCGTGGCAATTCAACCCAAATTCTCTGCAGCAGTAAAAGGCTTCCTCTTTCCCAGGGATACAGAGGATCCATGCTGCCTCCCCTGAAGTGCGGGGAAGGCTCCTGAGAGAAGTAGAGAATGAAATTATCTCTTGAAAGTACAGCAGATCTTTCTGCTAGGCAGAAGGTTCTTGATCTGTTCAGTGTTTTTTCTCTTCTCAAGAAAACATCAAATCAAAGAGGAGATGGGAAAGGCTCCATGTATTATATAAAAGGTCAAACTGTTGTCTTGTGGAAAGTTCTTTTGCATTTTTCTTCTCCATGGTTAAGTTGAAGGAAATGGTTATTTCTGCATTTTATTTGAAACCCATTCATTATTTTAAATGATTTGAGTTCTACTGGTCTCTCTTCCAGTGTCTGATCTTCTGTCAGAAGCAGCTGTACAGCTCTTTCTGCCTTGCCCTTCTCCTGTTTAGTAATGGCACATCAAAATCCTCGCTGGTGTCAGCTGTTGGTAATGGTCCCAGCACAGCTAATGGACTCTGTGGGCACTGTGTTACTGTAATCATAGCTGATGCTGGGCTGCTCTAGCTGCCAGCCAGAAGTTTGCACTTCCCTACTGAAAGGATTTTCATCTTCAAAATCCTTGAGGTTGTGGGCAGGACATGCATTAGGCTGTGTAAGGCTTCTTACTATCAGTGCATCACCTCAGTGTCTGCTGCCATTCCATGGAACTCATGGACAGGCTGAGAATGTCTGCAGATGTAAGGAGATACAGAGAAGGAAAATGGCATTCAGTGAAAAATAAGGAATGGTGTAGTCCACCAGGAATGCCAACACTTTTTATCACCTCTCAGGTACAAACCTTTCTCATTTTTCACATCTGTGTTCTGTGTTAACCTCACTGGACATAGAGGATTCATGCTTATGAAAGGCACATAGCTCTGCACGGAGTTGTGCTGGGCTCTGCTGGAGAGTCCTGTCACTGAAGTGGTATTGCTGCAAAATGCTCCTTGTTTGTGAGCCCTGTAGAGCCTTTATCTGCTCTTGTCCTACATACGGGTGTCCAGATGCAGCTGGTCCTCATGTGCTCCTTTTCCTGCCGTTCCCCAGCCGTGCCTGTTGCCAGCCCCGGAGCTGCGGCCGTGCAGGAGGAGCAGAGGGAGGGAAGGGGCAGTGGGAGCTCTGTGCTCAGCCTTCTCCAGCTCTGCAGCCCAGCACTGGTGCTGCCCTTGCTCAGCTGTGTTCTGGCCAAATGCTTTTGCCTGTAGGGAGCTTGAAGAAGAGCTATGTGTGGTGCTGTCAGTGCTTAGATGGCAGCTGGATGTCAGAGGGTCACTGCCCAGAGACCTTCCTTGCTCTGGGGCTGGGAGGGATGAGCTCACGGTAGCTGGTAGAAGGTGCTTCTTTCCTCTGTTAAAACCTTCTTGATTCCGCAGTTCTGGATCCATATCCTTCCCTTCCAAGACTCAGCCGACTGTGCTGTGTCTATTTGCAAACGGAGGCAATCGTTAGTTGGGTAGCAAGTGTTGTTTTCATACACCAACCAAATGGCACTGAGAGACTCCATCTCAATGCCATCTATCTTCTGCCAATGTTTTCTTCCATCCTTCTGCACCAAACAATAGATTTCACCTTTTTTTAGTAGTGTTTGTTTTCCCTGGCAGATGAGGAATCCAGCCATGGATATCCACAGTCTAGAGGCTTCTGTTACAGTTGTCTTTGCTGATTTCTGTACTGTCAGCAATGAAAACCTGGAGGAGTGCATGCAGGCTCCCACTGTTTGCATTTCATCTCTTGTCCTTCTCAGCTCTGAGTGTTTTTCAGCATAAACAATGCATTATTTTCCAGTGCTTTTTGTATCTCTTTAAGCTTGTTTGGGGATATGCCTTCCCAAGCGTATTTAGCATCTTCAAAGCTCGAAATGCTTTAATGATGAAGTTCATAAGCAAACACAAAGCTGAACTATTTTTGCATAGCTTCACCACCAATGGGCTGGTTTATTGGTAGAACACTTCCAACCAGCCATTCAAAGTAAACCTTTCTAGTATTTTTCAGCTTTCAGCTAGTAAGTGAGTCTGGTTTAATGGATTGTTGTGGCTATGAAGTGCCTTGAGAGTTGTTCTGTACAGCAGACTGTGTACATTCTTGTATGAGTTGTTCTGCATCTGTCACGTTAATGTAATTAGATGACTCTGACATACCCTTTCCTGAATGTGCAGAATGTCTTTAGTGACACAGCCACAGTTCAGCTACACGAAAGATCCTTAATTCCATTTTCTCTAAAGAAGATTGGCACCAGGAACATTTAGCCACTTAACCTTTATTTCACAGTGTGGTTATAGGCAAATGCTCTGCACCAGCATTTCTCTTCAGTACCAAGAAGCAAGGTTTGCTACTGTGGTTTAGAAGGTCACAGATTAGTTGTGTTACTTGGAGGAGTCAAATTCCTTCCTCTGCTGCTCATCAGTGAGGTCTCCTCCATCTCTCTCTCCTGTTCCCACTGAAAAGATACGCTAAAGATACTTTCTCCTTACACCTGTCTGTACTCCAAGTAGTCCAGTTCAGTTTTATCTGTGCTCATCAGCTTGTAGTCCTCAGGACTTTCCCTTCCTCCCCAAACAACTTTCCCAAGTCATTCCTTGGTGCTCCCTCTGCTGATAACAATGTCAGTGATCTCAGCAGTTTGATTCTTGATGTTGACCTCAAGCCAGATCTCTACCAATGATCCTGGGCTGAGGGAGAAGGTGAGAAGCTTGTCAGTATGGCCAGAACAGATTGAAATACACTTTTTCTCTTTTTTCATGCCCGTTAATAATCTAAGGGATTTTTTTAGCTGGTCTTCATAAAAAACATCATTTGCATTTCACATCTGAAAATAAGTTTCTCATGTGTTTGGCTCCTCTCCCGTGTTTGTTCTGGGAAATGAGGTCTCGTTCTTTGCCTTGTCTGTTCTGTTCACTGTCAGGGGAAAAGCTATGTCCTGTGACAGATTGCTGTTTCCAGACAAACGTGGCTCCCCAGCAGAGATAGAGCAAATCAAGATGCCCTCGTGGTGTCTGAGCCAGAGACCTGCCCACTGTGGCCCTTTGGAGAGCCTCTGCTGGATTAGCCAAGGCTTGGCCTTCCCTGATGTCGGATCTGGCAATCAAAGGATGTGATTAATTTGGACTTTGGGAGGAGAGCACTGTGGACCTACTGCCTCATTAAAAGGCAAACCAGCAGAAGCACGCATGTCACATTCCTGAGGTGATTATCTGCTTTTGGTCTTTTGAACATCCTTGCAGGACTTAGCTCCAGAGCAGCTGGTGCTCAGTGGATGGTGAGTAGGTGTGCACTGAACCTGCAGACTGAGCACGGCGGGTCTCCTGCTCCCTGTCTGTAATGCTTTGACTTACAAAGAGCTTGTTTCTCTTTGAAGAAGCAGCAGTTACCTGGTGAATGAGCAGAAGTGACCCCAAGTGCAGATCAGCCCCTAACAGGAACAGGGTCTCTGTTCCCTTCAGATTGCTGGCCCAGATGTGCTCATCATCTCAACTTCTTCCTGGCCTGAATCTTCCAGGGGAGCTCCTCTCTGTGATGGGCAGAGTCCAAGCTCAGGTTCTTGCATCTGCTACCTGGAGGAGGGATGGGGAAGTGTTGTGTGGGAGCATGTCCTGGGAGCCCTCCCTGTGCCGTAGCACTGGGGCGAGCTGCTGAGCAGTGGTCTCCATCTCTAGAGGCCTTCCTCCTCGGCAGTCCCAGGGCCACTGGCCCCTCTGCTTACATGAGGAGATGGACAAGCATCCATCAATCTTTCTGCCCCACAATCTGAGGAAAACTGCACCTGCTGATGGGTCAGACATCCTTAAAACGCTGCTGTCTCTTTCTGGTTTAATGGAAATAGTCAGAACCTCCAACAC
Source organism: Bucco capensis (assembly GCA_013396975.1). Lineage (NCBI taxonomy): Eukaryota > Metazoa > Chordata > Aves > Piciformes > Bucconidae > Bucco > Bucco capensis. The sequence goes on along the minus strand of VWZO01006469.1, from coordinate 371,560 downwards.
CTTTCTTGTACTGGGAATGTAGGTGTGTGTTTGCTGGGCAAGGGCTGGAGACTGTGTCACCGCTGGGCTCTTCCAGCTCCTCCACGTTCTGGAATACAGTGGTTGTCCTGCATGCTTTTAGAAGGATGCTGGATGAATGCAATGTGCTCAGGTCTGTGACTCGTGTTCAATTACCCTGTGTGAGTAGTTGCTGAGGAATATCATAAAGCTAATGTGTTGCACACTAATTATAGCTTTGGTTTCCTGATGCAACCTCTCTGGGTTGTGTAGCTGAACATTGCTTTAAATGGCTTCTGCTTAGTCACATGCAAGATCACTTCATGTGCTGATAGCCTACTTCTAATTAAACAGTGACTCTTTTCCACTTGACCAACCCTGACAGTCCCTTCTCTAGTTAGCTGCTCTGGGGCAATGCCATTCCACTGTTTTATTAGCCGTGAATATGTTTCACATGGAATTTCCATATTCTGGGTAGCCTTTTGCAATCACTGCTTATGTAACATCTCACAGCTGAGGGAAGGCTGGGGCAGTGTGGAATGCTGGTTACTGGATGGAATGCTGCGTTTACAGTGTGGAATTCTGGTTTACAGTATGGAGTTCTGAATTCACAGCATGGAATTCTCCTGACATTTATGGAATGCTGGGTTTACAGTATGGGCTGCTGGTTTTGTATTATGGAATTCTGGGTTTACACTGCCAGAGTTCTGTGTTTACAGTGTGGAATTCTGTTTACATGATGGCATTCTGGTTTTACATTTCTCCTCTGCATTGCTCCCAGTGAGGAAACAGTTGTCTAGTGGTATCATCTAATCTGTACTCTTTTCACTCTTTCTTGGTAAAACCCATGCGGAGGGCAGTGGGAGGTCGGCAGGGCGGGAGGCTGAGCTGAGGGGTTTGGGTGGTGGGTGGCAGCTGGGTTCAAAGCCCCCGGCAGATCTGCAGCTCGCGGGCGGCACGGCGGGGCAGCCCCGGGAGGTGGCGGCAGATGCCGCGGCACAGGCTGCTCGCCGCCGGCACGGGCCCGGGCAGCGAGCACTGCTCCCACCCGGGGCTCGCTGCCCCCAGCCCTGTCCCCGGCCCGGCCTCAGCTGCTCCCTGCCTGCCGGCAGCTCTCGCGGTGGGATTTTCGCCCTTCAGTTCGCAGTGGAGCACTCCAGCACTGCAGGGAAAGCTCTTAACGGTTTGCTCCAGGAATGAGAGGATGCAGCTAGCGCAGTTCCCTTCTCACCTCGGGTCCCTTACAGTGCATCTTTGTGCAAAAGGCTGCAGGGAAACTGATGTGTTTTAATAGGAAAGTCACAAGCGTTTAATTAACTGCTACTTTGAAAAATTACTTTTCTAAATACCAGTAAGAGATTTCTCAAACAGTTTGGAAGAAGATCACCATCAGCATTGCAGCTCCCTACCAGCATATGGATGCCAGTGTCTTTGCGAGGAGTTGGCATGGAAACTTCAGCCTATAGCTCCTTACACAGCGTGGTCAGTGCCATGTGCCATACCTCCACAAGTTGTCACTTATGCCTGTCTGCATCAAACATGCCCCAAAACGCAGTGGAGAGGTTCCACGTGGTGTGAGAGTGATTTGTGGGGGATGCTGCAGATGCTCGGTGCGCGAGCAGCATTAGCCAGCCTGGCTCGTGACATGATTTTGCTGTGATTTATCACTGGGCAGCAGCATCAAATTTTCACTGATGGCATCCTTGGAATTTATTTGTCTATTTAAACTTTGGGCTTTGCTGTTCCACCAGCATTACTAAATTAGAAATGGGCTTCTCTGTGTTGAGTTGTACTAGCACCATGGCAATACTCATCTGTTTGCAGATGCAAGATGTATACTTCAGTGTTTCCATGACAGGTTGGGTGTATAAATAGCTGTCTTTGGCCTGCTTAGGTACAGCAGCAAAGGCAACTTTACCCTTGTGGTTTGTGGTGTGATGAGAAATGAAAGCCCCTAACCCCTGTAATGTCTTTGTCACACATTCTTGCTCCTGTCCTTCACAGCACTCTCTTTTGCTGCAGTGGTTCTCAAGCCTTTTTTTTTCTTCTGCAGTCACGTAGTTCTCACTGAACTGCAGTGTGCATATCCTCTCTTAAACAGGTCCTTTGTGGTTAATTTAAATTAAAACTGAAAACAAGAGGCTTGTGGCTGTTCATCCTGCAGAACCCGAGTGGGATAGAGTGTGTTATTGCTCCTGACTGGTCCCTGTGTTGCATGTGTCATCCTTCAGAGACACCTCAGCAGCACAGCAGACACCAAGCCGACATTTATGAGGTCATTTCGGAGAGTCTGCTACGTGAGGTGCTCCTAAAAGGCTCCTGAAACGATGTCAAGGAGTGTGCTCAGCCCCTGGAGGGGGAAAGGTCTTGCTTTTGTGCAGGCAGCAGCTCTGGAGGTTGCCTGAAGCAGCCTCACTATTGCTTTGTTTTCCTGTGTCCTAATGCACACCATCCTCTCTGTGACTCTCTCTCATTTTCTCCCTGCCTGCTATTTTGTTTGACTTTCTTCTGTTTTCCCCAGGCAATGCTTTCAATCTCCAGTTCAGTCATCTTGCTCTCAGAGCACAGTCTCTGAGGTTTTACTGTTACTGTTAACCCCTCAGTGCTGCAGCTTGGCTTCTGCTTTATTTTGTTCTAAGTTGATATTTATTGAAGAGAGTTTATGAGCTTTTCTGTTTTCAATGTGAGTAGGCTAAGACCAGTAAGCAGATGAAGTCTCTCTCAGTCTACATCCAGAACAGGTTTTCACCTCTTGCCAAGTTTTTCCAGCATGCAGCACTCTGACTGTAGCTACCAACCAGAAATGTGTGTGTATTGATCTGCCTAAGTGAGTTATGCTTGCATTGTTAGAGCACAGTGCTCTAGATCTGCCTCTGTCAGGACCATCTGAGTGGCTAAACATTCTTTTAATGCTGAGAAACCATCTTGTCTACAAACAATAAAGGGATTTCTAGTAACAAATGGAAAATATTATTCTTGCTGGAGATTACAGCATTTGTTTTCATTTTCCATGACATGTTTTGCTCATTATGCTGCAGGAAGCAAATCCAAAGTTTTATCAAGAACAGCTCATGATGGCAAAATAGGGAATTGAGCTCACTGTCCTAACAACAGAGGATGGAGCCTGAGGGAGCAGCTGCGAGTTTGTGTTTGGGAGGGAGCTGGGGGACAGAGGTGACTAGGAATTGCTTTGTCACTTGTGGGGCTCCTGGGGGGCCATGAGCACTGCTGTGCTGTCTCAGTGCTGCAGAATGCTTTTTGTCTTTCTGCACATGAGTCAAAAGAAATGGCAGTGTTAAAGGAGGGTGAGAGAGGAGCCTTACAGGCTCCTGCCAGAGTCACTCCTGGGGGGGTTCAGCATTCTGTAACCTGTTGCTGGCACAATTCAACAGGAGCAGTTCTCTGCTGCAGCTTCTGTTCTGCTGTGGTGAGCCCAGCAGGGGCCTGCTGCTGGCCATCTCCTGAGTGGGCTTTGGAGGACAAAGACTGAGTCTCTTCCCTGCAGCCCTGAGTGTTCTGCTGCAGTATGTAACTTAAATTTATCAGGGCCACTGAACCCTGTGTAATGTGCATTCTGGGAGGAGGATGGCAGGGGACAAAGGACTGGTTTGTCCCCTCCTGTCAGAAGGATGAAGCAGTGATACAAGAACTCAGTTACTTGTGTGCTGAAGGGGCTGTGGTTATCCAGTGATGTGACAGATTCACTAATGATACCTGACAGAAGTATTGCAAAGGAATGATAGTTAAAGAAACTCTTCCATCGTGCAGTGTGCTTAAAAAGAAAATATTTTCCTTTTATAACATCAAGAGTGCAGATTCCCATGTGACAGAATAGTGCATCCAGGTGCTTAGCCATGAGGTGTACATCAAACAGAAAGGGTGATCACTCTGTTTTGAAGCAGTTTTCTGTCTGCAGAGGCTTTTAATTTTGGTAATGGATTTTGTATTTGAATACTCTTTATTGATTTCCAGACAGTTCCAGAATATTGTCACTGTCAGAGGTTGGGTGGCTGTTGCTGAGCTGTGCCCAAAAGCACTGCCAGGTTACAGCAGAGCCAGGCATGGGCGGCAGAGAAGGACTTTTCCCTTCAGGTCAACCCAACTCTTCCTGCTGCTTTCTTCTTTTGGCATGCTTGTAGCAGTGGAGTGCCATTCTGGTTGTGAGAATTCATTGTGATAGCTGCTTGATTTTTACAAGTTATGCTTGTTTGTTGTTTTTTAAGGGAAAGTCATCAACAAAGACCTGCGCCACTACCTGAGCCTGCAGTTCCAGAAGGGCTCCATAGACCACAAGCTCCAGCAAGTGATCAGAGACAATCTCTACTTGAGAACCATCCCTTGTAAGTATGTAAAGATCAGCCTCACTTGATCTGCTCCTGCTAACCATCACCTGAGAGCTTGAAATGCCTTCCCTCTTCATCTGGTTTGTAGCTGTACCTTGCAGCAGGAACTTCCGTAAATGGCTCTGCTAGAGCAATTACATGTTTTGCTGACAAAACAGCAGAACTTCAGAGCTAAAAGCTCAGTCTTTCATTCAGTAGTGTCTGTGTCTTGTGTCTTACTCTTTGGAAGTTTATTAGTTGTTGTCAGAATAACCACAGCTGCCATGGGAAATAAATCTTCCTCAGCATAACCAAGCAGTGCAAACATCCTCCTCTTTGTCCATATATGTTATTTTTTGCACAAAGACAAAGCTGAGGCCTGGAGAGGCTCCTGTGCATTAGGTAGAGTAGTGCAGCTGGAAGGGAAGTTGCAGGAGGGATTGCATGCAGAAAGGTTTGTGATGGCAGAAGGCACCAAGGGAACTGTTGTTCATTCATCCTGAGAAGACAAGGAGGTGGTGGCAAGGAGGAGAGTGAATCCATGGCCCGGGAAGAGGGGAAGGAATAGCACATGGACAAACCTTAACGGCACAGCAAGAATTAGTGAGTCTGGCTGGACTTGTCTCATCAGTTGTGCCAGCCCTTCTGCTCTGAGCATCTGCTGGCATCTCCAGTCCAAGCAGCACAGGTGCTGAGCTGCCTCCAGCAAGGTGCCATGGGGCTGGTTAGAGAAAGCTCCATCGAGGTACAGGGCTGCCAAATCCCCTCTCCTTGCTTCTCATCCTTCTGTGCCATTTCCTTTCTTAAATCATCACGAGGTCATCCTTTACCTTGTCTCAAAGGTTCACTGATTAAGAAGGCTCCTCACCAACTGTGCTTGGCTAGTCACTGCACTAAAATATTTGTCAGCTAACATTTTGGTAACTGCAGAAATTCCATTCTCAGTTCAGCATCTTTACCACACTGTGTGTGCCCAAGAGTTTTGTGGCTTTCTTTAAAGATAACAATGGTGAAATGCAGTTTATTTACTAGCAGCTCCTGTTCCTACTGCTGCCTGAAAGACAAGTGATGTATGCCTTTAAAATGCTGTTAGGTTATAGGCAGTAATGAATCAGTGGAGTCCTTTTCAGGAGAGCTTTAATTAAGCTATTAAAGCTAGGGGAGGCCCATATTTATAGACATAATGCTCTGAGAACTCCTGCATCAACACAGCAATTTACTGTTTACTTCACAAAAGCTTTCCTGCAGCCAGGCTCTGGAGTGTAGCTGAATTGTACTCCAATTGGAAGGTTAAAAAATAGTTTCTGTGCCCAGTTATGGATTTGGTGGCCTAAAAGCAGATGTGCTTGGTCACACTGACTTCATTGCACATTGGTGAGTTGGTGCTGGTGTTGATGGTGGAAGATGCTTCACCGTCACAGCTGGGCAGAGCTGTGCCTGGCCCAGGCACCATCAGCTTCCACTGCACAAGTGTTTGGTTCACTGAGCCTGAGACACAACTCTCTAATCACCACCTCACCAAGCTTTTCTTCTCTCCTTCCTCAATACCACAACTGTCATTCCTTCCTAATCTATTGGACTGCTCTTTATACATTGTTCACTGGCTCACCAGTGCTCTAAGTTTTCTCTTGCTGCAGTGACATCAGCATTGGAGAAAGAGACAGAAATAGATTGTTTTCAGTGAACTGGACAGCAGGCAGCACTTGGTAAACAAGCAGCACTTACATATCTTACAGGAGTGTTTTCTCTGTCTTTGCAGGCACTACAAGGGCTCCCAGAGATGGGGAGGTCCCTGGGGTAGACTATAACTTCATTCCTGTTGAGCAGTTTAAAGCACTGGAAGAAAGTGGAGCCTTGCTAGAAAGTGGAACATATGATGGTATGTTGATGGAGCTTAATGGGGTGGGAATAAGGAGCCAGGATTTGTGTCCAGTATCTCAGTGTAGCTCCCTGCACCCAGGAGGTGCCACTTGTCCTGCCCAGGGGTGGTCATTCCAGTGGCACAGCAGTAGGATTGGCTCTGGCTTTGGGCTAGCTGGGAAGGGGAGCAGTGGCTGTGTGTGAAGCTCTCTGCTAGCTCACAGCTTCTGCCCTTTCTTTGGCTGTCACCACTCTGAGCCTTGCCCTCACTGACACTTCTCAGAAGGGTTTCTTACTTATTTTTTTCACGTGGTCAAAACCATATCCACCCAAAGTCACCCCAACAGGAATTCTGGGAAGCTCTCTTGCTGTGCCTGCTCAGTTCCCTAATAGAGATCTTGTGAGCAGTCAGGGCAGAGGGCAGTTGCTGGAGCTCTTTTCCAGAAAGCAGCAGGTGATTCCTAGCCTCTGCATTTTAGATAAGGATATTTACATAAAAATCTCTTCATTTTTCTCAAGTACAAAGAGTTTTTAGATGAAGCTGTGTTAACAGCTTTGTTTAGCTAGTGTGTTGTCTGTACAAAATGGTAGAACTGTAGTTGTAAAATCAAATTATCTGTAACTGGTTTATGTGAACTTCTTCTTCTTTATTTCTGCACAGAATTAATTTGCTTTTTGACTTAGTGTGTTTCTGTTGCTGTGTGTTACTCTGTTAATCAGTGTAGAGAGTCAGAGCAATTGATTTTCCCTGTTTTGCTTCTCTCAGGCTGTTCCCCAGGTCTCTTTATGGAGCAGTAGTGAATTCCAGGCAAAGGAACTGTTTTGTCTCTTGCTTGAGAACGTGTGGCAGGATAGGAATTTTGGATTAAACCTATTGTTTTCTGATGTCCAGTTGCATTGCTGGCAAAATGACAGTGTGGGAATGTTTAGGGTTTGACTCTTGGTTTGTGGTCGTGCTGATGTCTTTAAGAAGTTTACTCCCAGCTCAGGCTTTCCCCCCAGGCTCGTTCCATGGGCAAGGAAACGTTCCCTGCAGTTCCTGCAGCAGGTGCTCTCCTCTCTCTCTCTCTCAGGTAACTTCTACGGTACTCCGAAGCCTCCCGCAGAGCCCAGCCCCTTCCAGCCTGACCCAGTGGATCAAGTTCTCTTTGACAATGATTTTGATACTGAATCCCAGAGGAAGAGAACCACGTCTGTCAGCAAAATGCAGAGGATGGAGAGCTCTCTCCCTGAAGAGGAGGAGGAGGAGGAGAAGGAAGCAGTCAATGGCAGTGGAGGGATAGGTTGGTTGAGGAGGGGAGAAAGTCCCTGGAGTGTTGGATGGATGGATAAGAAGTACACAGCTAACATCCATGGTTGCTTGAACCACTTCCCTGGGTTTGGTAGTCTGAAGGCAGTTTTCTGCTCAGACTGGTGTTTTTACTCCATTTTGAAATGATCTTTTAAAAAGAAACAGCTGTTCCCTCAGCCAGATGTGCAATTGCATCATAAAGTACACTGCTCAGCAGAGAACATGCAGTGCTGGGTATTGGCCAGTGACACGAGGAGAGAGGAAGAACTTGCCACTCTTCAGCTAGCAGAAGCCTGTGCAGAGTAGAATCCATAGCCTGTGGATGTTAGTGTTTAGTCTTGAGGAGGTTGCTGAGTTTGTGTGCAGGAGATTTTAGTGAAGTGATTGGTGTAAGGGACAACACCAGCTCACACTGGAGCATTTTCAGATGATTTTGGTGAAGAGAGCTGTCACCCAGCCTGGAACTGCCTGAGGGGGTGGTGTATGGAGGGAAATACAGCAGAGTGCTTGAAGGCTGGACCAGTGTCCAGTGGGATGTGTCCCAGGCTGGCAGGATGCCCTCTCTCCCTCTCTGTCAGGGAAGGACTGATGGTGGAGAGAAGCTGTCACATTGCATTTGCAGATGATCCTCTCTGTGAGCAGGGCAGGGGTGGCTGGGCTGGTGCTTAGGTGAAGGTCGTGGCCATGGCTGTGGGATGGAGGATACCAAGAGTAACCTTGGGACCAAAGGGTGGAGGCTTACACTTGAAGTTTCCTGCAGGGATTTTGGGGAGGTTTTTCTTGTTGTGGCTTGTGGGAGGGTGGTGTGTGTTTTATTGACAGTTTGGGCCAGTGTTTTATTCTGGTGCTTTAGGGAATATTAGTAGGATTTTGGTGGTTTTCTGATGGCCTTGCAAACATTGTTCTCTCTGTAGGAACAAAGTGGAGTCAACTTGGGTTTCTGCCAGCGCTGATTTTTGAGCGTAGGCTCAGACACATAATGCAAGGTTAATTCTGCTTGGCAGGGGAAGAGCAGAGTTCAGTGTTTTCATGTCAGCTTTTCAGAGTTCATAGCTGAAAAGAAAAAGTGGAAAAACACACATCACATCCAGGGATGTGTTTGACATCCCCTCCTTGCCAGATGAAGAGGGTGGTTCTTTGGGAGAAACAAGATCAACATCTGACAAATAGTAACACTTTCCCTAAACAACTGCAGAAAACAAAGAGAAACATTCAGATTCTCCTGACTGGATGAAACCTGTTCCCAGCTACAACCAGACAAGCAGCTCCATGGACTTCAGGAATTACTTGTCGAGGGATGAAAGCCTGGAACCTCTGCCCAAGAACTGGGAGATGGCCTACACTGACACTGGCATGATCTACTTCATTGAGTGAGTATTGTGGTGCCTCAGAGGGGCAGCTGTGCCCTTCCAGGGCTGCTGAGCTGCGCTTGGAGAAGCTGCCAGCTGCTCTTGCATCTCTCCTGCTCTTCCTGCTGCTTCTCTCTGAAATGTAATCCATTCCTGCTGTTTAATTCTGTACTGATAGTTGTCTGTGCTGCGTGCTTGTAGGGCTGCTCTCCTGCAGGAAGGCTTGTCACGGTTCTGCAGGCAAAGTCAGGTTGTAATGGGAGTTCTAGCTCATCCACAAAGCTGGGTGGATATTGCTAGGTGAGGTAGAACATCATCTAAACCTTAACTGTGTCAAATTCCTCTGAAACACAAAAGCTTGTTTATGTTTAATTCAGTGCCTGTGTTGCTTGGCTAGGAATGAGTGTTCATGAGCACAAACAGCACCCATGGGAGCACAGGGCAGGACAGCACTCAGAGGTGTGCGTGTACAACAGCCTCTTGCATTCATTTCTAAAGGAAACAAAAGCCTTACTGGGAGTTAAGCATAAGAAGAGGCTACAAAGGCTTTTTCCTTCAGGTAGAAAGAGCTGATCCTCCCACATGAGTTTTTGGGGGCAGGGGAGGGTGTGTGTGCTTGTAACATCCCACGTCTGTCCTGGGGAGTCTCCAGTGTGGGCTTCCTGTGAGCATGATTACTGCTTTTATTTAGCATTTTATGATGTGACTGAGGCACAAATAAGGTTCTGTTATCTAAAGGCTACACTTAGCCCATGGCAGTAAACATCTGAAAGTTAAGGCAAAGCAAGGTTTCTTCAGTCTGAGCAAGCTCTCTGCTAATGGCACACGTTCTGCTCCACAGCCACAACACCAAGACAACCACCTGGCTCGACCCACGGCTCTGTAAGAAAGCCAAAGCTCCTGAGGATTGTGAAGATGGAGGTGAGATCTTCTGAGTTCATTTGTCACCTGTGGCTGAGAAATGAGTCTGTCACAAGTGCATATGAGCCTTTACTGCTGCAGGAGAAGCTTCTTCCTGATCCACATGGCTGTGGAACAGGCATTGTGGTGCTGAGTGTCCCTGGTCTGGTGGTTTGTGTAAGGCTGGGAAAGTTCACAGTGTGTTTTCTCTGGAGTAGCAGAATCTGAGTCAATTGTGGGTTTAACTGCATTCCTGAACAAGAATGATGTATTTTGTTCCAGTAACTGTCATTGCTAGGGAGAAAGCTGCAGATATTAGTGATGATTTCACTGGAAATTATGGTCCAGATGGGATATGGCAGGAGGAAAAGATCAGTGTTAAGAGTAGAGGAGTGATGCAGAAGGGCACAGTACACACTGCTGATGGTACCTGTTGCACAGGAGATGATGTAAAACTCAGGTGCTGCAGGGGCAGCAGCCTGACTCTCCAGCTCTTTGCAGTGTGCCTTCAAGATTCACAGACAGTTCCTGCAGCCACTTCATACACAGTCATGCAATGGAGTCAGCTAGGAAAGAGTTCCCAGGAGCTGTCTCTTCAGCAGTGCCTGGCATTCCAGAAGCTGAGGGGGACTCAGAGTAGCCTGTAATCCTTCTGAAGTGCACAGCCTAACAGCCAAGCATTCCTCAGGAAGCCAGCTGGAGCAATGGAGGCACACTGCTGCTTATTAAACATGTGTGCAGCTTTCCACAGGGCAAAAAGAGCCCTTGGAACAGAGAGGTGTGGGATATCCAAATGAAGAGCATTTCAGTGAATAGACCCCCTGGGTCTCTTGTCAAAGCCTGTGGAGTGATGCTGGTGTTAATCATTGGTAACATGCTGTTATACACTAGGAACATTCCTGTTCCCATCAAACCTAGGGAAGCCTCCAGCAATTGCATCCTCCGAGTGTCTGGCTACCTGACTGTATGCACTAGGACAGTGAATCTGGGATAATGGGGCCTCTGTGTGAACTGCTTACACCTTCAGTCAGTAGTGATCTGCTGCTGGACACACTGACCAGGTTCTGAGTTTGATCAATACAGGTGATGTTAATTCTGCCAGCTGGTCTGAAACAGAGAGCACCAGAGCAGTGGAGAGGCATGGGTTCAGGAGCTCAGGAGGTGATGCTGTGAGCATTTATAGCTGTCTTACCATGATGAACCCTGTATTCTCCTCGTATTTGTCATGAGTCTGTAATCTGCCTGCTTGTTCCTTCCTCTGAACTCTGCTGTTTGCAGGTGGTTTGTCCATTGTTATGGAGAACTTTGTTCTTTCTAATTGCAGAACTTCCTTATGGGTGGGAGAAAATAGAAGACCCTCAGTATGGCACATACTATGTGGAGTAAGTGCAAGTTATTAAGAGTTACAGTGATCAGTTGTAGTTAAGAGTTACAAATTCAGCAGAAAATGATGGAAGCAGCATATTGGGCCGAGAGATAAAGCAGATTTTCTGAGTTCTGAACTATTAGAGCCTTTTGAAAATGTGCAGAGTGGGATGAAGGGGAACCCTGCCTCAGAACTGCAGGGAAGTGAGTGCATTGGCTTGTAAAATACAGCAAGTGGCTGAAAACACAGAAGTGCTTTCAGTGTTGATTGTGCTAGCTGATCATTCATTCCTCCAGAGCACTAATTGGAAAGAATACAGAATAGTCCTTGTGGATGCATCTTTTGTGGTTATCTCTGCTGTGAAGCAGACAGAATGGTTGCTGCTGAAATCCTGACTCTGAGCTTTATGTCTACAGTCACATTAACCAGAAAACTCAGTTTGAAAACCCAGTGTTGGAAGCCAAAAGGAAAAAACAGCTTGGGCAGACTGATGCTGGCCCTTCGAAACCAGGTACTGCTGGGGATTGTCTTCTCTGTCACTGATAGCTTTATCTGCAAGTGTGCACTGCAACTAACCACTCTGGGCATTCATCAAGGCATTAGCCTCACCTTTTGGCTGGCTGTGGTGCCTCTCCCCCCCCCCCCAGCTCTTAGGCAGCTTCTGACTGTGTGGAGGGTTAGGGGAGCCAGCTGGAAGATGCAGGTGAAACCACCCCTTGCTTTTTTTGCTTTTGATCTACTTCAGTCTTGGTATTGGAGCATTAGAGTGTAAAGCTGGGAATTGTAGGTGGGAGCTTTAGTTCCAGCTCTGTTGTAATCTGTACTGTGATCTTGGAAAACTCTTGCCTTTTCCACTTGCTTAACTCAGCTGTAAAGGGAGTGTAACAGCATCTTGTTTGCTTCACTCCATAGCAGTGCTTCATTGGTTAACCAAACAAATCATTAACCTTTCTGGCACCTTAAACACCACACAAACAGCTTGCCAGAACTAACCCTGGTTTCCTGTCTTCATCTCTCTCTGTTCCCTGACTGCAAAGGGGCAGAGAAGTCTCCCTTCACTCGGGATCCATCCCAGCTGACAGGGGCACTCCTACGGACGTCGCTGAGGAAGAGCACCATGGGATTTGGCTTCACAATCATTGGAGGGGACAGACCTGATGAGTTCCTCCAGGTGAAGAACGTGCTGAAGGATGGGCCTGCTGCACAAGATGGGAGAATTGCACCAGGTCAGGGATTATTTCTCTAAATCCCCCTTTCCTCTGGTGGTGTTAGGGAACAGAGCTTCTGAGGCAGACGAGGTTGGGTGAGTCCCTCCTCTGAATCTGAATCTGAACCCCTCACTAAATGAAATAGTTTCCAGATGTGTGAAGGATCTGCCCAGAGCAGTGGTGGAAAGGAGAGTCAGTGCTCTAGATACAGATCCACTTTGAGGGCACTTCTGAAGATTTCAGTAGTTTTGCTTTAACTAAGACTTTTGGCTTCCAGGTTGTTTACAGAATAGTTTTTGTTCTATATTTACATTTAAAAAGTGTGTTTGAATCTTGGTGTTTGCCTTCTTGCTGCTGAAAGACAGCAGCAGGACTGAGCAAGCAAAGCTATAGGAGCTGGGCGAGTGAGGACGTGAGGGTCCCTGCAGTCCATGAAGAACTGCACACTGCTTCATTGTTATTATATCTTTAATTACCTATAAGCTTAGTCCAGTGTATGGTTTACATCCTAGAAAAGACTAAATGCTGCTTTCCATATCACAGAACTCCTGCTTTTCAGGTAAGAGTAAGAAGAGTTCATGCTGTCAGTGATTTAGTGCTATTTACTAACAAAATGAATCCATTTCCCGTTCTGTTGCTGAGCTGTTGTTTGAACTTGTTGCTGTATGTGGTTCCTGTTCCTCCTCTGTAAGAGGAGAGTCCTGCAGCACTGTGGTGTGGTGCACCAGGGCTGAAAGGCAAGGTGTCTGTCTGTCCTCCTCCTGTGTGTGAGGAGAGAGTCACCCCTGCCCTGTGCCCAGGCATTACGTGGTCAGGCTGTTGGCTTGCTGGGAAGCTTGTGTTCCACCTGATGCAAATTACAAAGCAGGGTTTCAGGATCTGAAGACTACTTCCACCTCTTGTTGAAAAGACAAGGTTCAGCCAGGCCTAAAATAAACAGAGGATAGGACCCCCCCCAAAAAATCCCATTTGTTCTGGATTGAGTTTAGGATGCTGTACATTATGAATTGAAGAGAAGACATCTGTGTGTGCACTGCTTCATCTCCTGGGCCTCTACAGCATCATAGTTTAAATCTGCTGAAGATTAAACTATGTATATTTAGCACACTGTGTTCTGAGATGGAATAGCATAAATGCAAAGAGGAACTCCATTACACATCCTGGCAGCAGAGAGCCAAGAGGCAAGAGCCCAGCCACTGCTGCTTAGGAATTGTGAAGGTTGTAGAGCCATTTCCTGCAGCTTGGCTTTTGTTCTTGCCTCAGAGCTGCACTGGACAGGTGTGGGCAGTTTCACTTCTGTTTTTGACACTGCTGAACTTTCTTTTGTAACAGGTGATGTCATTGTAGACATAAATGGAAGCTGTGTCCTTGGCCATACCCATGCAGATGTTGTCCAGATGTTTCAGCTAGTTCCTGTCAATCAGTACGTGAGCATGACTCTGTGTCGTGGTTATCCTCTTCCCGAGGACAGTGAGGAGCCTGTGGTAGACATAGTGACAGCCACGCCGCTTGTCAACGGCCCGCCGGTGCCCAAGGGAGAGGTGTGTGGCAGCAGCCAGGAGCTGATCCCAGCAGCACTTGTGTTGGAGCAGAATGGGAAGATGGCTCCTCTCCTGGCCAACGGGCGTCTGAACGGCCCTGCCCTGGACACAGCCGAGCACAGGATCTCCCTGGCATCTTCAGCAGCCTCCCAGCCAGAGCTGGTCACCATCCCTCTAGTCAAAGGTCCTAAAGGCTTTGGGTTTGCCATTGCAGACAGTCCTACAGGGCAGAAGGTGAAGATGATTTTGGACAGCCAGTGGTGCCAAGGCCTTCAGAAAGGGGATGTGATCAAGGAGATTTGCCACCAGAACGTGCAGAGCTTGACACATCTGCAGGTGGTGGAGGTGCTGAAGCAGTTTCCAGTAGGAGCAGAGGTGCCACTGCTTATCTTAAGAGGAGGTACAGACATCAGTTTATCCTTGTCACACATGGTTATGTGCTTTATAAAAAAAAGTCCCTCCTTAGTGTGGTTTCTACATCTCCTCCAGCCTTGAGGACAAGCAGCAGCTTGTTAGGTCTCTGAGCTGTATGTCCCAAGTCTAATCTGGGGTGGGAGTGATGTTTTTGGTCAGCTAAACATTCACTTTGCCATTTAAAAGATGAGTAAATAAGCAGTTGCTGTTTTCAACCCAAGAGTAGCTGATTGTGTTGCCTTAATGCTTTTAAAAGTGTCAGAGACCTAGTACTGAAATTGCTTTTTACAATTGTGTTTTCTTCAGGTCCACCATCACCTACTAAAACTGCCAAAGGGGTGAGTATCAGAGATGCATTTGAATTGGTTTCTGATGGAAAACATTCAGGGGCTTTGGTTGCAAATACATAAATATGATCTGCTCAACACAAGATTCCTGTGAGGGCTTTGAGTTCTTTAATGGGGTGATGGGTCTCTGTTGTCTTACTACACAGGTGCAGTGTGCTCCAAGCAGACTGCACTCAGATGTGTGGTTTCTGTCCCTTGCAAGCATACATCTGCCTGCACTAAATAAATCTGCATGAATCTCTGCAGCTTGAGGAGCTGAACCTTGTCAGGATGGCTCCTGTGTCACTGCACTCTGGGCTAAAAATACTTGGGCCTCGGGGCCTGGCGCTGCAGCACACGTGCCATGGCAGCTTCCCATGGAGCACTGGCTGTTCAGTGGCATTAAACAGCATGGCACAGTGATTTGGCTTAAAAGGGCAAGTTCCTCTGTTTGTAAACATACAAGAAGTGTCAAACTGCTGAACTGCTTGGGGTGTTTTCTTCTGCCCTTCCTCAAAGGGCATATCTGAGTCTGTTCTGCTCAGGCTTTTGTTCAGCATGCACAGACACATGCAGACTGCCATGCTCCAGTTTTCCAGGTTGGGTTTCAGCCCAGATAAGTATCCAGAGTTATGCAGTGCATAATCAATTGGAAACTAGGGTGAGAGAGAGCACATGGATGCTTGGTGTCCTTCCTTCATGAAATACTTGAGAGTATTGCAGCTATCAGATCACTTCAAAAATCCAGATACTGCATTGCTGATGCCTTGCACTGCCTAAGGGATTTCCTCCTGTCCAGTGGTTAGGATGCCAGTGGGATACAGCAGCAAACAGCTAGATGTGTGCACAAGCACATAAGCTCAGTTCTGCTTCTGCTCTCATCTGACTTCTGTGGGGTGGGGTGTGTTTCAGAAGGACAAGCAGGACACTTCAGGCAGTTTGGAAGCTCTTGGTGATCCCATTCCGCAGCCGATGCCGTTTCCACCCACCGCTGTACGGCCAGGCTCTCCCAAACTGGACCCTTCCGAGGTCTACTTGAAGTCTAAGAGTATATATGAGGACAAACGTGAGTAGAGCAGCCTGGACATAGTGAACTATGAAGGAAATCTAATCAAAGATAGCTCCTTACATGCTTTGAACTGCTGCTCTGTCCTAGCTCCAAACACGCGAGATTTGGATGTTTTCCTGCGAAAGCAAGAGTCAGGCTTTGGCTTCCGGGTGCTTGGAGGGGATGGACCAGATCAGCCTGTAAGTGACAACTTCCTTTCTTGTTCCGTGTGTCAGAGGTTGTTCCTTCAGCTGCCCAGCTAAGAGGACACTTGCTGGCTGTGTTTCTGCTACAATTGGACAGTCAGATAATCTTTACCATACCTTCGCCAAAGCCCTCATCCATCTGGATTCACCTGGATTGCAACCTCTGTGTGTTCTGCTGTTCCATTCAAACCTCTGCTCTGCTGACAGATCTACATTGGAGCCATCATTCCCTTGGGAGCAGCAGAGAAGGATGGCAGGCTGCGAGCTGCAGACGAGCTGATGTGCATCGATGGGATCCCTGTGAAGGGCAAGTCCCACAAGCAGGTGCTGGACCTGATGACCAGCGCCGCGCGCAACGGCCAGGTGCTGCTCACCGTCCGGAGGAAGATCTTCTTTGGTGGTAGGTGTCTGTCCAGAGAGAGGAAGGAACCCTTCCATTGCTGTCATTAAAGCTGCACTAGAGCTGAGCAGCCTGAGGTGCAGCAGGGGCAGCTGTAATTCAGAGTAAGTGGAGAAAGGCAGAGTTTAGTAAGCTAATGCTTTGGGTCTTGCTACTCTGCACAGATAGGGCTCTGAAAATTATGATTGGAGCAGCCACTAACACTGTGCAAATGGAGTAATAACACAGTCTCCTTTCTGTACAGCATCCCGTGTTCTCCAGTCTTCTGGCATCTATCTGTAGTAAGAATTAAGAGCATTCAAACCAGAGATGGCTCAGGGCAGCACCTTGTGATTCTGCAGTTTTAGATCAGTGTTCAGATCAGCAGTGCACAGAGGATTATTGTCCTTGGCTCAGTGATGCTGTTCCTGTGAATGACTGAGCTGGGATGGGGTTCAGGAGAGCTGATAACCATCCCCTGATCTGATTAGCAGCACTATTGCTTTTCCATTGCGTTATTCAAGCATTTATACTGAATATGTACAAGTCAAAGGGAAAGGATTTTTAAGATCAATTGTCCATTTCTTTAAGATGCTTTCTGACTACTTCTTCATCCTGCATCTGGTTTCTGCTTGATCCCACTTGTGTTGTTAATAAACTCACCCCTTCCTGTCCCAGGCAGACTGTGTTTGCTGATGCTGAGAAGGTTGTGCTCTAGGTGCTTGGTGAAGCAGCAGCATTGGCTTTTTCCTTACTTGTTGTCTGTCTGTTGCCTGCAAGGGGAGAAGGCAGCAGAGGAGGAGTCGTCGCTGGCCCCGAGCGGCTCTCCGCGGCCCAGCCGGGCAGAGCTGGCGAGCCAGCAGCCCCCCGAGGGCTATGAGGTGCGTCTGCAGCGCAGGGAGAACGAAGGCTTTGGCTTTGTCATCCTCACCTCCAAGAACAAACCTCCTCCTGGTGGTAAGTGCCATGCTGTGGTGTGTGCTCAGTGCCCTGCCTTGCGGCGTGGTGCTGGGCCAGAGCTGCTGCAGTGTCCCCAGGGACTTCTCCTTGGCCCTGCTGGAGTTTCCTACACAGCCCTCTGCAGGTGCAGCTCTCTCTCGCTCCGCTCAGCCAGCTGGGGCTTGGTCTGGCTTGCTAGGTGTTTGTACTCTTTCACCCTCCTGTGACACCAGTGGGGAGCAGGGGAAGGTCTGTCAGGCACAAGTAGCCTGTACACAGGCATGTGTGTTGGTCACAGGACAGCCTTCAGGACATGGAAGCCTCCTCAGCTGCTTCCAGACAGACATAATGATGACTTCCAAGTGTGTGTGTCTCTTTTATTGTGCCTCAGACACTTTCTTCTGTTCTTCCACTTCATTTTACTGCACAATAAAACCCCAGCAGGAGCAATGGAAAAAACTGCTTCTAACCAACCCTGTGCTGAATCCCTGTGATGTATATTTAGAGTGTGATGCAGCCTTGGCTCAGATGATGCCTTTCCAAGAACGCTCAAGCCAGCCCTGGTGGCCCACGCACGGAGCTGCTGGGGCTTCCTGTGGCAGTGGCAGGGTGAGCTCTCCCCATCTGCTGTCTGATGCTGTGCACATGGATGTGTCCCATGGCAGGGGGGCTGGGGGTTGGTGGTGTGTTGTCTGGTCAGTCAGAGTAAGAAAAAACACTATGAAGAGAACTATTCAATAATATATTGGTGTTCTGTTATGACTGTCCTACAGACAGCACTTTGTCTGAGGCTCTGCTGTCTAATTGATACTAGAATTGAAAGCAAGAGACAGCTGAAACTGATTGCAGTGCTGGAAACCTGAGCCCTGTGGACTGGGCTGTTGCTGAAAGAGAAGGGATGCTGATGCATCCACAGGCTGTGCTGTGCAGAGCTCTCCTGTGCCACAGTTCAGCAAGAAGGTCCTGTGGTTCTTCTAAAGCAAGGCTATTTTAAAACAAGTAATCAGCAGTTGAGTCTGCAGCTCTGCAGTGTTGTGCTCCTCACAGCTGGCTCTTGGGTTTATATAATACTTGAAAACCCAGACTATTAAGGGAAGTGTAATTAAAATGTAGAGACATGGTAAATGCTAGAAGGCATCAGTGTCTGTTCCTTCACAGTAACTTCTGCCTGTGCTAGCTCATTAAAACAATCCTGGATGGCTTTTTAATCTGGAGTGGCTGATGGGAAAGTGCCTCAGATTTGTGTCATGGTTTTGAAGAGCCACCTGATAATCCTGACAGGCTCATAGTGATCCTCACCTCCCCAGTCCCTCAGAGAAAAGCTGCTGCAGAGAACAGGTATCCATCACACTCTCCTCAAGCTGGGGAGATGCAAGCAGCAGGAGAGCCTTTGGGAGAAGAGTGGAGGTGAATCTGGAGAGGTGCTAGGGAATGGTTTGCCCAGGAGTGCTGCAGCAGTTCCTCTGTCCTTCCTGTGGGAAGGACACCAGCCAGTTTTGCTGTGCTTCAGGGCATCCAGATGAGTGAAAGGCTGCTCTGGATGCATGGGAAAGCATGCTAGCTGATGTGCTCTGATGTAATGTGACTCTGCTCCATGCCTCCACGTCAGCAGGCAGGAGCTCAGCAAGCTGCTCTCTTGCCCCAGGTCTTGGTAGGCTCCTCCTGTCACAGTGCCATCTTCCTGGCTGCTGAGTGCCATCTGCAGAGCTGACATTGGGGTCAGCAGACAGCAGAAGGAGATCTCTCCTCCAGCACCAGTGCTGCTTTTGGCAGGGAGCTGCAGGAGCCACAGGGCCGTGGCCCTGCTGTCCTGTGGGAGAGGAGCATCCCTCCCTTGGAGTGCCTTGTTCCTTCTGCCCGTCCTGCATCAGTGTTCCACTCTGGGAAAGTAACTACAAGCAGTCTTTTTTCCTTCTGCTTCTCGTAGAATTCCCTCCTTTCCCTGTTGTGTCTTTTCTGGTCCCATTGCTTTGGCCTCCAGAGGTGTCTGTGTGCAGAGCAGAGTGTTGCTATGGATGAGCTGAGGAAAGCAAGTCAGGAGACCTAGCTGAATCCAGGGTGGTTACTGCAGATGCTGAGGTGCTCACCATGTTCCTGTGTCAGTCTCTGGCAGGAGAAGTTGATTTCTGTTTGAAGTGTGTTTAAGGCTTAATTTTTGGTTGTGAGGAGGAAGAGCTAGCCAAGGTTTCTAGTGACTATGTTCAACTGGATGTCCATGGCTGCCTCTGAGTCCACACAATGCTCCAGGGCCTGTGCCTGAACTGGAGAACAGCACAGGATGAGTGGCAGAACAAAGTGCTTCAGGGTGCCCCTGGGACACTGGGTCTTACTCATCCCTTGGCAGATGTGACCCATTTCCTTCCAGTGCTTTCCCTCAGGCACAACTGAGCGCGACAAGGCTGTGCTGTCGGGGCTTGGCTTTTCCATTCCCTCTGCTGTCTGAGGAACTCTTCATTACTTGCAGGCTTTTCCTGTGCAAGCAGTGCCACCCTTCAGAGCAGGAGCAGCCTGTGGGCTGGCTGTGCCAGTTCTGGGGCTGGGTGATGCTGCCGTGGGCACTCGGTGGTGCTGGCAGCCGTGCAGCTGAGGCTGTGCCCTGTCCCGCAGTGATCCCGCACAAGATCGGGCGCGTGATCGAGGGCAGCCCCGCTGAGCAGTGCGGCAGGCTGCGTGTGGGCGACCGCATCTCGGCCGTGAACGGGCACTGCATCGTCGAGCTCTCCCACGACAGCATCGTGCAGCTCATCAAGGACGCAGGCCACGCCGTCACCCTGACCGTGGTGGCTGAGGAAGGTGAGGAGGCTGGAGGGCTCTGGGGGTGGGATGGGCCTGCCACGCTGCCCAGCGCTGCTACTGCCAGTGGAGTGCTGTAGGTGTGAGGCTCTGGTAAGAAATCAGCATGGTTTCCCACGGGAAGAACACATCCTGGCTCTCATGCTGCTCACATGGAACCCTGTCCTGTCCAGACCTTGACTCCTTCAGCCAGAGAGCAGTGACCTCTCCTGGGAAACCACCGCAGGCACAGGGTGCTGCTCAGAGAGGAAATCTTGCCCTCAGGCAGTGTCTGTCTCTTGCTGCTGGTGGCTGTCACAGATGAGGCAGGTGCTCCTGGGCTGCCCTGGGGAGGCTGTGCCAGGCACAGGGACCTGAGGCTGAAGGGACACAAACAGTTCACTATAAATATGTAAAATCTAATTATTAGAAGAGAAAAGCTGCTCTCCAGCCCTGCCTACCCTTGCACTTTTCTGGGTTGCCTCCTGTGGCTTTAATTAAACTCGCTATCAGCATTTTGCCAGGAAGTTTGCTTTCTTCACCTTTTAAATAATGAATACCTGAAGGCAGAAAGTGAATAAAGCCAAGAGATGATTCTCTAATCCCACATTCATTGCAAATATTTAACATGCTCTCTCAGCCCTGTAATCCAGGATTGCAAAGAGTTCATTTTCGCTTTGCTTGGAGCAGAGAGACTTCTATAAATTGTTGTTTTGCTATTGAGATTTTCATTTTTATCAAAAGGACATTCCTCAAAAGCAGGTGCCCAGGGCAGTGTTTGTGATGCCAATGGATTCTGAGGTGGTTGCATTAGCTCTGTGTCTCTGGGGCTCCTAATCAGCTTTGTTTTCAAAATGAGCTTTCTGAGTAACTTCCTGTCCCTGATTTGTGCGTGGCCTTCCCTGTGCTCTGTATGGGAGCTTCTCCTGCTTCCTCAGTTACAAATCTGGAGCCAAATTGTAGAGGTAAAACAAGAACCTGAGGAGAATAATCAGAGAGGAAAACAAAAGTGATAAAACTAGAGTGAAGAGACCAGACAGAGAAAAACCTGTGGCTTAGAGGAGCAGCAGTTGGTGTATTCCAGAGGTAAAGGATTTTGTGGCATTGAAGAGAGAAGCAGAACCTGCTCCACTGGGATGGGAATACATCACCACTTGTAGAACTCTGCTTGGTTTAGCTGGAGAAATACAGTTCACCTGCCAGCACAAGGCTCTGTGCAGCAAGCTTCTGCCCAGCCCAGGCTGGGGTGAACTCCTCGGGGCTGCTGGGCCGCACAGCTGAGTGTCCTGGAGAGGCTTCACACCAGGGGCATGCAGGAGGCAGCTCCAAAGAGGAAAACGACCATTTTGCCAGAAGCAAAAACCTTAATAGAGTTTCCCCAGTGCCTCATCTTCAGCCCTGTCCTCTGAGACTGGCAATGCAAATCCTGCCAGTGCAAATCCTGCCAGTGCAAGTCCTGCCTGCTTCCCCCTCCCCTGCTGGCTCTGGCACGTGTGATCCTCACTCCGCAGAGGAGGAAAAGAAGACATTCCTTAACATTTCTCACTAAAGCAGGAGCCTGTCAGCTTGTGTCATGCATTAGCTGGAAACACAGGGGAGCAGGCTGGAAGAGGGCTGGAGGATTTGTACAAGCAGATGGCATTTTTCTTGCCTGTGCTTCTAAATCCGAACTCTGAATATAAACTGGGAGTAAAAGTTGACATTTTTTCTCTAGAGAAAAACCTCTTTAAGGCATGTCAGAGTGAGAGCAGCAAACAGCCCTGTGGAGGCCTTGGGAGGTCTCTCCTACCGAGAAGTTCACTCCAGTCACAGGCATTATGTTTTCCTTCCCTTAAGCTGCTTGAGCACTTGGCAGATTTACTGGGGCTAGTTTGTTCTCACCTGAGGAGTGTAGTAGAGGCTGCACCTGATGAGCATCTCTGGTTTGCATTATGGGCTTTCATTTTTCTTAACCCTTGTAAGGAAAAGGAGTTTTAGTGTATAATTGAACACCTAGGTTCATCTTGGCCACTGTTTGCCATTTCAGCTTCTAGCTAGGAGGCAGTTTCTTGCATAGACTATGGTTGCTTACTCTGAAGTGGCAGAGACAGTCTGCATTCTGAAACATGTTCCTCTCATGAGTGCATTGCATTTGTGTAATGTGCACAGTCACTGTACTTGGTGTGGAAGGGAAAATCATCTGTTTCAAGCTATTATAAAAGAGTCTGTTAAAATGTCTTCATAGTTTATTTTTCACTTAGCCTTTGGGAGAAAGAGAAGCTTTCAAATTCTCATCAATGACTGGTCAGTGAGCTTGTCCCTCCAGTGGGGTTGATAACCTCCTTAACTCTTTGTGTGCCTCAATGAGTTGTTACTGCCCTCCATTGTAGGGACTGCTTCAGTTAAAGTTGTGTTGCTTTTCTGATAAAAAGCAGCATAGGTAGGAGTAACAATGCTAGGAACCAGTGAGCTGTGCTTGGGCTCCTGGCTGATGGCATTACTTGTGACTGTGGTGGGCTCAGCCCAGCCTGGGGTGCTGGCAGGAACACTAGACAGCGCTGCTGGTTGCTGTGCTCTGCTGATGAGTGCCTGGCTCTGCTGGGGCAGTTCTGACTGTTGCTTTTGTTTGGATTCACCAGAAGCCCGTGGGCCTCCCTCAGGGACAAACTCAGCCAGGCAGAGCCCTGCTCCGCAGCACCGGCCGCTGGCACAGCCCAACCCCTCGGGCAGCGACAGGTACAGAGCTTGGCCTTTGCAGCAGGAACTGAGGCCAGTCTTTGTCCATGCAGAAAGGTGACAGCTGTGTCCTTTCACCTCTCTCTAGGGGAGCCACGGAAGGGGAAGCTGGAAAAGAAGCTGCCAGTAGTTACAGGCTCTCCTGGCCTGAGCACAAGCACCTGGTGCAGCCGGAGGCTGGCAGCCGTCACCCCCAGGGACAGGTAAACCCAGAGGGGCTGGGGACAGGCAGGCACTGCAGGGGCACTGTCACAGAGTGCTCAAAGGCACGACAACAAAACATGGCCCTGTCAGGTGTGGGTAGGAAAGGTGTGCATAAAAATGCACTGAAGTGTTCTACCAGATGTTTCTGCTGTTGCTCTACATGTTATTGCCTCCTCCTTGTAGCTGAATACTGCCTGTAGCTATAAGCAGGGCTGCCAGAGACCCTTGGGGCAAGTGTCTTAAAGGAATTGCATTCCTGTGTAGAACTTGGAAGGAGAAATGTTCTATATGCTCAGCCTGAGCATGAGACTGTTACACCTAGAGGTGTATGAATGCAGTGTGAAATCATGGCTTGCACATTGCTCAAAATACAGGAATCTGTGAAGCATTTTTCCAGGAAAACAAATGTTGAAGTCTGCCTACAGGTCCTCATTTCTTTTTTCCTCTGCCTTCCTGCACAGAATCCTGGCTGTTTCCCAGTGGAGCTGGAGAGGGGCCCTCGGGGCTTTGGATTCAGCCTTCGGGGAGGAAAGGAGTACAACATGGGCTTGTTCATCCTGCGCCTGGCTGAGGATGGGCCAGCTGTCAAGGATGGCAGAGTCCACGTGAGTGTCTTCTGCAGCCACTCTGGGGATCACCAGCTGTGACTGCTGCCCACAGCTGGATTTGCAGGGCTGGAGCAGGAGCCAGGGGCCATGAGGTGCTACCCACCTGCTGTGGCCACTGGCACTCTGCCTCCATTTGTGCTAGAGTCTGCAGAACAGAGCTGACACAGATACTTGCTGAGGCTACTGCAGGGCTTAATTGGATGTGAAAGTCTTAAGTATTGTTAACTTCTGTTGTCCTATTCTTTACAGTATTAGCTTTTCCCCTTCTGCTTGAGAGAGTGCAAGAGTGTTCAGTGCTAGCATCCCTCTGGCATTTGTCCTTCCTGTGGTGTCTGAGCTCCAGAGCATTGCCCTGTGCTGACCAGCAGCCATGCTGCTGCTGCTGAGTGGATGCTAGCATGAGGAGGGCAAAGAGAAGCCTCTCACCCCATTGTTTTTCCTTCTAAATTAAAACTTAGTCAGAGGTTCATGAAGACTAACCTGATTGCTCTTTTCTCCTCAGGTTGGTGACCAAATAGTTGAGATCAATGGAGAACCCACCCAAGGAATCACTCACACACGAGCCATTGAGCTGATTCAGGCTGGAGGGAACAAAGTTCTGCTGCTGCTGAGACCAGGGACTGGCCTGATACCAGACCACAGTATGTCACCTGCAGAGCTGCTCTGCTGGGAGGGCCCCAGGCAGCGCAGCACAGGCTGAGCAGGACTCTGGGGCTTGTTCCCAGACAGAGTGACCAACCCTGAGTTTATCCTCTGAAGCACTTCAAACACAGTTTGAACTACCAAAGAGTTGGTTGTGCTCACTCATGTAGAGGCAGCAACTGGCAGCCACTCAAGGGATAGATCTGTGTGGAGCTCTCTCCATGTCTTGCTCCAGAGAGCTTGATGCTTCCCCTCCCATCTCCCTGTTGCACCTGCCCAGCCCAGTGCAGTCAGAGGATTAGTGCATGGCATGGAAGAGCCCATCTGTGAGCTGCCAGCTCTCTTCTGGCCATCTTGCTGGCTTCTGGCTGGCTGCTTTGCCTCTCACACTGAATTACCTTGTTGTTCAGGGTGAGAGTTAAATATAGTCCTCCTTGTGTCCTGACAAGCTTCCCTTAGGTCCTCTTTCAAAGCAGCCTTCACAAGCTACAGAGAGGGAGGCAGGCTGGGGGCTGCTCCACCTCCCTCCTCACTGGCAGCTCTGGAGCCTGTGTAGCTGCAGCAGTGATAAAGGATGTTCATCCTGCAGCACCAGAGCTGCAATCACTCCTGGCCCTGAGTCTGAGGGAGAAACAGAAGCATGGGAAAGCCTGAAGGAACCTGTGGAGACCTTCTGGTCTAGACCCTGTGCAAAGTGGGGCTGAGATTAGGCTAAACTTGGGTTAGCTCAGCAGCTCTGGAGAGGGGAAGGGAGTTGTTGCCTCTTGCCTTGCTGTTGATCATACATTGCTGATTGAAACCTTGCTTGCTGTACTCTGTGATTGTGGTATGTACTTCTGGGCTTTTTCTCTTCCTCCTTCAGGTTTGGCTCCTTCCAGTCTGTGTCCCTACGTGAAACCTGAGCAGCATTAAGGGCTTTCAGTGCTTTTCTTGGTTTTTCCTTAAAGACTTGGTAAATCTGCATGTCTTGTGTTTCATCTCCTCCTGTTTTTTAAGTGCAAAGCCATGAGTAACCTCAACTTTTCACGTTCTCAGTTTCCTTTTAGTGTAGCAGTTCCAGTTCATTTGGTTTTCTTGCCCGGAACAGGGCAGGGACTTCATTTGACTCTGGAGTTGTGCTGGTGCAAGACTCTGTCAGCCCCACAGACCAAAATCACATCCTTCTGCTTGCTGTAGCTTGTAGAATGATGCCAGAGAGAGAACTGACTAAACCAGCTCTTGAGAATAATCTGTTATAATCTGAAGGTTTGGTGTCATCTCCTGGGGCCTCAGTAGCCTGAATCTTTCTGACATGTTCAGTGGTGTTTGTTTCTCTGGTAGTCATTCAGTCAGGTCTCTCCCTGTTCACTTCCAGGTGATTGGGATAGCCACAATCCATCTTCATCCAGTGTCATCTATGAGGAGCAGTCACCACTATCTTCATCTTCACACTCTGCTTCCCCATCTGAAGTGTGTTATCCACCAGCACCCGGAGAAGCTTCAAGCAGAGTTCAGCTGTCTGAGAAACTGGAACAAGCAAAGAACACTGTGCCTGACAAGATAAGCACTTTACCTGAGAACCAGTTGGAGAGGAAGCCTCAGTCTTCTCCCCAGAGAACAAGGAACAGATGGGAATGTCCCTCCATCCCTGGGCTCCAAACCACACAGGGCAGTTTGGAGTTAGGAAGCAGAAGAGACAGATCTGCAAGTCCAGAGAAGTTAGTGGCTGCTGAGGGATTCCCAGGCTTCCCCAGCCCCAGGAAAGGGGAGCCTGAAAAAACCTATGACAACCTCTCCCCTAAAGCTGACAGCCCCAGGAGTGAGAGTAAGCTCCCAGCAACAGGGGTGGGCAGTGGAAACAAGAGAGAGTGTGCCAGTGGAACTGGAGGAAGGTCTGCCAGCCCCCAAAGGCATCTCAGCAAGGAGGAGAGCATGGAAACAGCAAGCAGCTTACAGCACTGTCAAGACAGAGCAGCTGGTGGTGATAGGACAACTGCTGAGCAACTGAAAGGTGGAAGTGGTAGAACAGGAGTCACCAGGAGAGAGAC
Source organism: Bucco capensis (assembly GCA_013396975.1). NCBI lineage: Eukaryota > Metazoa > Chordata > Aves > Piciformes > Bucconidae > Bucco > Bucco capensis. The sequence continues at coordinate 345,446 of VWZO01006469.1, read as the reverse complement.
ACAGCAGAAGAGCTCTGGAAGGACAGAAGGGTGCTGGTCTCCAGAGCCTCGACGTGCAGCCTTTGAGGAGGACAATCTTCTGTTCAGTGACTCTAGGAGAAACAGAGCTGAAGATGAAAAAAGGAGGAAGCCAAGCTCTGGAGAGCCAGGTTCCAGCAGATGCAAAGCTTCCAGTCTTTCCAATATCCCACTGCTTTCCATGGAGAGACAGAGAAGGCTGGAAACACAGGAGACTCTTCTGCTGAGCAGACACCATGGAGAGAGACACCTGGAGCTGCCTGATGAAACCAAAGATGATGGAGTTTCCAAATCTGAGAACAGTTCTCCAGTCAAGAAGGCACCAATAACCCCTGGGCCTTGGAGGGTGCCCAGCAAAGTCACCCAGGCTGCAGGGCTGCCTGGGCAACAGCCCTGACTGACCCATGGGCTTCAGAACATGCTGTAATCAGGTTTCAGTCACTGAAAGCTTTGTTTCCTTCCATGAAGTTGTCATTTTTTTGAGAAACTGGTTAGAAGGTGGAAAGTATTTAATTTGTTCTTAAGTTATCTAAGCTGCATGAAGGAGCTTTTGGATTGCTTCAGAGAAACAAACTCCTCCTGAGCTGCTGTGCCCTGTGGCCCCACAGGCAGTGTCCTGCTGCTCCCAGCCCTGTGCTGCTGTGGCTCTCCGTGCTGTTGGGAGTTCCTGGACAAAACTGATGCCTCTGTTGCCAATGGGATCACAGCTCCCCTCCTGTTCTGGTGCCAAGTTCTCTGCTGTACCAGGCAGTCTCATCTCTCCCTGGAGTCCCAGGGCCAGGCCAGGCCAGGTGTGGGGTGAGAAGCATGCTGCATGTCCCCGTCAGGCAGTGCTCCTGTTGTGCTGCTTCTCAGAGGAGAGGGGGAGGTGGTTCTGTCACTCCTAGGGCAGCAAGGAGCCACTGATGGTTTTCTTTTTATAGCTAATATAAAATCTTGCAGAGAAAAGTTATATTTCACATAATAGTCTGTGATTTTGCTTTTATGAAAAGAGCAAAACTGCTTGATTTCCTTGATTCCTAAGTGTCTGCAAACATTTGTCTGGCAGGAGTCAAGTCTGGGTCCTGTTCAGTGGCAGAACTCCTTGGGTTTCCCTGGAGGTGCTCTGACACCCTCAGGCTCCTTGTGCTGCTCTGGGGCTGCAGCCCCAGCTTTAATTCTTTAATGCTAGTTGGGAATTGGACTTTTTCCCTCTCTAGAGAACAAGTGAGCTCTAGGACAGAGCCAACTGCCAGCAGAGCTCTTGCCATCAGGGTATTGCCTGTGTGTTAGAACTCTTATTTTATGTTGAATATGTGATCCAAACAGGATGATATTCAGGATACCTGAGACTCCACATCTGTGCTTTGGGCTAGAATACATGCTAAAAGAGGAGTGTTCCCCCAGTCTGCAGCCCCTGCTGCAGCTGAGGAGCAGCAGACTGCATCATTGCTTTGGTTTATTCCTAGTTTCAGTGATGATTTCCTCACCTGCAGAAAGGGAGCCATGGTTTGCAGGAGAAGGACATGGGAAAGCTCAAGCTTTGCTTACTGGCGTTAAAATGCAAACTGACAGAATTTGCTGTTTGAAAGAGGAGGAGTGAGTATCTTCTTTGGACTTTGAAACATGTTTTTGCAGCTCACTGGAGCACAGTGAATGAGTTCTGAAGTTCCAGTGACTACTCCAACAGCTCTTTCAATGAAGACTTGTAAGGATGAGCTTAGCTCTAGAGCAGATTTGAGCTGTGCTCTGCTGCTGGACACAGATGATCCAGGAGAGCTGCTGGGTAACCTGTACAAATACTCCCTGGGCTGGAGGATGACTGTGAAAACATGGAACACTTGGAAGTAGCCTGTGTAGATATTACCCATGTATTACAGGTCTGTTTTATGTTCAGTTGTATGCACTTGCCCTAACCACTGAGTACAGTAACAAACTGAGACGTTTCTACAGCCTGATTAGCACCACAGAGATGAATTTCCTGCCATCAGCTCCCCTCTCTTTTCTGTTTGTTAATGTGACCTGAGTTGGTGTCTGCCTGTGTGTGTGATTCCTGCCCCCGAAGCCTCCCCTGTACTCACTGTATTGGATGACTTAGCCCTGTGGCCTTGGCATGCAGAGCAGTGTCTGGATGTCCTGGGTGTAAATGTTTGTATATTGTACAGCTCCTTTATACAGACTCTGAGCTTCTGACTAGAGACCTGTAAATCGCTCCTTATTTTTATAGAGATTAAAAACAAACTCCAGTTGATGCCTGTGCTGTTTCCCTGCTGTGCAAAGATTCTCTGTGGCTTTCAGGGGGTGAGAGGCTGAGCAACTTAGTCTGGGGCCCAGCTCCTGCCCACAAACACACTCTGCTGGAGAAGAAATGCCAAGTATTAGTGGAAGTTTCCTTGCCTCCCTTGTGGAGCTCACAGATGATCAGCAAAGGTACTAGAAACACCACCCAGTCCTGCAGAGAGGAAAGATCTGCACTCAAGCTTTATTTGTACATTTAGATATATCAGTGTCATCTCCTTTCACATCCTACAACTTTTCCTTGTACAGAAAATAGCTGTAAAGAGTTTGCTACCCAAAATTCTTATGCCACCTTACCCTGGTGTGAAAGAATGAAGCTATGAAAAGTTCCTCAGTTTTGGCTTTTTTCATTACTAATAAATAGAAGATAGTGGTGAGTCAGGTAAGGAAAAGGAAGTTGCACAGATGTCTTTGAAACATTTTGTTTCTCTCCTGTGCCTTGGCTGAGGAAATCTTTGCCACCACTTCTCTTCGCCTGAACTGATTCTCACACAGATCCTCCCTCGAGTTCAGGGTAAGGCACAGTCCTGAGGTGTGGAGCTCCTGAGCAGTGCAGAGCTCCAGCAGCTGCTCAGGAAGCCTTGGGACAGAGCCTGGCTCAGTGTCCCTGCCCTGGGACCAGGAGCAAACAAGACAAAAGCTTCACTTCTTCTCTGTGCTGTAAGGTTGTTCTCCTCTGATGTTTTCAGACTGTGATCACTGCTGATTTGCAGGTACACCAAGCAGCATGAGCTGGTGCAGAGCAAAGCTCACCCCATCCCAGCCTGCAGTGCTCAGCACACAGGCAAAGGCTCAGGCACACTGAGCTCTGAAACATGTTCAGCTAAACGATGCCAGTGTTAGCAGTCGGAGCAGAGCTGGCAAGGTGCACTGCAGAGTAGCTCCAGAGCTCTGAGCAAGGCTGATGCTGACAGAGGAGCTCTCATGGCCCCATGCTGGCTGCTCAGCACCAGCCCCTGCTGCTTGGCCCTGTTCAGCCAGGACATGCCAGGGGCTGACTGCTCTGCTTTGAGCAGCTCAGGCTGTGCACTGCAGAACAGCAAAGCAGAGGGAGAGCTTCTGAGACAGTAACTGAGAAGCCTTGCAGATTTCCCTGCTTTGAGAGCACCTCTGCTGCTTGCCCAGGTTGCTGGTGTCTTCTGAGCCTTGGCAGCTGGTCAGGTCAGGGTTTGATTTTCCATAACTGAAAAGACATACCACGAGTGAGTGTGGGCTGAAGGCTTCTGCCCTGCAGGTAAGACTCAGTCTCCTTTGCCCACCCTGCACCGAATGCTCTGCTGGGTGAGCTCCATCTCTGTGAGTCTTCATCCCAAAGGGAAAGAACTCAAGATTCTAACAGCTTTAAGTGGGCATCAAAGACCTCAGCCCTGTCCTTCCCTCTAGAAACAGGCTGGGGGACATGGAGCTTGATCCAGCCTGGTCTGTTCTCTGAGTGACATGCAGAGGAGCCCTGTTCAAACTGGGAGGAATGCAGCAGTGGTACCCAAGTGACCCCTACAACAGGTTTGGTTTGTGAGGGAGTTGTACTTACTCTGATGTTGAAGCCTAGAAGATCACTAACAACACCTGAGACAGCAGAGAGTATTACAACACGGGTGATGTTGTAGATCAGTGGGTTCATGGTCAGGCCATACAGCCTGAAGGGAGTATCCAGTTCCTGCAGTGAAAGGGGCAAGAGAGAGTCCATTAGCATTTGTCCATGCCAGAAACAATTCATCCTCTGACTTCTGGCTGAGTGCTGGCTAAGGAGTCTGAAAAGGCTCCTCTGGAGCAGCACAAGCTGCTGAATTTGTCTAGGCTCACTTCTGTGGCTCAGACTCTTTCTTTGCCTGCTCTGCTAATGTCAGTAAGCTTCAGCACCAAAGCTGCTGAAGGAGGAGATCCAAGGATGTGGAGACACACTGTGTTCCTCTCCTTTGGTTAAATCACAGTAAGCTGCTAGTAAGGAAATGTTTGCAGCACTAATTAACCACACCAGTCTTGCACTGCTTGATCCATGGCTATAGGAGCACAGCCAGCTCCCTTACTGAGAGCTAAAGCCCCTCATCAGGAGAAGAGGGCAAGCCCAGTCCTTGCCCTGGTTCCCAGGAAGCTCAGCTGTGCTGTGGGGAGCAGCTTACCTTCAGCAGCTTTGTAGAGAGTTTCAGCACATTGTTCACCAGAGAGAGCTGCTCCTTCTTGTTTGGCTTCTTCTCCATCTTCAGGTACAGGTTTATCTGTGACAGAACAGGCACAGAGCACTGCTAATACCATTCACTGTCCACTTGACATGGCTAACACATGTTAACCCAGAGACAAAAGTCATCTAGAATTACAGTGTGAGCCTGGCCAGAGGTCTCACAGTTCATCCCTCCCCAGCTGGGCAGTGTTTTATTGCCTCTGCCCAGCACAAGGCTGGGTCTCTACATCTTAAATGTGATTCCAGTATTTCAGCTGAAATCCAGAATTCTATCCACAGAAGCCAACTGGAGGCACCTGCTCAGTGAGCAAGATGGAAATGTTGCTGTACTTCTTGTTGGTCTCGGAGCCCAGAGATGCCAGGCGCAGGAGGAAAAGGAGCAGTGCTGCCTCCCAGATGAGGAACTCCCAGTTGTAAGCTGCATTCAGAAATGTTTTGTGACCCTTGAGAACCTGCACAGAAGAGTCAGCCATGTCAGTAATCAGTAAGATGCCTGTTCCCAGTGCCCTCCCTCTGAACAGACAGCCCTCCAGCTGCACACACTCCTTCCCTTGGCTCTCCCTAAGGAGGCAGCTCCAGCACTAGCAGTGCTCACTGCAGCAGAGGTTTAGTGAAGGATTAGCATCTGCTGTTCAACTGCAGTGGTTCAGGAGGATGCTGTAATCAGCCCTCTTGGATACAACATCCTATCAACACCTGAGGTTCTTGGGCAGAGGAAGGAGTCCTTGCTTTGTGCACAAAAGCCTGTCCTGAGCTTTCACAGTGATTCCGAAACCCCAGACAGCAAACAGAATTCCTGTCTTACCAACTAAACCTTATAAACCCGTTCAAGAAATGCAGAGCACTCCACGTTACTGTGGAGACAGAACAGCTACAGTTCAGAGAAAAGCCTCCAGTAGCTTGGGGGTTTCTCCCCTGCTTCTAAAAAGAGAAGTGATCCTCTCACCTGGGCACAGCAAATGAAAGCAATGGACAGAGTCAATAGAAAGATGGAGGACACAACAACATCCACGGAGCGCTGGGGCCCTCGCCTCTGCAGGAGAAAGAGTCAGGGCAAGGTCTGGCTGCAGAGCTCTGGCCTCAGGGCTCACCACAGGCTGTAAGAGTTGGTTAACAAGCCAGGGCTGCCCAGGGCCAGGCGAAGCAGCTGGAGCTGTGGTTGCCAGCCTGGGAGCAGACTCACCTTCAGGTAGGAGCGCAGGGATAACCAGATCTTGATGTTTTCTACCTTCTTGAGTCGGAAATGTGGGATTTCATACTTCCTGGCTTTCCGAGCAGAGGTAATGTGACTGAAAAGCTTGGCAAACAAAAATCTCTGTGAAGTAAAAACAGAGATAAATTAGCCTAAAAGAAGACACTGCCTGGGATTCCTTAGAGGTAAGTGGCAGGAAAGGCACCATGCAGCCCAACAGGGAACCCTGGTGCCCAACTCCTTAGCTAAGTGACAGTTGTCACCTTGTGTGTGGCACAAGAGCTGCTGTTGCTGTGCAGGATTAGCACAGAGCTCTGGGCATCCCACGCAGCTCTGACCTTTCAGCTTGCTCAGTCTCTGGCCCAGGAAAGGCAGCAGCACCTCTCACCTGTTTGTATGTTCTCTCAGCAACACACATCATGAAGAAAAACATCCAGGTGAGGCAGAGCCTCTCCAGGAAGTTGATGGCAGACAGGAGGAGGACAGGGGTGCTGGCAGGGGCTCCACAGAAGATGTGCAGAAGCTCCTTTAGAGAAATGGAGCAGAGCTGCTCCAGGTTATCTGTGCGGAAGAGCCTGTAGAGGAATGGCAGGAATGCTAATCCAATGGTGAGGATGTTTCCCAGCATCTGATAGCCCACTCCTTGCTGGTAGGCATTGACCTGGCAAGCAGGAACAAAACCAGGATGGTTACCTGGGTTAAAGGCAAGTTGTTGTGGCAGCATTAGTTCAACAAAACATTCAGTGCCTAAAATAATTCCACCCCTTTCAGTCCAAACCCCAATCAATAAACAACAAAAGCATCACTCAGCACACTGCAGAGACACAGCCAGCACCACTCAGCCCCAGCACTCTGCAGCAAGGTTTTAACCAAGAGCATTTGGTAGTTGCAGCTGAGGAGAGACCAGTTTCAGCTGCACTTTCTATTTGCATTTAGAGCTATTTTTAGGTCTTCTAGTGGTTGTTTATTTAAGTGTGAGGCTGCAGTGTCTCAGCCCTTCCTTACCCTGCTCATGATAATTCCACTGATCTCCAGCACAGACATGTCCACCTTCTTACAGTCATTCCCTTCCCAGATCAGAGCACTCACTTTGGCAGATGCTGGGCTAGTGTTCTGCAGCCAAAACAAGTGATTCTACGAAAGAGAAGAGAATGCAGGAGGCATACCATCTCCTTCTGGCCTGCTACTGAATAATGCTGCTCCCCAGAAAGCATTTAGAGTGAGAGAGGGATCACCCATTTGTCTTTGGCTGTTTTGGGGTGGGGAGGAGGGAGGTGAGCACTGTTACACCAACAGCTCTCAGATGTCTTTTCCATGCTATTGGGGGAGGCAGGGGGGTGTGGATGGGAGCTCTCAGAGCATTGCCAGCTGCTGGATACAAACCTGCTGGAACACATCCTCCCTCAGGTCCCTCCTGCTGGCCCTGGCGGCAGGGCCGTCGCTGTCGCTGGTGCCGGAGGAGCGGCACTCGGGGCCGTGCAGGAGGTCATCCCACAGCATGTCCTCTGTCTCCGAGTCATGCCGCGTGCTCGCCGAGTCTCTGCGGGCGCCCAGGCTGCCACAGCCCCTCGAGGCCTTGGGGAGCAGCAGAGTTGGCCTGGGCAGAGCCTCCTCCTGCCCTCAGCCATCATCATGCTCTGTCCTGCCAGGGAGCATCTCCCTGCGCTGGCCAAGCTCTGCCATACCTGACTGTACAGGGTGGATTCTAGCTCAGACTCCACCACACTATCAGAGTCTCTGGCACCTTTCAGGGCTTGCTTGACCTGCCAAAACCAAAGGAAAACCAGCTCGTTATTCACAGCCAAAAGATGTGTGGGCAAGAGCCCAAATGCAAGCTGAGTACCTGTGAGACAGCCTGGCTCAGAGAAACAAGAGGCCTCTTTCTCTTCTCCTCATAGCTGTTGTCACTGGAAGCCCCTTCCACAGTCTGGTGTAGCAAGATCCTCTGTGCCACTGCTTCAGCATCCTCCTCACTCGAGAGCTCCTCAGAAACACCACCCCTGATAGTGCTGTCATCCTAGAGACAGCAGCCAGAAGAAGTCGTAAGGCATCCTAATGAGCTAAGTACCACCCCATACAGAACACACTGGAATCTGTGACTTCAAATGGCTCACTCCTGCCAGTACCTGATGGCTCTTCTCCCCATCAGAAAGTTTATTCTTCTCTTGCAAGTGCAGCAGCCTGTGTTCAGATCTGGCATGTCTGTGCTTGATGTCATTAGTCACAGCATTCACACAGTTTTCTGTCTCAATCCCCTTCTCAGCTACCAACTTTACTCTTCTAACCCTATGAGAGAAAAATACAATTAAATGCTTTCAGCTCAGAGAAAAACTCTTTGAGGAGAACATCCTGGTCTGTCACTTGCTGCGCAGCTACAACACTAAACAACACAGCTAAGGGAATACTCCAGGGTCTGTGTCCTGACTCTGCTGAAGAGATTTTGGGGATGCCAGATATATTCTGTCTTTATTTTCCAGCTATCAGATTGTTCACAGTGCCATTACAACAGCAGCAAGCCCCATGAAGATCACATACCTCCTCCTGAAGAGTGTGCTAAACAAATGGTTGAGGGTGGATGGAGATTCAGACAGCTCCTCCTTGCTGCTTTTGTCAGCAGAAGACCAACTGTTCCCATCAGCACCCACAGCCTTGCGGAGCTTCCTGGGGTTTAAAAAGAGGAGAATTCCATTTGCACAGCAATCTCCTTCCAAGTCTTCCTTAACAGATCTGGATCAGATCTCAACAGCTTTCTAGATGCTGTTTGTCTTAAGGCATTCAGACAAAATGCTTATTTCCAAATAAAGTAAGTCTTCTTTGGATTAAGAGGTCATGCCTATAGCCACAGGACATCAGGATATCGCTAATAAAAGATGCAACAGACATCTGGGAAAAATCTTTGCTCTAGAAATCTAAGGGAGGCAAAACTGTGCACATCCATCACCCTGTTCTCCAACAGACCTGTGTCCAAACTGAGTCAGTTCAATATCACTCTGACATCCACATGCACAAGCTGCCAGCAAGGAGCCCAGCACAGTCATCTCTGTCATCACTTCCCATCATCTGATGGCAACAAGCGAGCCCATGGCCCCCTCACCTCCTCCTCCTGCTCAGCCCGTTGTTCCCTGAAGGTTTGCTGGCCTGGGTGGACACGATCTGACAGTGAACAGTTCCCATCAGCAGCATAAGGCACATTGGTCCCATCACTTCACTTGCATTCACAACAGGCATCACGAAATACAACACAACTGCTACAACTGGGAGGAGAACACGGTATCAAATGCAGCAATTCTCTCTCAGTGATTTACTTTTAATCTGGTTTATAAGTTCTGCAAATATCAGTGCCACAGATCTTGAGATCATGTTTCAGAGAGGACCCCTTATGCCTTACATTACAGAGCACAGAATGCTGTCACATTCCTTGCAGGAGAAGGACTGTGGCACTGAGTGCTCATGCCCTCACCTTGCATAACATAGAGCACCAGGAGCCACATGAAGATGCGTTGGGAAGTCACCTGTATCCACCACTGGCTGAACAAGGGAAAAAACACAACCCTCACAATTCCTTTCCTAGTTAGGGATGTCCAGGGGATTTCAGGCTTGGCTTTGGCAAACGTAGAGCCTTGGAATTAAAAGAAAAACAAGTCGTTAAAGGTGAATTAAAAGCATTTCCTGACTTGCGGCTTCCTCTTTGGCCAGGACCCATCCCTAGCAGGAGGCTGCAGTCCGGGAGGCTGACAGCAGCTCAACCGCGGGCACTCGTCCAACCTACGCAGCACTCCTGTCCCAGCTCCCCTCGCTGCGGATCCTTCCCTACCGCCCCAGGTTGCTCTGCCCAAACACCCCAACTCCTCCCGCCCATGCCTTCAGCTTCTCCGCACCCCGTTTGCACCGGGGCTAGCAGCACCGCGGCCCAGCCCCACCGCTGGGCTCCGGGGCTCCACCGCCGCTCAGCGCTCTGGGAGTGCGGCAGGACTCGGCTCCGGGCAGCGCTCAGCAGCCCAGGGAGAGAAACCCCTGCGGGTCCAGCATCGCTCACCTCTGATCAGATCCACGTCGATCAGGTCGGGCTGGATGTGACCCTTCTTCTTAGGCTTGCTTTTGAAGCCCTGCGAAGGCGAAGGCACAGGCCCCGTTATGCGGAGCGGAGCCGGGCCGCGCGCGGGGCGCCGCCGCCGCCGCCCTTACCTTCATCTCGGTCTGCTCGATCGACTTCTCCCATATCTGCTGGTCGTAGGCCCCGATCTGCAAGGAGACGAGGCTGAGCGCTCGGCCGAGCCCGCGCCCGCCCGCGCCGCGCCCCACTCACCTTCTTCTGGTACCAGGAAATGGCATCCCTGTCGCCACAGGCCATGGGGCGAGCGCGGCCTGGCCCCGCCACGGCCCCCGTTACCCTGGAGACCGCCGCGAGATCGGCGCTCTGCTGCCTCCGCCTTGCCCCCAGCCCCTCCCCGGCCAGGCAGCGCTAGCGGAGCGCCGAGCCCCGCCCCGCGGAAGGAGGAGCCGAGAGTAAAGGACAAAATCAGACTTTTGTTTATTAAAAAAATACTTTACAGGAAAAAATTTCTATGCATTCCGTCGGACTATTTTACAAAGAAATAGCTTAACAGTTTGACACTGGTGTACAGCGATGCGCTGCGGGGCCGCTCCCGCACTCCCCCTCGCTAAGGTCAATAAATACACTAAGGCCTCCCAAAGCCAGCAGGCCCCGGGCAGCGGAGAGCTCCCCGCGGGCAGGGGCACGGGGGAGGCAACACCACAGGAAAAGAAGTCGTAGCTGCCAACCAGTCACATGAAGTCACAAGAACAATGCAGAAGAGTCTGTACATGTTGTACAAGAAGTCAGAAGCGCTTTCGTCCCTCCGGAGTGTCCCACAGGCACCTCCCAGACCCCCGAGGGGCTGCACACGGCCGGGAACAGCCTTTCCTCTGCCCGAACGCCTTGGAAACCACGGCTCCGGAGTCTGGTACTTGGCTGATTCAGCCCCCAAAACCAGCAGGCTAAGGACTCGAGCTCACAGCCATGGGAAAAGCTCTGAGCCCGGTCCACGGGAAGAGGTCTGTGACAGGCAGGAACACTGGCAGAGCCCAGCGGGGAGCCCTCTGCTCTATGGCAAGATCTAGACCTGTTCTCAGCACTCGTGACTGAGCCCCTGAGAACACCTCCCCGAGTGTCTCACCTTCCTGGAAGAGAAGGTCTCTGGTATCTGCACAACACAACCTGCAGTGTCTGAAGGAAAGGGAAGCTGGGGCTAACATCTCTTCTTTACACTGTATTTTGCTAGTCCACTGCTACAGCTGAGCCACTCACCTTGATCCCTATGACTTTTTCATCAACAGCACTTTATTTAAAGCAGAAGCCTAGGCCTGAGTTCTGTGTCTCACACTGACCACTCTATGGTCAATGAGTGGTTGTCTCCAGCACAAAACTGGAGTGACATCTACCTGTCAACCAACACACCTGCCACAGGCAGATCACTGAGCTGAGGACTTGCACTGCCTGACCAGCCAGGTTAGCAGTGGAACAGAAGATCAAGAGAGCATGATACTACTGGTCATGCTCCTCCATCCAGAGCTAAGCCAGAGCCTTTTCCAGGTATTTCAGGCTGTAGCTGCCGATTTCACTAAAGCAACACAAGCCACTCAGGTCTTCTGCCTTCACCCATCTAAAAACCTGCCACTTCCAAATTGATTCCCTCTTCATTCTGTTTCAGCTTTCACTCTCCAAGAGCTGAGATGGTGTACGTGTGAGGCTGTTCATTCTGCCCCTAAAGCCAGGTGTGCAGACTCCCTGGGGTACCTGCAGGTTTGTCAGTTCCTGAGTGGTTGGACACAGCCACCAGCCTGAGGGACCCCACAGACACAAGCAAAGAAGAGCACATGTGAGAAGTGAAATGGGCACTTGGAAGACTAGCAGACTTGATAAAAAGGAAAAAAACACCCTCGGGTAATAGAGTGTGAAGGATGAAGTGAAACCACTATTGCCTGTGAGGAATTTTACTTTGCACAACCCTTAAAGCTATGAAATTCCTCTCAACATAGTAAGTGGAAAGAGCCCAGCTGGGAACAGACAGCTCCTTATGAACACTCTGGGTCACCCAGAATCTCTGCTAAGATTAAATTACACCCCTGCATCAATCACATCACTTCTCATCATAAAAGCTTTCCATTCTAACACCTTATTTACACAGATTACTAAACAAGTCACTACCACTTCAATCTGTAAATCAGTCTGAAATATTTCCTAGTCCTCATTCTGTACCTTAGACAATACATACATACACATAAGGAGTAATACAGCTTCTAACTAATCACTGCAGTATCTTCTGAGGATTACTTCTCTATCAGTTTAAAATAGTGACCTCTACACTGAGGTGCTAATATGTATATAAAAGCCTACACAAACAATATTGCACAAAGTAAGATTTATCATAGAGTAACATATTTTAGAGACCCTTATAAATAGAAGAGTAATAATTGATATTAAAAAGATGCAGCCAGGACTAACACAGCATCTTTGCTTTTGCCTAGTCTAACATAGTGTTTCAATTCTTTCCTAGCCCAGTGAGGATTAGAGCAAATAAAGTTAACTGGAGACAGCTTAAGTTGCACCAAAACCCAACTTGTACTCTAAGTGTGGGGAGGGGGCCGGGAGAGGGGGAAAGGGACAGGACTTCTCCTTTTTGATGACTGGAAAGGGCAGTAATAGAGAGGGTGGTGAGAGTCCAATACAGATTACACATTAACATCCAGAAATATTGAAAGGTTGTTTAAAAAACTGTTGACAGCCAACACTCTACACATGGAGCATGTGCCACTGATTTTTCCACAGTACCTGGGCACCCAGAAGCTACACATGGAAAAAGCAGCCCAATGCCATAATACTTTATTGTGAATAGTAATACAGAACTTCCTAGCATAGGGACAAGCCTCACTGTGCACATCAGGATAACCTCAAGGCTAGTACAGTAAGTGCATCAGGACAGGGACAGTGTGGTTCCATGGGACACCTGATCAGAACAAGCTGCCACGTTGGTTAGCATTGTAAAGCCTTAAAGTGCTTAAAGAGAGCAGTTTCCTCCACAAGACTACCAAAAGGTTCTCTAATTTTGACACTAGGAATAATCATGTTCAGGGAATTTGTACTCTGGAAGCAAAACCCTCACACCAAACAACATGAGCAGTGCTATGAGCAGTGTTAGGTCAGGAAGTCAACAGGATCAGACACTTTCTTCAGCTCATTGTACAGATCACCTTGGTAGGAACTGTAAGAAACATCAATTTCTATAGCTTGTATATAAACCAATATGTCAAGAACAGACATACCCAAGATTTCACAAATCATCAAAAGTGCTGTGCTTTCTCTTTTTTCGAAGCAATTAAAATGAGTGGGGAAGTCACTCTGCAAGTCTTCCACAAGAGCATCCCTCTCTGGAGAAGACTGCAGATCAAGTAAAAGCAGGGCAGGAACACTGACAATGCAGTTCAGTCATTGTGTGTTCCTGGAGGAATTTCATTCTGACTTTGAGGAGATATTCAATATCTCTTAACTTCAACAGAAAGAAGTGGTAGACCACTGTCACAGGTTGTACTAAGGGGTTAAAATACAACTTGAATTTTGCATAATCTGTGTAAAAAAGATATGCTTGACATTTTGGAATGTCACCTTTCTTTATAGAACTATAGGCAAGATTTCTCCAATAAAACATAAGCCAGTTATAAAACTATAACTTCACATCAAAATCTTAAAAAGTTGTTAAAAAATGTTTGATTATATACATATCAGAGAGAGGAGCCTGCGTGGTCCTGGGGGCTCTGCTGCTGATCAGACTCTGTTTTCAAAGCTGGCAGGGGCTGGGCCACCTGCTCTGGCTGCACAAGTCCTGGGATTGAAGAGGCAGAGGAGGAGAGCAGCCCTGCTGCCAGCTGCATGTCTACACCTGCTTCCTCAGGCTCTACTTTAACACTCACACCCTGGGGTTCACCTTGGGACTCTGTCTTCTCAGGAGCACTGCTGTTCAAGCTGGAATTGCTCTCTGCATGTGGAGAAGCCTCCCCCACAGGGTGATACTGCTTGAGTCTGATGTGCCAGGCCAGGCTGCAGACTGCTGACACTGTTTTGAACTGATGAATGACATTTCTAGGGATGAAGTAGATGTCATTGTCACACAGCTGAATCCTGGCATAGCGAATGCCTTCCCGTCTCATTTGGTTGAGTTTGGCTTCATCCACCCACTGAACACACTGGCAGAGGAAAGATGCACAGTTAGTGGTATGCTCCAAACAACTCTAGTGTACTTCATGTCTAAACTGTTCAACATGTGAAACTGGAAAATTTAACTGGTAACTGGTCTTTTAAAATGCATTTATCTATCTGCACATCTCAGGAGAGGGCAAGGAACAGTTAGAAGCATCCCACAGCTAGGGCCAAGAACAGCAGCTTTGACATGAGCTGTAGTATTGTGGCTGACAAGACTGAATTGGCATGTTTTCACATCCCAAGACAAGATCAGTACAGGAGTAAAAGCAGAAACAGGCACACACAACTGTTTAATGAACTTCCAACTGTTTCTATAGCATGACCCATAGCATAAATCCCAGCTTGGTGGAAAAGCAGTTGGACTAGGTATCAACTCCTGTGAGAGGTGAGAAGGGAAACATCTCAAGAGAGGAGCTGTGAGCTGAGGGCCACTGAGGACACACAGTGAGCCTGGAACTGCCAGAAGCTACTTCCAGAGCACAAAGCACAAGTTGTCACCAGGGAAGATTCCATACCTGTGACACTGGAGGCTCATGCAGATCCAGCTGAAGTCTCTGTACAACATCAGTGAAATCTTCCGCATGGAAACAAACCACATCTTTGGTTATACGAGGCTGGTCACTCCTAGGAAGAGAGATGAGCATTCCAGCAAAGGAAGTTCTGGCACCTTTCATTCACATGAAAGCCTGCTGATAGGATAATGATGCTATCCAAATTCTACTGTAACTGTAGAAACAACCATGATGCCAGTCTAGTTCCTGTGCAAGGTCAACAGCAACAGCCTAGGTACATGAGGTGAGAAAGCACTGCAGCTGTGGAATGGTGACTGTGACAAAAGTGAGCACTAATACATGATGGTGGTGCAGGCACGGTGTCCTAAGGCTTATTTTGTATGTCACTATCATTTCATGCAAACTGCTGCTGCAATTTTTCTACTGCCTCAAGAAGAGGGAAGAACAGTAGGTATAGAGCTTGAGTTCAAGATCTAGGCAGCACTTCTCTCAGGACAGGTTTTAAACCTTTTCTTTTACTAGTCTTGTTTTCTAAGGAATTCTCTTTTAAGAGAGAAACGGTTCAAAACCACCCCCCAACCAGAGCAGTTGCATTCCAGTGGCACTTACCATTCCCCAAACTGGACAGCCTTCAGCACCCCCACAGCAGCTGTACTCTGCCAGTCAAACCCTTGGCCCACATGGTCAGCATGGGCTCTTGTCCTGTCTTCAAACAGGACCTCGCGGGGCTCGCTGGTTCGAGGTAGGTACTGGAGGTTCTTGATTTCATTCATTGACCTACAACACCAGAAAGGGCATGGTACGAAAGTTCCAGGCCTCTCAAACCTAACAGAACTGCAATGGTTTACCTTGGCATGGGAAAGAAAGCCAAGCCTTACCGGCGCCGTTTGAAAGGCGATTTTGGCATGTCAGCTGTGGGGATCATCTGCTCTCCTGGCCTCACCCACATGATGGGCCCATCATCACTTTGGGACCTGCACTGAAGTCTGAGGCTAGAAAGAGTACCCCAGGGCAAAGTCATCTACAAGAAAAACACAAAACAACCCACACAACACACAACACAAAACACTGGGTGAGACAGAAAGATTAAGTGATGCCTTTGGTAAAGCTGTGCCAGATCTGCTGTCAACAGAACTGCGCAGAAACTAAAGTTCAAGGTGTCAAATATATTCCAAGCTAACTTCATTGGACTTAGTTTTTAGGGAAGTAGATGAGTATGCAGTGCATATATATGATAAATTCAATTGCTTTCATTATTTACACAGCTGTAGCTCCCTAACTCAGCACCTTTCACCTGGACACAGGACAGAACGGACCTGCACAGTCCCAGCCATCAGCACATCCATCACAAAAACACTTCATGGTTTCCAATTACTTGGAAATACAGGAAATTTAATAATTGTTTACATATCTACAGTGCTCTAAACAAAACACAAGTGACTGCTTACTCTGAGAAATGGAGATTCTTCTAACATGTCTAGAAACTCTGGGAAGTAGTCGCCCACTTCTTCATCCACTGCTCCAACCAGGCTGATCTGCCGCATGGGTCCTGCTCGGTATGTTCCGCAGCAGTACGTCCGATTGACCTGAGCAGCCACAGGGGAAACAACAGCAGCACAGGAGACTGAAACTGGCTCATACACACACTAGCCACAGCTGAGCTGAGCCTTGGACCCCTCTAGATCCATTTCACCGGAGAAGCCTTTGAGAATAGGCACAGGGCTGTTTAGAACAGAATCACAGAATGGTTTTGGGTTGGAAGGGACCTCTGGAGGTCATCTAGTCCAACCCCCCTGCAGTGGGCAGGGACATCCCCAACTAGATCCTACAGCAACCCAGTATTCCCAGGTGGTCTCCCATCCAAGTACTAACTGGGCCCAACCCTGCTTGGCTTCCAAGATCAGATGAGATCGAGCCTGCTCAGGGTGGTATTGAACAGCAGCAAGGTGGTATTGATTAATTCAGGAACAATTCATCACTTCCAGGCTGACTTGTGGAATCCACCATGCAAAGCTGCATTGTGACTCAGTCTTTCACCAGCACACTTAAACTCTTTACCAGCTTGTGCACTTGACTATTGCTTCTACACTTCAAACCCCCTGCTACTGAACTGTGTGCTCACTTCAGTCCCATCTCAGGCCTTCCCCTTATCACTGCAGTGAAAGCACTGGCTGTCCTTACAACACTGCTACAAATAGGACAGAGTTGAAGTGAGAGGTCTAACAATGTTGGGATTACCATCTACAGTACAACCTGCTGCCACTGCTGAGGCCAGCAACACCTTCATCTCACTCACAGCTTTTTGCCAGCCTCTGTAGTACAGCCTGTACCACTTCCCAGGTCATCTGGAAACTTCTCCTGCCAATTTCCTGTTCCCAGAGGAAAACCACTGGCCAGACTCCAGCACTCTCTAGTCCCATCCTCTGGGCTGCAGCTCTAACATGCCAGATGGCCACGGAGCAGGTTGGACAGAGATAGGAGCTACGCAGTGGTAAAGGCCCAGACTTTCTGCCCCATCAGTCTGATCTGTACACTCAGCTGGGTCTGAGGACAGGTCCAAAGGACAGGGGGTTACTGGTACACCTGCAATTTCATAGCCCTGCTCACGAAGTGTGATACCTTTTATAGCCATTTACAGATATATGCATGAAGCAGTTTAGGTTATAAGCTTTTTAAGCTTTGCAGTTTAGCCAAACCAGATGTAAACTGCTCCATGAAGCTGTTTAAAGTAAATTAGGAGACTAATAAAGCAAGAGTTACAGTTACTGCCACAGTTCTATCCTCTAACAGCAACTATAGACATTTAGGTCTTAATTATAGGAGTTTAGCTCACTCCTATTTCCAGTCCTCCTTTCTTTAGCTTTGTTTATATGCAGTTGGCAGTTCTGCATTGATTGCATACACTTGCATTTTAATTAAAAGCTAAGTAGGAGCCAAAGATGGCTTCACACAGAGCTTTATTCCTCATCCCTAAGCCAACGTCTGCACTGCACCACCTCCACCTGCACATGCACAAGTTCACACCCCACATCCCTCACTCAGCTCCACTGTGCAGCTCAAGCACTTGGCCTTCCAGTCCAGCCAAGCCCCAGCTGTCTGAGCTGTCTGCCCAGCTGATCTGAGCCTGGAAAGCTTAGTCCAAGGGAGCAGCTCCAAGCAGCACAGCTCCCGCGGAGCCAACACAAGCAGACCCAGACCCAGACCACAGTAAAGCTTAAAGCCCAGAAACCAAACATTGGAGCGCCGTGCTGTAAACATTGTTCACACTGTCCTCACCACCCTGAGAACAAAGGAATTCACCTTGCAAGGGAGTTAATGATCACTTGATTTTTTTTTTTTTATGAAGTCTTCTAGGTTAAAGTCCTTATTTTGAACCGGAGACATCCTACTGAAATTCAGTTTGTCTCAAAAGGTACATAAAGCCTCTGATGTAGCACAAGCCAAAGGTCAAGTTCTCTCTCAGTTAACTTGCGGCTTACAGATCAAATTTTGACACCAAGTCTCCAGGACTCAAGAGCCAAATGCTCGAAATCTCCTTGCGACAGGATGCTGAGCCCAGCACAGCAGTTTGTGCAGAAAGAAGGTTCAGTCCAGAGGGGAGGTGACTGAACTGAGTGTCTTCACCGAAAGACAGCATACAACACTGCAACATGCTTCACCTGCAAAGGCACAACTGGAAGTGCTTCTGTAGTGTACAGCCTCTCCTGCAGGAAGTGCCAAAGGGAAGCTGAGCCAGTGTGCTCGCTCCTCAGGACTGAGGAACCTGCTGCCAAGGACTAGCAGTACAACAGCCAGGCATGTCCTGCCTCTGCTCTCTCAAGCAGGACACTTCAGCCTCCTCTAGTTAAAGAGAAGCTGCCTCGCAAAACCTGAGTTTTAGTTACCACAATTGAACCAACCATTAAAATGCATCCTTACACCAGATACTTCACCACTACCTGTGCTCTCTGTAGTCTCACTTCAGCTGTCCTGTGACACCTCTATTTGCTCTGTGCAAGCTGCACTAACGTCCTTCAGCCAGAGATGATTAACCAGGTCATGCTGATGCTGGGTTTAGAGATGTGTTTTAGACCAACTGAACCTTCTGTCATGACTCAATCTTAATCATGTTCAGACAGAACTTAAAAATAGAATCAATTGAAATGCCAGCACAGACTATAACCCAGTGAAGCCTCTTGTTTATTACTGTACACCCCTCACATGGATTTATAGGATAAGCTTTTCACATTCATAAGACATTCATCAAGGAAGACTGTAATTGCTAAATGTCCAGTTGGCACTTTATCCATTTTAGGGGTCATCACATGCACTCCAAGTAAATGAGCATGTAAACTCATGTAGAAGAACACAGATAAACCACTCCTACAGGAGTGTAAAACCTAAGCCATGACAAGTGTCCCATCTGCAGAGCAGAGGTGTCTCTGTGCAGCAC
Organism: Bucco capensis; assembly: GCA_013396975.1. Taxonomy (NCBI): domain Eukaryota; kingdom Metazoa; phylum Chordata; class Aves; order Piciformes; family Bucconidae; genus Bucco; species Bucco capensis. Next base: position 326,579 of record VWZO01006469.1, on the reverse strand, counting down.
TGCTCCTGCCTGCTCCCCAGAGCACTGGGATGCAGCTCTGTCAGCACAGAATTACTCCAGCACCCGAGAGAAGCTGGCTTTAGGTGAGTGCTGCAGCAGCAAACCAACCCACAAGCTGTGGCAGAATTACCACTTTAATGGTATCTAGGATAAATCCTGGAAAGCACTCAAAAGACTCTGCAAGTGGCCATACTAAGTCTCCATGCAGCAGGAACTGTTCTTCCAAGGCAAATCCTTTTCACAAGCATTCAGTAAACTCTGGAGGGATCCAGAGTCCATCCACAAGCATTTCAGAAGTTGCTGCTACAGGTGGCCTGCTCCTGCAGTACTGCAGTGCACCTCACTACAGAGGCTGGGCTTTTCCTTCCAACAGGTGAACCAGTAAAAGTTTAGGTCTTGAATACAAGAGTTTAAAAGCAATAAGCAGTTTGAATCTGTTCTCAGACTAGACTAAGCAGGAGGAGGTTTTACTCCATCTGAAAGAAGTTCATCTAAATGGCAACATTCTTTAGATACTTCTAAGCTTGATCACAGGAGTCATATGCAAGAGTTTCACTTGGGAATCTTGGAATCAGCTCAGTTATTACTGTTGCAGCCATTTCAGTTACACAGAGATACAGTCTGAGAATTTAGAATGAAAGCCTTTCTCAGAGGCATTCAGAGATACTCAAACCACTCCTCTGACCCTGGAGAGTTCAGACACCCAGCATCAGCCACTGACAGAATTAAGAAAACTGACTTGTTGTGAATGACACAGAGAGCTGAAATGTCAGACCTACTGAGCAGAGAGAGCTGTGTTAGGATTTGGGATCTGTAACACCCTTAACAGAGACTTGGCTATTGCTTGGAACAGAGTCAGTTCCCCTAAGATCTGCAGTATCTTCCTACAGGTCACAGTTAGCATTTCTGAAACATGATTCACCAACTGCCAGAGCTTTAAGCAGCAATGGGAATCAACAGCACAGTAGCACTAGTCCCAATATCATGTTTTTTCATCTGCTTAGCAAACCATTTGTGTCTTATCTATTTCAAGCCACCTCGCCTCTGGATTAATGAGAGGAATCAAACCTAGATGTTGTGCAACTTTTATGCCTTTAAACAGTTCCTACCTGAGAGTGAAAATTTGAAATTGTTGTTGTTTCAATGTCCTTCTTGCCCAAGATTTCCATTTTCACTGGAGTGTTAGGGAAGTTGAAAGCAAAGTAATCCAGGAAGTCAGGTAAGTAAGCAGCTGCCCCATGGACTATGGCTAAAGCATAGTAAGCTGCATTCTTGTCATTTTCACTGAAGGACAAGGCCAGGAATTCCTCTGCAAACCTCTCCATCTCCACTGGAGACAAAAATGAGAGTTCATCCATGTAGGCATGAAGGACCAGAGCTCCACCATTGGACTGATGCTCCTCATGAATGAAGTTACTAAACTTAGTGCCAGTTTTCAAGAAGTTGCTACGAACAGAATGCTCCTGGTGTGTCACAAATGGTGTTTGTACTCCCTGGGGTATCCGGTACTCCTGCATCCCCAAGTTCAGTCTGCAGAGCTGCTCATCCTTCAGGTACCTGAAGGATTCCTTGCTCATTTCCAAGGTGTCCCCCTGCCCTTGGGCCAGGCTCTCTTTGTCGATGCGCGTGAGGCCAGCGCACACTGTCTGCACCTCCTTGTTGTACATCTTCAGCCTCTTGCCCCTCACGTCTTCCCGGTGCTTCTTTTTCTTTTTCTTCTTGATCTTCTTCACAATCAGGCTCTCGCCTCGCTGGCTCTTCCCATTTTCATCTGGGGTTTCTGGCAGCAACAACAAAGAGTAGATTAGAGTTGTGCAGTGGCAGCTTATTCACCCCAAAAGAACTAACACCTCCCATCCCCAGAAGTCTGACCAACAGCAGCATCCTGATTTCTGACTTACAAGACTTAGTTTAGTAATGAAAAGAGCAGTGCATCTTGTTATTATGCAAAGAAAGCCTTGGCTTAAGGAACACTTCCAGAACACAAGCTTCATATCCTAGAAGTGTTTCTAATAATTTGATGTGAGTACCTTTAAAAGGAGTCTGTGCTGCAGAACATCTATAATTAAGCATATTAATAACTTCTGACATTTGAGGCAGTGCCACGCAGGGGAAGAGGATAAACAAGTATGTGTAACATTTAAACACCAAGACTTCCATTACAGAACACTTCCCTGAGCTGGGGCACACAATAGAGAGGCAGAACAGAGTGCAGCTGAAGAGGTGCAAGCACTGCTGACATGCAGAGGTAAAAATACTGAAGGCACTTAGCTTTCTGGCCTCCAAAAGAATGAATCTTAAGGCTGCTGATCTTTTGTATTAAAGGATCCAGAACATCACATCCACAGCTTCAGCTATCTCTTGTTAGTCTCAGAGTCAACTACTCAGTTAATTCACGGCTAGAAATTAAGAGGTGGCTGACTGTTGGGTTGGGGTTGGTTTTTGGGAGGAGGGAAATGTTGTGTTGTTTCTCTTTTTTTAAAGGTTGATCAAGCTGTAAAAGGCTGAAGGCCCACAGGTAAAATGTAAAGTAGCTCTGTTAGGCAAAAAGTCATAGTTTAACTGCTCATCTTTTAGGAATAAGAACTAATTCAAATAATATTTAGCAAGGTACACTGGGAAGTAGGAATCTGGACAGTTCAGCTGTTAAACTCAGTTACCAAGACAAGATTTTAATCTGCCTGAATCACAGAACTATTTGATGCCAGCAATGCCCATAAGCCTCTAAGAGGCACATTAGCAGGACAGCTACAGGATCAGGACAATCTGCTGCTGGAGGTAATGCTGGGATAGAAGAGGCAATATCTCAAGTTTTCCTGTTTCCCACAGCACAGAGTTTTGTGCTAACAACATTTCCTTTCTCTGTCTGCAGGGCTACCAACCTTGCATTCCCTCTGTTCTCTGGCAGTACTTGAAGTGAAAGAAAAAACAGGTTTTTACACTGCTCTATGAGAAAAGGTGTCATGATAAACACATGCAGCTTCAAGTTATTTAGTTCAGCCAGTGTTTAACTACATCATTACTAGCTTGATCCTGAGGTCATTACTACAGGATGGCTGATCTTCCCAACAGCTTTGTGTAAGGAAGTGTTACTCATGAAGCAAAGAAAGAGTTGATTGCTTAATACTAACTTCATACATCTGTCTGAGGACCTGAAATACAAGTTTTCGCAGTACTGCCATTAGCCTTCACAAACAGCAAATGCCCTTATTTTTCTATTGCAGCTAGGAGAACCAGGAAAAGCAAGGTGGGATCCCTTGTTTTGCTAAGTTCTCTGAATAAGCTCTTCTGGCAGTGTTAGAAGTTAAGCGTGCGTAAGCTTACTCAGTCACTAAGCTCCCAAGCACAGATACTGCTTTACTAGCTGCAGCAAACACTAATCACACACAAGATCTTTGTTCCAGTGGGACCAGAGATTCCAAGCAGAAGCTAAACAAGAATTTCATGCCCCCACAGAGCTGCTGAGAATGCTTCCCTGCAGATGTTTCTAAGTTAATTTTTGACTGTTAAAGGCATCGTATTCAAGCATTTCTAATTTTAGTTACAGTCTAAAAGCCTCAGGCAGTACCTTCCTGTTTGAAGATATTCCCCAACAGTAGACCCACACCTAGCACTTCTGGAACTCCAGTGAACAGTGCTCTGTTTTCAGGACACAAGCTATCCTGACTCCTGCCACACGCTCCAGACACAGCAGAGTCCCACTGCTGCAGCAAGAGCAGCCTCTGTATCAAGTGAGGCTAGATAGGGACATTGAATTATTCCTTTAAGTAAGTGGATAGGCTCCAGCACCTCTAACAGAAATAAGCTATAGCCAGGTCACCAAACTACAGACTCCCACAGTGGGGTAGAGTAACAGCAGTACCACTCAGCTAGTCTAGAACTATTAGACATCACATGAACACTCTAGTACCACTACTCAACAGCAGAAACACTGGAGATGTTTACTGTCACCTGTAGCCAGAGACAGGAACAGTATAGTTAAAGAAATCGGCAGTTTAATTAGATTATACACAGAAAAAAGCTGAAAGTGAAAGAGAGGAGAAGAAATCCAGCCCCATCTGAAACTCAGTACATATGGGGTCTAGGACAAGCAATGAAGAGCTTCAGACTCCCCACTAGCAACCAGCTTTCCTTAGCAGCTCTGGAAGTCACACAGTAACAGTTTCAGCCTTCAATAAAGTCAAGTCTGATTTGATTCACTGGGTTACAACTGACACAGTCACACTCTCAGTCCGCTTCTGTAGTGTTATCAACATTTATGAAGCTATGGTTTGATATCTACAATCCAGTAGCTTTTATTGTCACTATTTAAACACGTTGGTTTAGAAGCATAAACAGTACTGAAAAGTCTCTCTCTGTAATAGTTTTGTCCATTCTTATCTAAAGTTTACACTATGGACTTAACTTCTGTAAGCACCCACATCTTTGGTAGTTTCTTTGGTACAACACTTCCCCATGTAGTCCTGAGGCATAATTCACAATAAGCATCTTTATCACAGCAGCTTTCATAATTGCTTTTTATCTATGTTGCTTTCACCAAGAGGCTTTTTACTATCACATATTTGTGACTAGAAACAAATCAGTCACTCTATACTGTTTATTAAAAAAAACAAACACAACCAAATTCAGAGAGGTTTTGGCCTTCCTCTTATGATATATTATTATTTGGCCTTCTTAGGGTATTTATTTTAAAAAAATTAATAAAAACAACGACCGAAACAAGCAGCCTCTCCGCAGCTCTAGTACACGTTCCTGCAGCACAGCAGGAAAAGGAGTTACAACCAAGTCAATTGTATTTTGAACCTGCGAGGAGGGCAGGAACAGCAGCAGAGCTCCCGCTNGCAGCTGCTGCTGCTGCTGGCTCAGCCGGGCCCGCTTGCCGCCGCCCGCCGCCGCCTCTCCGGAAGGGCCCCGCCGTCGTCGCCCGCTGCCGCGAGGCCGCCCGGGTCGGTCCCCTGAGGGGAGCGGGGGAGGCTCCTCCGGGGCCCGGGACACTGCGCGCACCGCAGCGACCTGCGCAGCCATTTCAGAGGCTCCCTCACACACATTTAAATGGCCCGAGCGCCAGAGCGCGCTGCGCAGGCGCCGCGCAGGGACCGCTGGGGGCGGCAGATGGCGGCAGCGCCACGGGAGGTGTAGTCCTGCCGCCAGCACGGTCACGCGGGCGGTCACGGGGACGCGGCGCGGGCGCGGCTCCGGTTAGCGCAGAGCCGCGGGTGCGCATGGCGGAATCGTGTGGGGTCTGCTGAGCCCTCCTCTCCCCTGNCGCTCGCTCGCTCAGCCCCGCGCTCCCCGCACACACACCGACGGGCTCCGAGCTCCCAGAGCAGCGCTCCTCCCCGCTCCCGCCTTCCCCCGCCCGGGCGAGGGCGAGGCCGAGCCCGAGCGAGCGGCTCCGGCCGGCCCAAGGAGGCGGCGGGCAGGCTCCGCGGGGCGATCCGCGACCAGCCGAGTGCCGGTCCCCGTGTGTGCAGGGGGCAGCCGGGGAGCCCCGCGGCTCCCCCCGCCCGGCTCCTCACCTCTCTTGCTGGACCGGCCTGACGCCCCGTCTGCGGGGCTGCCCNCTCCGGTTAGCGCAGAGCCGCGGGTGCGCATGGCGGAATCGTGTGGGGTCTGCTGAGCCCTCCTCTCCCCTGCTCGCCCGCCGCAGCCACCGGCGGGCCGCGAGCGGACCGAGCGCGCCCTCAGCGCATCTGCAGGTGACCCCGCGCCGAGTGTTGCGGGTGAGAGGCCTGAGGTCCACCCGGAGGAAGCCAGGACGAGCAGGAGCAGTGTGAGCGTGTGAACGTCATGAGGATCAGCAAGGCCTAGTGCGAGGACCTGCCCCTGCGCCGGGACGGCCTCCGGTACCGGTCCAGGCTGGGGATGGAGGGATGTGGAGCAGCTCTACGGAGAAGGACTGGGATGCTGGCGGGTGAGCGCCGCAATACGAGCCGGCCCTTCAGTAGTTAGAGCGCCTATCGGAACGGTGCAGACAGAAATTTGCAGGATCTGTTGTGACAGGACAAGGGGTGATAATAAAACTAAAAGAGGGAGATAGAAGGAAGAAATTGTTTACCCTGAGCTGGTGAGACACTCTGGTTGCCCAGAGGCGGTGGATGTCCCCTCCCTGGAACCACTCCAGGTCAGGTTGTCTGGGGCTCTGAGCAAATGCTCTAGGTGCAGATGTCCCTGCTCACAGCAGGGTTTGGACTGGGTGGCTTCTAAAGGTCCTTTCCCACCCAAACCAGTCTGTGATTCCAGGCAGGCTGATCAATAAACTTTATTTTTACAGCATTGCTCACATCATAAAACATTTCATCAGTTAAATACACATCCACTGACTGTTAGTACAGCTTCCCAAGATCCAAGGAAGTGCAGGTCTTTGATTCCAGCAGATCTACACGAGTGAAGTGACACAGATGCTGTGTCTGCACATCCAGAGTCTTGCTGTGCTTTGGTGGTCTGCTCCATTGGCCTTCATTCCATCATCTTTGCTGGTTCCCATCACCACTTTACACTGCTTTGTTTCAGAAAGCTGAAGTCCATCCTTATGAAGTGAAACCATTACAAAACACAGCAAAAATGTATCCCTCCTCAGGATACAATATCTTATTCCCATTTATTGCTTCCATCCTGCTGTAAATGAACTGAAAGTGCTTAGTTGCTGGTACTCCTGTGCTCCTCTTTACTTTAAAAGTTCAGTTGAAGAATGTGCAAGTAGTGCCTGAGCTGCAAATGTCTTTCAGCAGCTTTTGATGTGTCTGTTTTGATGGAAACCTTACTGGGATGAGCACCCGAGGCCTATCAGAAGGATTCACAGCTCCATCCTCTCTAAAGGTTCCATGCTGGTGGTGGCTTTCTTGGTCCTTTGGGTTTGGAAAATCGATTTGCAAAGCCTAGGAATAAATTATTGTTTTTATAATGCAACAGATTCCTTATGGGAGAGATTTTGCTTAGGCAATTCCTTGACATGGTGTTTGAAGTACTTGTCATTTCAGTTCCTCCCCAGACTTCAAGAGCAGACTTAAAGCAACATCCTGTAGATGTAAGTCAGCTGCTACAAAAGCCAGTCTATCCGTGTGTCTGTCTGACAAATACTGTCCTTGGAGCATGAATATCAGGATAATTAAATTTTATGCCTAATCTAATAAATGACTACTCTTTGGTAAAGAATTTAGAATGGAAAATGCAGTCTTTTCTCCTCTCTGTGTTACACAACACATGGCAGCAGCCTAGTGGCAATGCTGCACCTTTGTCTTCTGCTGTCTGTGTTACCACATAAAGGCTTTAGGTGCAGGAAAGCCAAATACAGACTTTTGACTCCTCACACACTGAGAAATGTTTGTCAGAGTAGGTTTCAGTTTGTGTTTTCCACTCTTCCTTGTTTGAACAGCTAGTGAATGAAGCTGTAAATGTGTACAAACCAGTCAGCTGTTAGCACTCAGCCTGCTGCCTGCAGTTAGTCTTTCAGAGAACACAAGGAGAAGAACCTACCAAAGTTGAGGAGAGACCTGGAGGGGTTCAGAGGAGCAGGCTCTGGTGCTTTGGTCACTGAAGGTGGACCACAGATGCCTGCAATTAAAAAATGAGACTGAAGCAGTTGGTCACTGTGGTGGTTCCCAGAAGAGCTGGGCTCAGGCAGTGCTGCCATGTGCATGGTGGCAGTGGCACTGGTGACAAGGTGAAGTCCCCACAGCTTTAATGACATGGTTTGCTCACAGCAGGGAGTAGGTGTGCCACTGCAGTGCAGTCCCCTGGGAAAATGCCTGCCCAGGAGTGCTTTGGACAGATTTTAGCACTGCTGTCTCCGAGATGAGGACATCTCATTTTAGGTCAAAGGGAATGGAATGAGAAACTCCTGACTGATGCTGCAGCAGGCTGAGCAGAGCCCAGGATGGGGCTCAGCTGGCAGCACAGCTCTGGGGCTCCTGCTCCAGAGCAGGCAGACATGCAAGGCCCTGTCCAGCTGACAAGTTTAGGGTCTTGAAAGTGAAACCCCACATCTTTCTCTGTGTTCTGGCTTAAAGGCACCAGGAAGATGCACATTAGCCTGGAAGACTTACTCTTTCTCATGTTTTTCAGTATTTTCAAGCTCTGTAGAAAGAGAAAAAAGACAAAGAAGGCTTATTGGCAGAAAATGTCCCAGGCAGTAATCAGCTCCTGTGACAAAGGGAATTCACTGATAAACACACATCCACACATTTGATAAGAAGTATTGTGCTGAGCAGCTGGGACTGAAATCCAGATTTCTGCCATTCACTTTGTGCCTGGCTCTTCTCTAGCTGTGCTGAGGCACAGCCCTTCCATGGGTACCACTGTGCTCCTCTCTCCCTGGTGCAGACAGTGCCTGCATCTGCACTCCTACCACTGAGATTTTTATTAGTCTTATTTCCTCGCCCTGACATGAGTGGTCTCAGAGCAGGCAATTTTCACAAGGTTAGCAATAGCTATAGCTGGAATGATCTCTTCTTCACACCTCCTCCATTTTCAGTAGCTTTGGGGTTGTGTTTCTTTTACCTTGCTTCTCCTGAAGCACTTCATGGGCTCTTCTGATGATGCTTCAGAAGTGTTGCTCGGCAGGCTCCCAGGACTCGTTGCAGAACTCCTTGTAGCAGGCTGCAGACCTGGGAAGATACAGCAGAACATTTTCAGAGGCCAGTCAAGAGTCCTCCTGCTTTCTACTAAGTGCTTGGTGTTGCTTTTCATTTCCTCTAGTGCAGCAGGTCTAGAAATTCCCAGCAGTCCCCTAGCTGCATTCTGCTGGCCTCTCCTGCAGTGAAGTCCTGAGGCCCTACTGCTGGTAATGCCTTGCACAAGTGGGACAGGATCTCCTCAGCTACCTAGGGCGTGGGTACAGAACCCCAGTTCCATGCTGAGAAGGTAACTCCTCACTCACTTGCTGCCTGGGCCAGAAGGAAGGACTCCGGAGTTCTCTCAGGAAGCGGGGGAGGAGAGCTGGAGCCATCCCGAGCTGGCACTGAGAGAGCAAAGGTTAGAGTGCTTACCCAGTTAGAAATGGATGTGTACATACACGTGTGTGTCAGCTCACTGGGGGCCTCAGCATCCCAAGCAGCACACCTCAGGCATCACAAAGGGAGCACACAGCATGCCGTGCCAGATGTGACAGCCCTGATGTGAGGAGCATCCCCACCTACAGGGTGAGGAAATGCATAACTGCCAGTTCCTCTGTTTGTACAACTCCAGTTCTCTTCAGAACTGTTTGGCTGGAGAACTGTTTAGCAGCAGCAAGGTTCCCTTGGCCTGAGCACGGATCCTAAAGACATTCACTGGGTATGGCAGAGCAGCTTCAGTCAAAAGCAGACTTGTTTCCAAAGGCAGTTTATCCCAACGTTAAACTTGTACCTGTCTGTGGGCTCCGGAACTTCACGTTCTGGAAAGGAGAAAGAAGGCAAGGCATTTGACATCCCACAGCCAGATGTGGTTTCCTTGCACCCAAGCAGACAGAGAGGATGAGGAAGCTCTTAGGTGCAAACACCCACACACAGCTCCATGCTAAATAGTGGAAGACAGACTTGTGCCTTATGGTTTCACTTTCGGAGCTATAGTTCAGTTGTGGGAGGCTTGAGATGCCTAAGCTCTGTTCATCTCCTGCCTGTTCCATGGGCAGTGTGAACCTCAGCACACCACTAACTTCCTGCCACTATCCCTCTCTAAAAGAGGGACAACATTTTACTACCTTCTATGGGATTTAGGACACCAAAAAATAATGTCTGCAGTAGAGCAGATGTTGGTGAGGAGGAGCCTGAGTGAGACCACATCTTCCTCCTTGTCCTGACCCATGAAACAATCTCTGTGAAGTGCACAGTGCCAAAACTAGAAACATGACAAGGGACCTGGCACAGAGATTGTTCTGGAGAGGAGAGAAGCAGCCACTTACTCACCTTGCATGCTCTCAGTCTCACTGAGTCGTTAAACCCCACTGAGTGAGACTCATTACTGCTTCCAGTATTTGTGCTTCCAGCTGGAAGCTGCAAGTCAGAAGTGGCCAGAGGAAGCTGTCCTAGAAACAATTGGAGAGGAGAGGTCATTTCTGACCGCAGGCAGCCAGAGCAAAGGCACTGCTGGCTGCTCCCAGAGCCTCCAAGCACTCCTCAGCCCCTGTGTGCTGGAGGCACTTACCAGGCTCAGTGGCCACAATAAAGGACTCGGGGGTTCGCTCAGGCAGGGGAGGAGGATCATCCTCATCCTCATCCTCCAGCTGTGGCAGGGTGGCTAGTTGAGGAGACAGGGACACATTACCCACAGGGCACAAGACAGCAGGAGAACCACAGACCTCTGCAGAGGCTCTGGCAGCTGACTGCTCTTCTCCAGCTCTCTTCTAAAAATGTTGTTTATGGGGAAATGTAAAGCAGGATGAAATGAGTGTGAGCATGGAACCAGCTGCTCCCTCAGCTCCCAAGGGAACAGTCCTGAGGAGCAGCCACAGGCCTGCCTGGACACCGACAGACAGCCCTTGCCACTGCCTGTGGTCCCCAAGCCCAGCTTGTCACAGTGCAGCACCACTTACTAGGGGAGGATGTCCTCTTGTCCTGCAGCAGGGGAGCATGGTGAGACACAGGTCTGGGTGGTGGGGAGCTGGCCAGGGCAGGCTGCAGAGGGGCACACACAGGGAGAAGAGCATCCTGCCCCTCCACAGAGCACTCAGCAAACACTGTGGACACGGGGTCCTCTGGAGAGAGCGGAGAGAAGTAGGGGTCTTCTGCTGAGCAGCAGTAAGGGTGAGGACATTGCCCACGGCTCCCACGGCTTGGAGAGCTCTCTGCTGCTTGGCTTGAGTGGTTCAGCTCAGCAGGGGAAAACCCCTCCTGCTGCTTCACTCCAGAGCTTGGGTAGCAGGCGTGTGGCAGCTGTGAACTCAAAGGAGCCTTGGCATCCTCTCCATCCCACCCCCAGCCTGCTCCTCGCTGTGCCAGCACAAAAGGGGTGGATGCAGTCCGGGTCAGAGGGGCTCTGCCAGGAGGCCCTCTCCTGCCTGCTCCCTTTGCTTCCAGGGTCAGAAGCAGCTGCTCAGGAGAGATGCTGCTGAGCTCCAAGCTGTGATGTTTCTGGAGAGCCTCCCCAGCACCCCACTGGTTAGCAGCAGCTGCTGATCCGCAGCTGATGAAGTTCAGAGTGCCAAAGGAGATGGCCTGTCTGATGGCAGGGGCTCCACATCCAGAGCTGCTGGCTGCTCCCACAGCAGACAACGGTGTCAGGGATGCTTGGCTTTGCACCACTGGAGGAAGGTGTTGATGCACATCCTGTTCCCCTTGCTCTGAGCTGCAATAAAGCACTGTGATGTGAGATCAAAGCCATCTAGCACTCAGAAATGGCTGTTAGCTACTGACAAGGCTCAACAACATTGCTCCTAAGAGAAACATAGCCAAGGGCAGGAGAGGGGACAGACAGTGGCAGGCAGGGAAGAGACTGAGACTCAGCCTCCGAGATACATCAGTGAGAAGAGCAGGGTTTATGTTAGGAACAACTGTGGGGCTCAGGGGAGGCTGCACATCCTGCTGACAACCCAAATGCAATGTTCAGCCAGAATTGCATCACAAAGCACACGTCAAAGATGCTCCTTCCTGAACTGGTGTGGGCAGCTGACAGTGCCAAGCCAGGGACACCTGTGCCTTACCAGGTCAGTAACTGCAGAGAGTAAAGATCTTCCACTGGGGTCAGGAGAGGCTTGGCTGCAGGATGCCTTGCTGGTACCTATAGAAAGGAAAGGCCAGAAAACAAGAGTGAGGAGGAAGGCTACTCTTCACTCTGTTGCTTGCAAGCACTCCATGAAGCCAAGTTCCACTGCCACATCCATGTGGAAATCAGCTGCCACTGAGGCAAGTTGGTGCCCTTCTGTTCACTCATTACATTAAGAAATTATAAAGTATAAAATTAGGAAAGTATATAGAAAATGGTTTTGAGACTGAAGAAAATGAAGCTCTTGCTTGGGGCCAAGGTCAGGGGAACAGCTGGATCCTCGTGGGTTCAGTTTGGACATCAAGGGTAGCAGAAGACACAAGGATCCACTGCAGGTCTGCAGTAGGAATCTAGGCTAGCACTGGCATGCCTGAGGCTGTGAGAGGCAGTGTCTAACTCCTGAGAACTGTTACCTGTGAAGCAGCAGAACCTTCCTGGGCATCAAGTGCTTTAATCTGCCTTTTGAAGAGCTCGATCACTGCATCATAAACCAGCTCATACTGCTCCTGCAGCCCAGACAGAGAAAACAGAGATGAGAGACAGCACCTGCAGGACCTGGAAGTGGTCCTCTCTTGCCCAAACCAAGCACCAGCCCCTGAGAGAAGCTACCACTTTCTGGCCCATGGGCAGAGAAAATTCTCAGAAGAGGTAGAAGCCACAACTTTCAACGGGTTCAGACTGAAGCATTTGGGTTTTCTTGGGTGCAAAAAAAATGCAGTTCTGCATTGAGCTTCCTGTTCAGTCTCTCCTGGCTGAGGAGAGTTCCCACTTCAGCTCCTGGACACTCTCTTCTCTCACAGTGCAGGGGTTCCATACACCAGAGTGCAGGCACTAAGCTATCCCAGCTCCCTGCAAGGTCAGCTACCAAATTCCTTCCTGCAGAATCATTCCTCTGTTCACATAAGGAACCCTACAGGACATCTACATGCCCCAGCTCCCAGCAGCACAAGCCCTCAGTGGTTCCTCCCGGGAAAGCTGAGGTCCCAGGATGGAGGCTGCAGCAGCTCCTGCCTTGGTCTGGACGATGGAAGGTCTCTGTGTGCGCATCTCCTGCACCAGGCTGAAAACACTGAAGTTCACTGGAACAATCTGGCAAGAAAGAGAAAAGATCAAACACTGAGGCAGGTCTAACCCCCAGCAGCTTCCAAGTGATGGCACAGTTCAAAGCAGTGTCCAAAATCTGGGCCTGCTGCTGCAAGAATCTTTAACAAAAGACCTGCTTCAAGGGGCAGGTGACAGGGAGAGCAAGGGGAGCTGTGCTGCTCACAGCCAGGCTGGCACTCACCCCATCCTTCAGCAGCTTCTGGGTGTAGTCAATGGCACAGATGACTCCTGTCCTCCCGCAGCCAGCGCTGCAAGGACAGTCACAGCAGGCTCGAGAGCAGAGCTCAAAGGCTGTTGCTAGCCCACTGCTGGCCTGTCTCCTTCCCTGCCACCCAGCCATGCTAGCTGTCCTCAGAGGACACCTTTGCCCTAGGACTTCCTAGGGGAGGATCCTGGCTGCAGGCTTGTGCCATCTGTCCCCCACCCACGATCTCGGGAAGCGAGATCAGGGGCCCAGGCCCAGCAGCCCTTGCCACCATGGCAGCTCACCCACCTGCAGTGGATGCAGAGAGGGACACTGTCCTCTGGCTGGTAGCAGCGAACCTCACGGACCAGCTCCAGGATGGGCTCGATGGAGGAGGGAATGTCATGGTCTGGCCAGTTCCTGTAGTGGAACTGGTGGACGGTGCGGAGCTCCTGCAAGGTGAGGAGAGCCCTGGCAGGGTCCCAGGGGATGCAGCCCCAGCTCCCCTGGCAACAGGCTGGGACAGGGGCACAGCACAAGGAACCTGGCAGACACCTCCAGTTCCCATCTGCATCAGCAGACAAAGGCCAGAGGTGCAGCTTGCAGCTCTTCTTGCCATTCTGTGACACTCCTGATGTCACCTTTTGGTGTCACTTACCCAAGGTCTGATTCGCTACCACTGACAGCTTCAGACACTGAGGTTTGAGTTAATCTTTTGCTTTCTCTGTTCCTACAGCTACTGTCAGATCTAAACTCACAGGCTGAGCAGAGCAACACTTCCTGCACCAAGTGTGCCATGCTCTCATACAATGTGCACACAATAAAGCTAACCAAGATGCATTTCCTGCCTTGACCTTCCTACTTACCCCATTCAGGGTCACCTTTAAAGTCCTAATCACATACTCATTTTTCTTCTCTTCAGCTGCCTGCAGAACAAGAGGTTGGAGTCAGACTCTCTGTGGGTAGCACAGGAGAGGTGAGATGGTGCTGGTGGCAGCTGCACTCACACAGGAGATGGAGAAAGGACCACACTGGAGGGGAGAGCCTCCCACCTCTGCCCAGTACCGCTCGCATTTCCGCTGTGGGAGAAGCAGGGCAGGCTTGGTTATTCACCCTCAGCCAGAAACTGCCTGCCTCTAAAGAGATGTGATCACACCTGCATCCCCCTGCCCTGCCTCTGTCACAGCAGAGGCCACCTCTGCGATGGGACTCACCTTTCCCATCTCGAACTCCATGCAAGCCATGACCACAATCTGCAGAGAGAAGTTTTGTTGGCAAAGTCTGAACACAAGTTCCTTGTCCAGGCAGCAAAATCAAGCTCATTCCCTGTGGGAAGTTCTCAGCACTGGGGAAGCTCTGTGGGCTGCCTTGCAGATCAAAGGAGAGCACCCAGAGCCCTGGCACAAGGACCCTTCCCACTCAAAGCCAGAGTGCAGGGACAGCCAGGAGCAGACTCCTGCCTCAGCAGGAGTGTGGAGCAGGCTCAGGGGAAGGCTGCAGGGCACAGACCATCTGGACTGGAACCCTGGCACTCACTGCTGAGCCAAGGATGACCTTCTGGCTGGCAGCATGGACAACTTTTCTTCCTTTTAAAAAAGGAAGGCACACAAATCTTCATCTTACCAGAACTTCATACTCCCAAATCATCCTCCAGAAGTCAGTGACAGTAGTGGGGAGAGGACCCTGGGTTGCAATGTATGCTTTCGGCCCATAGACACCCTAAAACAGCATCCGGATCAGACAAGGAGACATCTTCGCACAGTTCACCAGCAGAAAGAAAGTCATTCCTCTCTCAATCTCCAGCTCCTGCTGGAGAACCACTCTGCACTGATCTGTGCTGCTCTGACTGCTGTGTGGTTCTCAGCTGTGCTGCACTGCAAGGCTTCCTGCCCCTGCTCTGCTCTCAGACAAGGTGACTCTGCACCACTCTCCCCCACCAAAGGCAGCAACACTGACAAGGAAGTTGAGGCTGTGAGCCACAAGCTGTTCCACCACTCAGCCCTGCAGGAGCACACGTCCCTTGCCCTGGAGCTGGTAGCTCTGTGCTGCAAGGGCAGCTTCTGAAGGGCTCACTGAGGATAGACATCTTCCTTACACCAATTACCCTTCAGCACAGAGCAAAGAGCCTTTCCACTCACCAGAGCCACAGGACCTGGTCCCTCTGGCACAACTCAAGCAGGGAACACTGACAGTTGCTACAAACACCTCTGCACAGCAAAACACCACAAAAGCAGCAATACCTTGATGAAGTTGGCATTGATGTAATGAGAATCTGCATCTGAGTTGATCAGGGACAGTTCCACTCTGCTGTGGTCAACTGCAGGCACAAAAGCAGAAGAGGGAGCAGTTACTGTTTGCCTGTCATGGGAGCTAAGCTGAGCAGAAGGGGCTTTGGAGGAGCACAGGCATCAGAGCTCAGCCCGGAGCAGAGGAGTGGCTGTGCAGGCAGCTCAGGTCTGCTCCTGCACCCATAGCCCTGCCCAGATCTGCCTTGCCCACAGGAGAAGCAGGCAGGTACCTTCTCCACTGATGAGGGCTTAGCCAAGAGCTGCAGAGGCTGCCACTGCCCCAGTGCAACACCAGCCTCCGCTGACCATGGAGCAAGCCAAGCTTGAAACCATCCTGCACTCCATCCCACAGCCTTAAATGAGGTCTGGGGGATTAATTTTGTTCTTAAGCTTGCATGGGTTAAAGGTTCAGTTTTTGCCTGTAGTCTGCTTTCTACATCACGGAGACATCTTTGTTTGTCAGAGCCATTCTCTACAAGGCCTTGGGGAACATGTGGCTGCAGTGCTGCCCAGCAAGCTTGCCAGGACAATCACTGCAGGATGTGTTTCCTATGAGCAGAAGTCCTGTCTGCAGAAAACAGGAGCCAAAGTCTTCCAAAGCTTGCAGTGCTGCAGTCAAAGATAAAGCCTTAAGCCCAAAGAGCAGAACTGGAAGCTTTCTGACAGGCAGGGGCAGGCTCAGCAGCAAGGAAAGGTGCAGGAAGGTCCTGGGGGGTGAGGACACACTGGAGCTGGGACTAACAACAGGCACATTAGGAACATTAGCCATTTCCAACCTACAGGGCAGGATGTCCTTGTATCTGTTCTTCTTGATGTTCTCTGGCTGCTGGGACGCTGCTGCAGGGTAGATTCTATCCAATCTGAACTTTGTTGATTGCCTTTTCAGCTTCTGTGATGAAAGAATGGAACATATGACAGCAGAAGTGCTACACAGAGCACGCCACGAGGTCTCCAGGGGTCAGGCTCACTGCCACAAAGCAAGGTCTGCACCACTAATTCTTTCCTGAGTGGCTTTTCTCAGGGTGCTCAGAATAGAGACAGAAGCCACCCAAGAGCTCAGGCTTCTGAGGAATGGAAAGTGAGTGCTGAGGCAGTGCCCAGTCGGGGCTGGGGCGCACAGGCTTCCCCAGCCACACGAGGTGTGGATAGAGCACAGACAGCATCACCCTCACAAGTCAGGGGGCACAGGGGAATTGTTCTCTGTGTAAGTGGCACCCAGATAAGAGGAGTAGCGGTGTCACACCACCTTTAAAGAGTGACTTCAGCAACAGCACTGCGTGTACCAGAGAGAGGGGAGGCATTAGGATGGAGAAACAGCATCAAATGTTTCTACCAAGATTGGCAGCACAGAGCCAGCACAGCTGCCTTTAAGGTTTCTGCACTGGTGAAAGTACAGCTCGGGATGCCCTGGAAGATCTCCTCCCAGCACAAGAGGAAACACAGCCTTGACCACATCTACCTGCCAGCTTGGTCTGAAAGTTAACTGTCCCTTTGGCTGCAAGAGCCAGCCCATGCCCCAGGGCTCAGCACCCTGTGCCCTGCTCGGCTCAGCATGGCCCCAGCACAGCAGCCAGGGGGAAATTCAGCAGCCTATGACACTGCCTTGTTCCATGGAACAAGAGACTGTCACTGCAGGCTCAGATTAATCACTCCCCTCCACCCCAGACAACTGGAAACCAAGCACTAACCTTTTCCCAAGTGTTTGAAGTACCAGTCTGCACTGGTAGAACAAAGCAGAGCTGGAGCTCCTGGGGACTCCTAGGGAACCCCCACACCTTCCCCAACCACTGCTGCCTGATGCAGCCCTCCTCAGGGGGAGCTCAGGGGTTATTCTGGTGTTGGAGATAGCTCAGATCCTATGGATGTACCAGTTTTATCCTTCCCTGTGTCTGCTAAAGCTGAGCAACACCCTTGCTTCTCCAAGCAGCCCAGAGAGCCTCCCAGAGCAACCTTCCTCCAGCTGAGAGAGCACCAGCCTTCTCCAGCCATCAGCTTGAACTGTGAGGCAGGGGATTGCCACCTAGGAGTCACCACTGCCACCCAAACCAACCAAAAACGCCAGAGAGCTCACAGGCTGGGGCCACGCTGCCCACTGTGAGGAGAGGTGGACAGTCTGGGGTCCACAGGGCATTTCTCTGGACACCAGGTCCCTACCCTGCAGCAGTGCTGGGGCAGGGCAGGGGTTCTGCTGCCACGAGAAAAGGAAAAGCTCTGCCGAGCAGCCACTGGAGATCCCTGACAGGAACACACATGTCACAGATCTAATGAGCTGCAGTGGGGAGAAAGGTCAGTGGCTCCAGTCCCACACCATGCCCCAGTGCTAAGTAGGCAAAGTGAAACTGAGTCCTGACAAGTGCATTCAGCAGGCAGAAAACAGGAAGCTCTTGGCTAATTATTTAAAAAGCAAAGAGTTTTACTTTGAATGCAAACTATTAAATTACTTTTCTGTCTCCACATACCTTCTACACCAGTTACCTCCTGTGTCTCTGCAGAGGAGATCTTATTGTCCCTTGCCAATCGTGTCCCTCAGAAGTGACTGAGCAATTCCCTCTAGAATCAACCAAAGCGCAGAGCTGAGCCTTGGGAGAACTCACCAGAAACTCCTCTACAAACTCTTCTCTGTTGAGCTTCTTTCCCTGGGCCCTTTCCAGGTTCAGCAGCAGAATCTCCCTTTGGTCCATGTTGCTGGAGAGCGAGTGTGACCGTGCTGCCCGAGCCGGGAGGGGACATGTCAGGCGCGTGGCGCGGCGGAAGGCAGCAGCGCAGGGAGCTGGTGGCAGCCTGTGGTTTAGTGACTGCATCACCCCTCCTGGAGGAAATTCGTGTGCAGCTGATGCCGTGGGCAAATTACAACACAAAGCTCCCACCCTGGGGCCCTCGTGCCTCCTTTCAAACCCAACCAAGCCAAGGGTAGGCAGGGCACAGCTCTACTGCTCCCTCGGGCACTGCGTGCCCCGGCGTGCCCCCAGTGTGCCCCCAGCCTGCCCAGCCTTTGCCCATGCACTGCTGGAGGTCTGTAGCTTATGGTGGTCCCCAGGGTCAGGACTGGCTCCAGTCTTGTTCATCTTCATCAATGACCCAGATGAAGGGATGAAGGAGTAGCTGACACCTCAGGGTGCACTGCCCCTCAGGCCAGGCTGGAGATGACTCCGAAGGAGCAGTCACTTTTAGCTTAAAATGGTGTTAAATGTTAATTTTGAAAAAATAAGCCTTTGAATCACCTGAGAGGAAAAGAGAGATCTTTAGAACAACTAATGGAAAGATGTCTGAAAACAGGATGAGCCTGCATCACTGAGCACTACCCCAGAAACCCTGAATAAGAGCCAAGCCCACTCCTATGGATACATTGGGAAGAGACATAAGAAGCAAAATAAATGAATAAGAACAGAGATTTATTAATCTTTGCCTGCAGTGTTACAGAATCCCTTTGACACATTGCTCATATGCAGAGTTCTGCTTGCAGTCTCTGGAAGAAATACAACAGTATTCCTCCCAGTCAGATCAGTGGGAGTACAGCTTCACCTTCTGGCCTGTTCTCTCAGTTGTTCAAGTTCTCCTGAAAGCAAACAAACCAACAAACCACAGGCATGTGTTTTAGAGGAAGAATTTGAGGCATAAGCACCCAGTCAAACACCAACACCACCTTCAATCCTCACCCATCCGCCGTGGGCCTCGATGTAGCTCCTCACTCGGGAATTCCCGTTGATGACACTGATGAGCTGGCTGGGGTGCAGCAGGGAGGGCACTTTCTTAGCAAGATGCATTAGCAATTTCACAGACACACAGAGAAAAGCTCTCTCGTAGGCCAGCCCAGGGTTCTGGTCACTCCACCTCCTGCTGAGAGAGTCCACAGCAGCCCCAAACCTTTCCACCTGCAAGCATCCAGAGGGCAGGCTGAGCAGTGTGATAAGTCTTGAACTGAATGTTGGGTTTTGAACCAAGTCCTGCATTTGCTGCTTCTACCCACAACTCTCTTCTTTGGAAGAGACAGGGAGCTGGGCAGGGGAGGCAGGACAAGAGGTGCTTTACCTTTCCCTTGAGCACTTCAGCAACAGCCTCTGAGGAAACCCTCTCAAAGTCCAGGGTGCACTGGTCTCCCATCTGCCGTAGCCGACTGGCCACCAGCACCGGGTCGAACGTGGTGGGAGGCTCTGCTGCAGAGCATGCAGGCTCTGGAGCTGGGAGAGCAGGGAGAGCATTCAGCACGCTGGCAGTTACAGCAGAACCATTCCCACCTTTGACAAAGCCACAACCAACTGCAAGCAGGATCTTCCAACAGAACTGGGCAACTTTATATGGAGGCATGGCTTCCCGATCCGACCCCTCTCCCTCATCCAGCTGCTGATTCCAGTGCACTGCTGTCCCCCTGTGCCTGGACCTGCCAAAGGCTGCCCAGCAGTCAAACTCCTTTTCCCCCAAAACAGAGAGAAGTTGGAAGTCATCACAAACTTGCATTTTAGGAAACCCAGCAGCCCCAAGCTTCCTTTCAGTCCACTCTGAGCTCTCCTCCATCCCCAGCAGCAAAGGAACCATGCTCTCCTCCCACCACAGCCTCACCACCTGAGTCTGTCTCCAGGCTCCGGCAGCTGCTCTCATCGTCGTTGAGGAGTTCAGAGAGTAAGGCTTGCACCACGCACGCTGTCTGCTCCTCAAAGCTTGCCATAGCACAGCAGGCTGGGACAAGACCTCCAGATCTTGTCTTCCTTTTCCCAGAGCTGCACAGGTTCTTCCTTCATGCAAAGAGCATGATCCCTGACTCCTCCCCGGAAGGGCACCAAATGCCAATATTTGCTCCCTTAGCTGTCGTCATTGTGGCCACGGGTGTGGGCTAGTTTCAAAATCAGTCGTTTCTGTTCAGACCAACTGAAACCAGCATTTACAAGAGACTGAAGCCTGATGAATCCATTCATCAAGAAAAGCCCTGGACAAAGGTTATAACCTTCAAGTCCCATCCCAAGCAAGGACTAGGTCTATCCACAGCAGAGCAAGCAAGAGTTTGCCAACAAGCTATCAGCTGCTTCTCTGGAAACTGTGTGGCAGCAAGGCTCCAGTGCAGCTCTCTGTGAGGTCAGGTACACAACATCTGCATGGACACTGGGAGCTGCCAACAGCAGCCCTGCCACAGCTGACTTCTCACCTCCCTTTGAATTCACCCCCAGGTAGCTCATCTGTTACAGTAATTTGGCATCTGAGACTGAAGTGAATGATTGCACAATTGTTCCACAGAGCTGAGAGGGAAAATCCCTGTCTGAGAGCTGGACTGCAGCTCAGTCCAGATCCATGGCAGTCACTGGGTGACTGTCCTGCAGACTCCAGAGCTGAACATACAAGCACTCCATAACAGCCAGGAATCATTCACATTTTTATTAGCTCAGAGATAAGATGTGAAGCCTGTTGTCAGCAGTGTCCCAGTGCAGTGCTGGGAAGGCATAGTGCAATGAACAATGCAGTCACTGAGAAATTACCAAATCACATCCAATGTTACAGAAAAAGATTAGCAAAGACACTCCCTGAGGAGCATAAAGCCTGGTTACAGCAACCTATGGACCTCAGCCTTCAGCCAGGAAGCCTTCTTCAGGCACGTGCTACTGTGTAAATCAAGGCTGTGACACCAAAACCCCTCCTGACTCTGTATAAAGTCTGACTCTCTGTAACTTCCAGCAGAGCTGATGGAGCACTCTCAACATCCTCTTCAAAGCAAAAGTTCTGAGGCTGCCCAGGGCAGAACTTTAGCAGAAGTTCAGTCACACAGCACTGCACCATCTCATGGAGAACCTGAGAGGGCAGGATGGCAGCACTGCACAAAGAACAAACCCTTAAATACCCATTAACTAATGGCAAAAATCAGTGTCAGCAAACATTCAGTATTCCATGCAGGTGACTTCTCTAAGCAGCAACTCTTCAAGGACTGACAGCTCACTGACAGGGCCAAAGCAGAGCAGGCCTCCACTTCGTGACTCAGGGCAGTGGCAGCAGACTCATCCATATGCATCACCTTGTCCTTTCCTCAGTGCAGAGGGAGATCAGACCCCTCACCCTGCCCCACTCCACACGTGCTTGCTGGGCCAGGGGAAGGGCTGCTACACTCCTGCAGTCTGGAAGTACAAACCTAGCATCAGGAATGGCAAATGAAGGCAGAGAAACAAACTCTTCCTGTGCCCTATGCAAGCATCCTACTGGGAGCAGGGAGCAGTCAGGTCTCTAGCCCAGCAGCTGCCCCCATGACTGTCCTTAAGGCTGAAAGGAAGGCCTGCAGAGCCTCTGGCTTTGCCTCACTCTGCTTCACTGAAACCTGCATCTCCAAACTGCCTGCCTCCAGCAAGAGCTCCGTTAGGAAGAGGCAGCCTGCATCATCCTGAGCACTGAGATAAGCTTTCCAAGGCTGGACACCAGCTCTGCTCATAGCAATGGTCTGGATGTGGACAACATGAAGAGCTGTCTGTATGTTATCTGGATGAGCAGTCCCACACCAGGGCAGAGAGAGGTGGGAGCTCACGTCCAAGCTCAGCCAGGTCTTCTCAAACTGTTCTGCAGTCAGGCAAACATTAGGAATCAAGGTCAGGCTGCCTGTGTCAGGGTGAACCTTGAGGACCTCTTTATTCCCTTCAGAAATCAGTGACTCTGAAATGAAATCACAAACATGTCAGATGCAGCACACAAGGTGCAGCTCCTGACATCACCAAGAGCATCTCCGGGAGCCATCAGAGGAAGGAGGCTGCAACCACAGTGCCTTCAGCAGCAGTGAGGAGGTGACCAGCCATGTACTGCACAAGGCAGTCAGAACATTCAGCTGGCATTCTCAGAGCACTGCCACCTTCTTCTAAAGGCACCCACATGAGAACATCTACTGAGAAGGAGAAAACAGATGCCAGATGGAGGTGAGGTGGGTTACCTGTGTCTCTGTTCCTGCAGCCAGTAGAAGGAGCACAAGTGTAAGAGGGCTCTGCTGGCTGCTGAGCAGTGATGAGTGCCCAGCGTTCTCTGCCATAAACTGGTGCCAGAGTATTAAACTCTGAAGCCCATGCATTCACAGGCTGCTCAGTTTGGTCTTCCAGGAGCCCCAGAGAGGGATCAGATTTGGGGCTACACAGGACCTGCTTTGCTTCTTCCACGCCGGACTGCAGCAGGCGGTAGTAGAACAATCCTCGGTCTCGTACTGCCATATCCATCTCCTCCTCTGAGAATCAGACAGATGTCACTTACAGAGAATCCTATCATCCAGATTTCCCCAAAGTACTAACCCTTCAATACTAAAAACAGATTCCAGGGATACGGTGAAAGCCAGTTACACTCACCCACCAGACAGCCAGGGGCCAGGCAGCAGCTCAAGGCATAAAGCCACTGCACCCTGCCATCCTGGATGGTCTCCTCACAGCTAGGATGTTGGGGACACAGCCAAACCAGGCCCCAAAACGCCTGTAGCACAGCTTCAGAGAAGGAGAATGAAGGGCACCCACCTATGCAGTAGTGCAGCAGCCTCCCCAGCATGTCCTGGCACTCAGCAGGGCGAGCCAGGAAGAGCCGCAGCAGCGCTGTCAGCAGCTCCATCTTCACTGCGGGGAACGTCTCCGACTTCATGTTCTCCACAAAGTCCTCTAAAACATAGGGAGCACTGGGTACCTTCTCACCATGCGTGCCCAGGAGCCAGATCAGTGCTTGCTTGCCCTGAAGGAACCAGAGGAAAAACAGCAAATAAGCACTGTTTGGCAGACATGGAACAAACAGATGCCAGAGAATACATCTCCTGAGGACTTCTCATCTTTGCCCAGCAATCACAAGCCAAAGGAAGGCCAAATGGTCACTACCCACCCATCCTGTCAGCCCCCGGCAGAAAGCCACCTTACCTCACTGTCCTGGATGGTGTCCTCACAGCCAGGCAGTGCCTGGCACACAGCATCCGTGCACTGGGGACACAGCCACACCAGGTCCCGGAACACCTGCATTACTGCTGCAAGGGAACACAACATCAGCACTCCCCAGGACTTACAACACTAGGGAAAGAAATACATAGCAGAAAAACCTCACTCAAGAGACTTCACAAGTCCTAGCTAGGGAGGTCAGTGCCTTGCTTGTGACTCTGATTTGAGGCACCCCCCTTCCAAGTTCCATGACACTGCGTTTGTCAGATCAAAACTGCACCAAATCTAAAACAAAGCACTGAAACTTCAGTTTGTTCCTCTGGCTGCTGGAAAGTAATCCCTTTTCTGGACATTCCCCAGCCTTTAAGGCACTGACTCATGATGCTTCAGACACAAAGTCAGAATGACAAATTAAACCCAACACCAGCTCAAAATGAGTCTCATGAACGTTAGGTCATTAAAGGCTCTGCTGCCAATTACAGACACAGCAGCAGCTCCCAAGATCTAAATCAAGAGCTGAGGGCAAGGGTGTGATTTTCAGAGCTGAAAGCAAGACCATTTCAGTCTTGTATTTGGGATCACAAACCCAAGCAAGGCACTTCCTGAAAGCATAAGGCAGGCAACCAGCCTGCAGAGAGTTACCTGAGGTGATATGTTCCTGCTGAAGCCCCAGGAGCTCAGTCAGAATCCCCACACACTGTTCTGTATAAGTCCTAGCAATATTACCTGCAGAAACACCAAAGGGCATAGAAGCCAACCTTCTATCAGAGAGAAACAGGAACGATGAGCTCAACTACTCACCACAAACACACTTTAATGAAGCAGTCTTTCTCTTTTCCTTTTGACTACAACTTCTGAAAGTGTCCCAAATCACTTCTGTTCTGGCCCCATCACAACCCAGAGAACAAGTAGGTACTAGAGGAGCTCCACCACACACTACAGTTTCACTCAACACTGCAAGGCTCATTAGCAAGAGGAAAGGACACAATTTCCTTAGAGCATCTCACCAGAGCACAGACATTTGAACAAGACTGAAGGATGTTACACACAACCTGAAACAGTCCAATGCCAGGACTTCTGAAAGAACCAGCACAAATCACCCAAAATCACAGGGAGGCTGCCCTGCAGAGGGCTGAACTGCTTCAGCACAGATCAGTTATCTGGCATTTGCCCAAACACACTTCAGCAGAGAAGGGACCACCCCAAAGCTGTAGGCTGCAGCTGCTCAGGAAGCAAGGCCCAGCTCTCACCTATGGCGAAGATTGCCCCTTGAGCGAGCTCCACTGACACATCAGTGCAGTAGCTCTTCAGCTCCTCCAGCACCTGCTGCACGTTCTCATCATTCACCAGCTCACACAACACCTCCATCTTCTGGCACTTGATGTAGTGGGGCTCTGAATAGGAGCAGAAGAACTTTTTGTAGTGGCTGCTAAAATGGCCAGGAAGGCTACCCAGGATCTGACGCACGTGGCACAGGGCAGTGAAGCAGAGCTCCCTGCTCTCCGAGGTGCAGGCAGACAGCAGAGGTCCTTTCACTCTCACCAGAACATCTGCCTGCACATGTGGGTACTCCCTGGCCAGCACCAGGAAAAGCTTGGTGGCTGCCATCACAACGCTGGGGCTGCTGCTTTTGAGGAAGCCATCCAGCAGGTTGAGGATGTCGAAGAGCTCCTCCTCGCTGCGCGGTCTGTAGCGCAGGAGGAAGGCAAGCACCTCGCTCTGCCCCCACTGATCCAGATCTGCCATCCTGCCAAGAGAACAAACACTCTGCAGGAGTCAGGAAGCACAGGAACATCTGTGCTGTGCAGAGTAGAGGCCTTAGCCTCCAAGTTTCTTATAGTCCCTGTTCCAAATCAAATGCTGTGCTTCAGAAGTAGATCCCGAGAGAACTGACCAGTTTGGGCACATAAGCTTAACTCAGTGTCAGTCACATGCACTTTTGCTGGTGCCCTAGGCCAGGCAGCAACATTGAGAAGAAGCCTAGTCAGAGCAATACCTCTCTTTTACCAGAACGTGTACAATTACCTGCAGAAAGCTTAATTTCTTCAGGCAATGGAAAAGTTATTATATCTTTCAACAGGCTGGGAGAGACACAGTAGAACATAACCTGTCCCACAAATGTATCATCTGTCCTGTCCCCCCAAAAACCTACATTAACCTACAATTCCAAACAAACCACCAGCTGAAGCACAGACTTCCTGGAAGAGCAGAGCATCTCTGGTTTCTCTTCAGACCTTAGCAAAAGCAACTCAGTTTCTCTTAGGATGGGCATCTCCATCTTTGGGTGTCCAGCTCTTCCCTTTGAGTTCTGACAGGAGCCCAGAAATACTTGCGCTGCCAGCACACAAAATTCAAGGGCAAGAAAGAAAATTCCAGCACCACCTCAACACCAAAGAAAACAAACCTGTTGAGCAGGTGATGGGCAATGGGTTTGTTGATGACAACTCCTCCCTCCTTTTTCAGGATCTCTTCTAAAGCCCTCAGACAATTCACAACTACAATAGGATCCTGGTCACGAAGCAAACTGTACAGCTCATTCACCAGTGCACCATCTGCAGGGAAGCATTGGTCCTTCTATCACATTCTGTTGACACACTGCAATTTTATCACAGACAGAAGACAGGACCAGGACTGGGAGAAGGAGTTATCAAAACTTCCAGCTCTGCCCTTGGCACAGCCTTTCCCTGAAGGTCTGTGGGTAGGAGATGGCACCTGCATGGCTCCCAGGTGGTGTGGGAAGCCCTGGAAAGGCAGTTCCCAAAGGGGCACTATGGTCTGGCAGTGCTTGTATTCCATACACCTCAATAACCATTTCTCCTTCTCTGATCCCTCTCTCTCTCTCACACCCATGGCACCCCAGGGGCAGTGCAGGGAGCCCAGCACACACCACAGGGCTGAGGACACATCCAGCAGCAGAGTGCCCCCGCTCTCAGGGCCACCTTCCCCTCCCCTGCTTGCCCGGGGGCAGTGCCCTGCCCGCTCACCCACTTCGCCGTCCCCTTGCAGCTTCACCATCTTGGCGCAGCCGAGCACCGCGGCTCTCCGCACGTACGAGGCCTTGTCCCGCAGGCCGCTGAGCAGGGGCTGCTGCAGGTACTCCTGGATGCCGGGCATCCTGCGGGCGGCCGGGCAGGCGTCGGCGGGACCACAGCTCTGGTCCCAAACCGTCCCGCGCCCCGGGACCCCTTCCTCCTTCCGCCCCGGGCATCCTCTCCCACCTTGGCCCGTTCCCACGCCCCAGACTCCCCAGTTCCGGCCCGGCCCCTCCTGCCACCCTGGTCCCCCCTCTCCGCGGCCCCACCTGAGGCCGCACATGCTGCGGAGGGCGAGTCCGCGCACGGCGGGGCTAGGGTGGGCGCAGTCCTTGCGCAGGGTGTTGACAGCCAGCAGCGCCAGCTCGGGCTGCCGCGGGACCTGCGCCCGCACGTACAGCGACACCAGCTTCTTCTGCACCACGTCTGCCGCCGCGCTCGCCTTCACCATCTCCGGGAACAGCCCCGACACGTCCGCGCCCTGCGCCATGTACCTGCGGCGGAGACACCGCTCAGCTCCGCACTGAACCGCATCGGATCGGACAGGCCCGGATCAGAGCGCACCGGACAAAATCGCATCGCACCGGATGGGATCGGACCAGATAGAACACACCAGACCGGACACCGCCGTCCCCCGCCCGTCATACCGGATGACGCGCAGGACAGCGGCACGGTACCGCAACCGATCCGCCTGCACGTGCGGGTTGGACAGGGCTCGGCGGAGCTCCCGCACCGCCTCCTCGCCGCCCAGGTACGGCATGGCTCCAGCTCCGGCTCCAGCTCCGGCTCCAGCTCCTGCTCCAGCNCGGCCCCTGCCCCTGCCCGGCCCTCGCCTCCCCGGCCGCGGCCCCTGTCCCTGACCGGCTCTTACCACCCCAGCCCTGCCCTAATCGGCCTGGCCTTGCCCCACCCTGCCCTGCCCTGCCCTCACCTCTCCTCGGCCCCTCAGGTGCCGAACTGCTGGATCCGGCCACTGGAGGTGGGGCAGAGCCACGTGCTGTGCGAGGAGGTGACGGTGACGCTGCTCGACTCCAACCACTGCCCTGGCTCTGTCATGTTTCTCTTCGAGGGCGCCTTCGGCACCATCCTGTACACAGGTACGGGGCAGGCCCCTGTGGCCTCTGCAGTGGCCCCTGCCCTGCCCTGACAGCCCTATCCTCGCAGGGGACTTCCGCTACAGCAGCAGCATGCAGAGCGAGCCAGCACTGAGGGGACGCCACATCGACCGCCTCTACTTGGACAACACCCACTGCCACCCGCAGCGGCCCCTGCCCTCGCGGCAGCACGCCACGCGCCAGGTGGCCCACGTGATCCGCACACACCCGCAGCACCGGGTGGTCATCGGTGAGTGCTGCCTCACGCCTTTCCCCCTCTTGGCAGGGCCCCTGGCACCCTCCCCTTGGGAGGGGCTCGTGCCCCCAGCCCTGTCCCTGATGCGCTGCTCACGGCTCCCCTTGCAGGTGTGTACAGCCTGGGGAAGGAGGCGCTGCTGGTGGACCTGGCTGTGGAGTTCAGCACCTGGGTGGTGGTGAGCCCCTGGCGCCTGGAGCAGATGCGGCTGCTGGAACTGCCTGATGTGTTCACTACCGAGGAGGGGGCCGGCTGGATCCGTGCCGTGGACGTTGCTGAGATCCGCTGGGATACCCTTGCCAGCTGGAACATGCTGCACCCCACCATTGCCATCCTCCCTACAGGCAGGCCCGTGAAGGTCACCCACCCCAACATCCACCTCGTTCCATACTCGGATCACTCATCCTTTTTGGAGCTATGCGAGTTTGTGAAGTGGCTGAAGCCTTGCTCGGTCATTCCCATTGTGAAGGGTGGCATGTGTCAGGTGTACTTCCAGAAATACCTAAGTTCTGCCCCCCAGGCTCTTCCTGACCTCAAAATCCCAAAGCCTGTGCAAGAGAATATGCAGCAGCAAAGCAAAAGGAAGGGACAGGAAACCCTTTTGAGAAGAGCTGCCTGGCATTCTGTGCCCCAAGGAGTTGTTTATGAGTCCCCAGAGAAATACACTGGGAAATGTAGAGAACTCAGAGGTGATAAGGTTCCTCAGCAGGACTGCTGTGAGTCAGCTCTCTGCTCAAAAGAAGGTTGCACTTGTCACACAGACCAAGAGAGAGGGGAGGGGGAGCTGAGTGGAGAACAGCCAGGAGCAGCAAGAGCCACTAGCACTGTTAGCCATGCACCTCCTGATGAGCACTTTCCAAGTGGACTTGCAGAGCAGTATTTGCTCACTCCTTTAAATATTCTAAAGCAGTTTTCCTCACAGGAGTTTGACAAACNCCCCCCCGCTGCGCCCGCAGTCCCGCCCCGCCCCTGACGCAGGCCCCACCTCTGACGCATGGCCCCGCCCGCCAAATTCGGCGGGAAGCAGCGGGGCCGGTAGCGGTGCTCCCGGCTGCCATGAGCGGGACGGTGATCCCCGGGACGCCCATTGCCGTGGACTTCTGGAGCGTGCGGAGGGCAGGCGGCGCCCGCTTCTTTTTCCTGTCGCACCTACACTCAGACCACACCGTGGGGCTGTCCAGCACCTGGAGCCGACCCCTGTACTGCTCGCCGCTCACCGCCCGCCTCCTGCATCGCCGCCTGCGGGTACGTCTCACCG